>CM075029.1:4088282-4103662 GCA_037576675.1 Pangasius sanitwongsei | reverse complement strand
CCCCCCCCCCCCCCCCCCCCCCCCCCCCCCCCCCCACCCCCCAGCATCTCCCCCCCCCCCCCCCCCCCCCCCCCCCCCCCCCCCCCCCCCCCCCCCCCCCCCCCCCATGGTCTTGTTTAATCACCAAACTTCTTTAAGCTTTAGATGACAACACTACCCTGAAAATGTCTTGATCCTTGATAACATTAAATGTATTATTTCCTCAAAAAATTGCAAGCTGTCCATAGTGCAGCCACAAACCAGATGCTACCTCCACCATACTTCACAGATGAGATGAGATTTTGGTGTTGCTGTGCAGTGCCTGTCTTCTGTTCAACTTCTATCTCATCTTCCCATAGAACATCATCCCTGAAGCACTGGTATCTCTTTATTATTTTTTATTAGTAGTATTACCCTTAAAAACATTGTAATACTTGTAATATTTCTTTTCACATTCAAGCAGTTTGAAATAAATACGTGCTCACAGCAGGAACGTCAGGCTGTGGACCACGAATTCAACACCAACCAATCAGGGCATGGGGTGGTCTCTACTTGCCCATGAATTCAAAAAGCTCCGGCTCATTCAGGTGTCATAGCCTGGGCACTCACAAGCATGACTTTTGGGGGCGTGGCTTTTCAGGGCACACTGATGGGAGGGACCGTATTTGTTTGTATTTTGAGTTTCAAAACAGCATTTCAGCTTCCGCCTACCAAATTCACTGACTGTCCCTTTACAATGGAAATTTGCTGTGTTTATCATAGCACACCTTCGAATCCCAGGTACTTCTTGGACGATCAGGTTGCAATCTCTCCCACTGAAGCTTTCTGGTCCAAAGGTCATCACTATGGCAGTGCGGTAACAGCAATTGAACAGCGGATTAGAAACAGAGCTTAGAAATGAAGGAATACAAGCAATAGAGCGGAGTACAATTTTAAAGACATTGTTGCTTGTTTAAAACTGTAACAAGAAACAGACCAAAAAAAAAAAAAAAAAAAAACGCAGACACACAAAGGACTAATCATGTCAGAAATTTGGTCATTTTTCAACAAAAAAATCACGAGATACACTAGAAATATTACTAGTATTTCATTTAAATAAATTTAATCACAACATATTTTAAAATGTAAGGAAACAAGACAAAACACTCCATAACAGCACCAACAGCACTACATTAAATAAAATAACATGATACTAACTCTTCCCACTAAAACTCTGCCATTTCCTCAATAAATTATTTTCTAAATATTTTAAGTATACAACAAAACTTTTTGGTATAGACAGTTGCTTTAAGACCTGGCATGACCTTGGAATTGTAAAGTTTAATCACTGCAACTTTAATTATGTGATCTTAAAACATTGAGCCATAAAGTTTTGACTCTCAAAAGCAAAGCAGCTGCAAACTCTGATGCACCCTCCACCAAGCTTCACAGACGAGGTTTTATTGTTGGTGTGCAGTGGCTTTTTTTCCCTTCTGTCTCATCTTCCTGTAGAATATCATATGAAGCATTGTCATTTCTAGGACAAACCAGATACAACTTTTTCATTTTGTATTTTTTTTTTTAAAAAATCCTCTCAGATATAACATTTATAAATAATTACAAATAACTTCTAAGTATAAATAATAATTTATAACTCAAGTGGAACCGTATAATTCCAAGGTGTCAATAGGTACACATATTTATAGCTGAAACGCTTACAAGTGTGCAATACGTTTTAAAATATGCAGCATTTACAATTTAATAAGACAGAGGAGGTTTAAAACCTTCAGCAGCATTCCTTTTTCTTCAGATTAACAAATAACAAAAACAGCCAAGATGTATATCTGTCTGCGTAAAAAAATATATTTATGTTTAATATCGAATCATGTGTTGGATTCTCTCAGACTGGCATCCTCTAAACCTGAGGTTGGCAGATCCAACATTCTTTGATCATAGCAGTGGATATAATAGCATCCTACAAATCAGAGCTTAGCATAGATGCTATAACTATACCATTTTTTTCAATGGTAAAATACATGGTTGGGTCAGTTGTCCAAATAAATAGCTAGCTACCTTACTAGCAAACAACTCTAGAACAGTGAGAAAGTGTAGCTAGCAAGCTAAACTTCTGCTTATACAAAACTCAATATGCAAAACTTTCTAAATAATTACTAAATAAGTTCTCTAAAACAGTTTAATGGTGTTTAGGTCGTACAATTTTGAACAAATTTGTGCCCTGCTCTCATGTTGTGGCATTTCTATCAAGAGCTTAAATGCTAAGCCACTTCTAACAGCACAGTGCATCAGCAAAGGAGGTGGTTTAGGTGCTAATGATGATATGGATGAGTCGGCTCTCTGAGTCTGCTCATTAAAGAGAATTTTGAGAGTTGATAAGTGATCAGATGGACACAACAGGCACCTAAAATTTCCATTTCCATGTGGTGACTTGAAATGGGAATTCCAGCTCGTTTGGGTGAGTCTGATCTTTTGGCTAAGTCTCACCGGTAACAGTCGACTCATCGCCAGTTTGCGATATTATGACTGGTGATTGTTCTTCTTTGCCTAGCTAGGGCTGAAATTGGTTAATCTTGATTTACCTTCTAATTAACTGAAGAACACTGCTGTACAATTAATTTTATAAAATATTTTTTAATAATTTATTATGCTTGTTTGAGTTCTCAGCATTCATCTAAAAGAGTCGACTCAATGAGCAGAGACTTTTTTTTTTAAATGGAGGAAATGCTGTTACACTTGTTCTGCAATTTAATCAAAAATACTTCAGAAACATTCAGGCAGGGATAGCTACTATATTTGCCAATGCACATGTGTAGTGTAGTGTGGTCCTGATTATCAGTTATTTTAATAGGTTTTATAAAATGTCATGTTATTCTGTTCATTACAAACTAGAGCAAGATTTCATTAAATAATTTTAGTCATGTTAGGCAAAGAAGGATAATCATCCATCATTATATTGCAAACACCTTCTAAAAAAATTGTAAATAAAAATAAATTTTTTTAAAAATTTAAAAACAAAAAACAAAAAAAAAAACCAGTGAGTCATTTGATAGCCGAAAGAGTCGAGTCTTATTGCTGAGCTGAGTCAAATGATCTGACTCACTGAATCAAGCCGGGGTGACCTGAGCGCTAGTAGGCCGACCCAAATACAGTGCTGTCACCTAGTGGACATATTCTGAACAACAACACAGAACATCCTTCCATCCATTTTTCATACCGCTTATCCTACACTGGGTCGCAGGGATCCTGTAGACTATCCCAGGGCACAAGGCAGGGGACACCCTGGACGGGGTGCCAATCCATCACAGAGCACAATCACACACACATTCAAATACTACTGACAATTTGGAAATGTGTACACGCATGTCTTTGGACAAGAGGAGGAAACCGGAGTACCCAGAGGAAACCCCCGAAGCACGGGGAGAACATGCAAGCCCTGTGCACACAGGGCGGAGGCGGGATTCGAACTCCCAACCCCAGAGGTGAGAGGCAAACGTGGTAACCACTAAGCCCCTAATACAGAACATGGTTATTGTCAATTCACAAAATGCTAATATGCCATTTGGCTGCATTATTGGATTTAATGGTGTTTTTAAGAATGTGTAAATTTAAATATCCCTCATTTGGAAACATCAGTTAGGGCACCCAATAAAGGGTAGGTTAGTTGGGCCAGCTCCACACCTACACTCTCAGAGAAAATAAAAACAGTTCCTTAAGTGTTTGAATGTTGAAAAGTTCCATCTTCTAGATGGGAAAATGTGATTTGTACAAAACCAAAGGAACCTTTAAAATGCAATATTGGCAGTATTACACTGTAGGGTTACCGAAATATTCAAAACACAAAACAAAGCATAACTGTCCTCTTAAAAAAAAAAAAAAAAAAAATCACAACCCTGACAGAAAATTCATGTCCATTTCACATGTGAGCATATGCTGATGTGAAGATGCATTTCACCATGTTATGGCTTGAAACTGCTAGTGTGAACAGATCATGGATATAATATGTGATCACATGTCAAAAATTAACATGTGTACATAATTGTCCAAAAAAAAAAAAAAAAAATCACATCTGGAAAAAATAAAAACACCTGCACATGTGAAAAATTTGTAAAACATAATATGTGAAGTAAAAAAAAAACACATGTAAAATTCACATGTGAATCATGACTCTTCTGTAAAGGAAAGTGGCATCTAAACAACAGTAGTAAATAAATAATTATACTATCAAAATAAGAGACACAGCTGCACATGTTCTAAGTCAGATTGTAGTCCTCAAAGTGGATCCTCATGATGGTGTCTTTCACAGCTGAAAAGATTAAACGGATATTTTCCGTGTCTGTGGCACACGTGAAATGCGGGTACAGGCGCTTGCATGCATCTGAGTTCAGAGCTTCATACATTTTGAGGATGAACTTCATCGCTGCTTTTGCATCATTCTTGGGGCCTGGGGAGAAAAAAAGGATTACAATGTGTTTGCAACGTTGCTTACAATTTCTACCACTGCTATAGTGGAATAAGTGAAAGGAAAAATTACCCTTGAAAGAAAAACTTTCTTTGTTTAGGTTGTTTATTTGATTTTTTTAAAAATCAATGTCGAAGATGATATAACAATAAAATGGTCAGTTACTGTCCTTTCTGAAAGTATTGGAACGGCAAGGCCATTTTTTTTTTGTTTTTTCTATAAACTGAAGACATTTGGGTTTGTGAACAATAGATGAATATGAGGTGATGGATCAGAATCAGATCAGATCAGATAGATTCAGCTTTCATTTCCTGATATTTAAAGCTATGATGTGTTGAACAACTTAGAACATGGCACCTTTCATTTGAGCCCACTCATTTTTTTGAGCGATCAGAAATATTGGAACATGTGACTGACAGGTATTTCTTATTGCCTTGGTGTGCCCTGTTAGACTGATTGTTTAAACAATTAAAAGCTCTGAATGTCTACTCTTGGTTTGAGCCCTGTTTCATATGTGAAGGCTGCATTTGTTGTTAAAAAGGATAAATCAACATGAAGACCAGAAAGCTGAGAAAAGAGGGAAAATCAGAAACATTGCACATGCACTGGGCATAGCCAATACAACAATTTGGACTGTCCTGAAAAAGAAAGAAACCACTGGTGTACTAACAACCAGACATTGAACAGGTCGGCCAAGGAAAACAGCAGCAGCTGATGACAAACACTGTGAGAGCTGTGAAGAAAAACCCAAAAACAACAGTCAGTGACATCACTAACAACCTCCACAGGGCAGGAGTGAAGGTATCACAATCCACCATTCGAAGAAGACATCGAGAGCAGAAATATAGCAGCCATATCACAAGATGCAAACCACTCATGAGCAGTAAGAATCAGAAGACCAGATTGGAATTGACAAAGAAATACAGAGATGAGCCACAAAAGTTCTGGAAGCAAGAATAACCTTTACCAAAGTGAAGGGAAAGGACAAAGTGTGGAGAAAGAATGGATCTGCTCATGATCCAAAACATAGAAGCTCATCACTCAAACAAAAGAATTGGCCTTGCCATTCCAATACTTTTGCAGTGGACTGTAGATAATAGTAGGCTTAATTTGGGTCGCTTCCCAAATCTCATTTCTTTTTTTTTTTTATAATACATTGCCAGACACATTGTGATATCACCTAGGAGCATGATTTAAACAGGAGAGAACATGATAAATTGAGCCGCTGAGTAAGAAGAGCCATCGCAGTATTTAGAAAACTTTGTACAAAACAAATCACATAACAGGCAACCATTATATTCATCCTATGGTCAAACTGAGCACATGGAGAATGTGGGAACTGATTTATTAATGATTTTCCTCTCTACGGGTAAATCCTATTGAGGTCCAGTGTTATGATAATTCCACAAAAAAAACACACAAATGGGGATTAGATTGTGTGAGAGCTGAAGGAAAAGTGTTGAAGTTAGCTTTATTTGTCTTGTGCTTTGGCTCGTTGTTGTGCTGGAAGGTGAAATGTTTCTTCATCTTCAGCTGTCTAACAGAGGCCTGCAAGATTTGTGCCTAAATTAGATTGGTAATTGGAGCAATCCATGATTTCCCTCCATCTTGAAATAGACCCCCAGTCCCAGCTGAAGACAAGCAGCCCCATAGAATGAGGCTACCACTACCATGCTTCACCATGGATATAGTGTTCTTTGGGTGATAAGCTGTCTTGTTTTCAGGTCCAACAAATCTTTTTGAATTATGCCCAGAAAGCTCCACCTTGGTTTCATCAGATCATAACACATTTTGTCATATGGTTTGGGGTGATTTAGGTAGGCTTGGAGGTTTGGGGGTTTTTTTTCCATTAGAAAGGGTTCCCGTCTAGCCACCCTACCCAGTAGCCCAAACATGTGAAGAACACAAGAGATTCATTTCTTTTATACCCCTCTCCTGATTGATACATTTCAGCAATGAGATCCTGTAGATGCTTGGTAAGCTCTTTGTGGACCATGGCTGTGATTGGTTAATTCTGAGTATAGTCACATGGTTCTTTATAAAAGGGGGTGCACACACATAATTGTAGGGGTTTTTTTTATTATTATTTCTAAAATGTTTTTATTTGTTTTTCAATTGAATTTTGTTGGTTGTTATATCACATTAAAGGTGCAAAAAGATCTGACATGATTTATCTTGATTTCATATTTTTACATCACCACTTTTAACAGGGGTGTGTAGACTTTTTATATCCACTGGAGCTTTTTCTGACTCCACAGGCTTTAGTCAACATGTCACAAGACCCACCCACTACCGTAGTCATAACCTAAATTTGTTTTTTTGTCTTAAAATGTTACTAATCTACAGTATTTTCTGTATCTCAAACCACCTCATGTCATATGAACAGCCTTTAGGCAATGATATGTTTCACACCTCATTACAGGAGTAGCACTAATCCCTACCGCTAACGAAGGCTTTGTTAACAACCTTCCTGATTTATCCTTGTTATTGAAAAACTACCACAGCTGAGCACTTATACACTACTATTTCAGCCATACTAAATATCGTTACATCCATCAGGAAGAAAAATGATTAAAGGAAAAAAGCTTATACCATGACCACAAGCTAAAAACCATGACCACAACCACAGCTACAACCTCAAGCAGTCAAGCTGGAAAATGGAGCATAGATGGAAGAAATCAAATTTGGAGGTATTCTAATTTGCATGGAAAGATAAACGATATGATAAATTATAAATAAGTTTCATTAGCTTGAAACTGCAACTTACAGAAGACAACCATAATAACCCTAGCTATATGTTTAACATCATGGCTAGACTGACACATTTCCCAACATAATGCAGTATTAAGGTTCCTGCCACCATTTAGCTAATTATTTAGCTAGCTATTTTTAGCTACATTGCTAACCTCTCATAGCTACCAACAGACTTAAGCTATCAGCTTGACCATAATAACTGGATACTTGGCATTAGCTCTAGCTAGCTAGGTATATTCTTATTTTTCTTATGCTTAGAATGTGATTCATCCTTATAACTAACTGCTTATTCTTAATTGACTAGTCGGAGATCTTCTGCCTCTTTTAACGGAAACAAGTTATTTATTGTTATCTTCTCTGTTAAAAAATGAGAAATATTAGTCTTTGGTCCAGTACGAGCTAATAAAGGGTAAAATTAAAGCATACATATGTACATTTTAATAGTCTTCTGTATCTCTTATTTGTTTCTCATAATTGAGTAGCATCAAAAATTATTACAATCATTAAACAACAGCTTCACTAATCTTCGGCCACAATGTAGACTTTTAAACCTCTGACCTTGGTATTCAGGATAGTAGTCTCCAAGGTGGGACTTGCCGATTTTCTCTTGAAGGAGATCTGTCTTGTTGAAAAACATGATGACGGAGGTTCTTTGGAACAACTGGTAGTTGATGATGGTCTTAAAGACTGCTTTACTCTCTTCCATACGATTCTATGAACAGACAAAGGACATGGTTTCATACTTTTCACTCAGTTTAGTTGTAGAAGCAAGTAATCATGAGTCAGAGTGGAAGAGCATCCCACCTCATTAGCGTTCTCATACAGGACCTGGTCATACTCGTTCAGTGCCACCAGGAAAATGATAGAAGTCACATCTTGAAAAAGGTGTATCCACTTCCTCCTCTCTGAGCGCTGACCCCCTACATCAACCAACCTGTTACAACAACACAGGTGTGTAGCTTCATCTAAAACTACTCAACATATTAAACTTTTTTTTTTTTTATTATTTCTTCAACGTCTCACCTGAATAGAACAGAGCTAATGTTAAAGGGGTACTCAATGATTCCAGTGGTTTTAACTCGGACTCGGAGAATATCCTGCTCAGAGGGCACGTAAAGGGGAGCTGATATTCGCTCAATATCATCCAGGTAACTAAAAATTAAAATCACGTTTGCAAATAATTACAACCACAGGTCCATATGTACAAGGTACACACTATCTATATGAGAAATGAGTGGATTATAGTAAGGTATATAGACAGCCTTGATGAGCACGACTCACTATTTGGCTGAATCAGAGAGCTGGTACTCTCTCCTGCGCTCATAGCAATGTTGCATGCTGGGATCTCCCCACATGCTGCTTATAGCCTCAGCATAGTGCTTATCCATAATGCTCACATTATCTGGATTCACACTAAGCAGCATCGTGGCATAACTCTGAAACACACAACAACCTAAAAATTGATCCCTTGTTTACTGTTTAGGTACAGTCATGTTCAAAATTATGGTTCCCAAATTATTGGGCCTTATTTGTCAAAATAAATAAATATTGGGGAGGGTTGCGTCAGGAAGGGCATCTGGCGTAAAAACTGTGCCAAATCAAATATGCGGCCCAATGATCTGCTGTAGTGACCCCTAACGGGAGCAGCCAAAGGAGGAACAACACGTGTGTGTGCGCGTGTATATGTGTGTGTGTGTGTGTGTGTGTGTGTGTGTGTATATATATATTATTTAATGAACATTTCATATGAGTGACTCAGCATTGCCTTTTACTAAATATAAATCAAATATGCCATGTACTGTACATCCTTGATAATTTACACCTGATTGGCATCATTTATTAACATACACACGTGAGGATGGGAAAAAAAATAGCATTACTGAAACTTTTGTAAATCTGTCAGGAATTTTTAGTTCAGTTTGGCCTTTGAAAATATTTACACACAATTCTACTAACCCTAATTATTCAGAAATTAGCTAGCTAATTTGAGCAAACAGCTGAAGCCAGTTTTTTTTCCACAGAGGGTCCAAGATCCTCTACAAGAGTCTCCAACGTTGTTAAGACATCACTAGCACTACTCCACATGCATTGTTTTCTCTACCATTTTTTGCTTATTTTCATTAAGGGTGCCAATAAATGTGGAGTCGATTGTATTTTGTAACATTATTTGCTTCTGCAGAGTCCTTTGTGCTGTATTTTCAGTTAATTAAAGGTGATATTTGAATATATGAAGTTATTTTTATTCTTTGTGTTAATATTATTGACTTCGAAGTAGTCTGATAATTGTGTGCGTACAGGCTCAAGTGCTTACTGCATTTTTGTCATCTGTGAATGGGATCTGGAGTGTCTTCATGGCTTCGATCATGGCTTGCACTGCAACAAATATATTCTGGAAGATGGACTTGGTGAAGGCCCTCCTGTCATCCTCTGAGTAACCTTTTCCATGGATGATCCTCATCTGCTTGATGAAGGTGCTTTTTCCACTCTCGCCTGTACCTGTAGACATTTCTGGTTATTTTTAGTCAGATAGCTCTCATGTAGCCTTCAAACCTACCAAAAGGTCTGTCTTGCATACCAGGCTTCTGGAGTTTCTAGCTGCTGGAAAATACTTTTGAATGTAAGGTTAGAGATTTTGATTTGAGACGCAGCTCATGACAACAGTCACAATGACAGCAGAAAGTTTTAAAGAGAAGCAGAGCTCGTGTCTTTACCGTCGCTGTGCATGAAATCACTAAATATTTTACAGTTCAACTTGGAAACCAGATGGACAGGAATGTTTTGGATCTGACACACCATCTAGAGAATGTCACATATATCTTCACAATAATCTGTCACATTAATCTAGGCAGGCGAGTGTATGAATAATACCGCTCGTGTTGCCGGTGCCTCTACACGCACACGCAAAGTCACGTTTATAAATTATGAGCATAAATCAGACTCCTCTGCTTCACATAGGGCCGTATCACAGGAAGACATGTGCCCTTTCGAACACACCGCATGATTTTGTGAAAAGTGTCAAGAAATGCAAGTGCAAATGTTAGTGAAATAATAAAATGTTCGAATGCTACAGGAATCCTGATGTATAAATCTGGAATTTAAAGTATGTAGTGTGTTCAAGACTTGGGGTCATGAAAAATTGATAATGTCCACTTATACTCTGGGTTAGAGTAATGGATATAAGGTCTCGTTCTCACTGTCACATCTGTTCAAGTTTAGATTTTTGAAAAATTTAGATCAGCTTGAAGCTGTCTGATGCTAAAAAAAAAAGTCATAACATTGAACAGGTGTGTCCTAAACAGATACAAATACGCACTATTCCTTTTATTTATTTATTTTTTAAAAGCTTGCCAGACGTCTGGTTGAGACCAGAAGTGTGCATCAGACCGGGATCCCATAATCAGACCGGGATCCCATAATTGGAACAAAAAGAGTCACATGATCAGAAGGTTTTTTTTTTCCTTCCATGTGAGCAAGCAGTCATACATGAAGCTCATGGGACAATGAAACATTTCATTCATCCTTACTAACTACTTGGTCAGGGTGCAGTTGTTTAAATTAGGCTACTAATTTGTTTAAATTTTTGGAAATAGAATCAACCAAATTCATTAGAATGTGTCATGGACAGGTCTAAACACAAATAATAACAGTATGAGCGAAATTTTAAAAAGCAGTAACATAGCAGTTGTTGAGACCAATTGAACTGGAGTGATTTAGCTGAGGTTGAGGAACTGTCAGTTTTCAGTGACAGTGTGGTTAATTTTCATATTAAATTCATATTCAAAATATGAACCTTCTGGTTCAGCCCCCGTCTACTTCAGTTAAAATCCAAATACAGATACGGATATTTGGAACACTAAACAGATAAAGATACAGACACAGGTGAATTAGGTGGGGGGGGGGGGACGACACACACAAGTATACTTAAAAACCAGACCTAAATACAGTGACAAAATATTTGTCTTTTTTTTTTTTTTTTTTTTTTTTACTTCCCATCTCTGCAGGAACATTATCAAGCTGAACATCAGGGTGCATTCATCTCTCCCATCTCCCAGACAAGCATTCGTGATCAGCAACAAACTCATTATGGCATCACAAATATATGAAATAGGATAGCTGGGATCATGATCACACAAACATTTTGAGCTTCTTGACAAGTTACTTATAAGCCCACTTATTAAAAGTTAACAAATCATGATCTGTTGGTTAGAAGGACGCAAATAAGACTAACACAATAAGTTTTCAGGGCCACAGGCAGAAGACAGATGTGGATTTGCATTTATTTGCATGAGGACGCAGATCAACTGATTAACGCTCCTAGAAATTCACATTTTGTGGAAAACTGTATCTATAAAACATACAGCAAAGAAGAAATGTATATTCGATGAACGTGTAAGCTCATAAAACTGATAAAAAGACATCAACGTACCTAAAAGTAACAGCTTCACCTGTTGCTGTGCTTCTTGTTTGGCCCTTCGGAGCTGTCTTTCGATCTCTTGGTGGATTCTGTAAGCTTCTCGTTCTTCACTCGACATACAACAATTATCCATCATGCCAACCAAAGAAAAAGCACGTTCCAGAAGAAGTACAGCTAATAAAGAAAATCAGGAAAGCTTCATTAAATTAACAAAACCACAATCTGTTTGAGCATGAGACGTCAAGCGATTATGAATGATGTATCTGCCACACAGGTTTACCACAAACTGGCTATAAACGAGATATGTACCTCCTCATGGTGTGAATGGGGCGTGTTAAAAGACAACACCTATGTGACATGAACAAATGTAATTCTTCTTCATTCCTTTCTCATGCCTCTTTTTTCCCCCTCCCTAACCAAATCAGTCAACACAATCACAACAACAAGACAAGACTTTGTGGCTTATAAACTGGAATAATTTATTCCATACCAGTTGATTAGAAAGAATTTTAGGCAACTGCTTCTAGTGACAGTGTGTTACAGGACAAAAGGTATAGAGTTATAGTTAAGAAACAGCACTTTGAGCCTCGGGTTCATATTTGCGATGGAAATGCAGATTCGATGAAGCTGTTTCCTCAGAGGTGACCCAAAAATTTACATGAGAATTTAGAGTTGTTTCCAGAAAGATCCAGAAGGAGGAGGACTGTTCATTCGGACATCCAGGTGATCTAGTTACACTTGCTTCTGACGCTCAAGTTCATCGAATGAACCTTATGGTGGCAAGAAAAAAAATGGCAAATACACCTCTTTGTTTTCTAAAATGCTTCCCAGATCACTGAACGTGAAAGGAATGTGCTGCATGGTCAAGGGTTTGACTCGCTATTCAAGTCCAACTACTTTTGCTTTCATGACACTTAGAAGCTCCAGAAGTTTGTTGGTTTCAGTTTTCCTCGATTTGTGAGCAGAGGGCATCATCTGCTGTACGGACCAGAGATACACGCAGGATGGCTAATGGGCAAATAGTTGTGAACATTGCTGAGTTTTTTGGAAATAGTTCATTCATTTGCTATGTGAAGAAAAAAAAAAAAAGCATGAGAAACAGCCGGAGGATAATAAAAACCTACTATTAAACACAATTGTCCCATAGTGTGCATGCTAAGACCAGAAATGTTGAAATTTTTCATATCATCTTACTTTACAGTTTCATCTAACTGTAAATCGTTATATCTCTAATATGACATAAAAGTGAAGCCTTTCCAGGGATAACAAGCAAGTGAAGTTTAATTGGAGTCATTTTAGGAATGATTTAAACACCAGCAAATTAACAGCAACAGCCCGTGAGAGAAAAAAAACAAGGATTTCATTATGCTTCATTTTCCTTAACACTCCAATGGCAAACATCACAAATCACTAATACCGCCATTTATTTTTCTATAACAGCAGCCCTTCATCAATGAAATCTTGTATGAAACCATTTAGGATGAAAAGGAAATTCAATGGAAAATGATAATAGCATTGAGGTTGCATTGTTCTAAGTTGCATTCTTCCTGTTTGGAAGGACGACATGCTAAATTTGTTTTGGAGGAGCATGATATAGAAACCCACTATTCATTCATTACACTGGCCTTGCTGTAAACACTGATTGCACATCCTGATTTCATGATTATGAAGAATATACTGAAAGTGTGAAAGTTGTGTCAAAAGACCCCAAAGTTCCCAGAGTGATCCGACCATTTTAGGGGCACCTCAGATACCAGGCAGCAAAAGAAACAGACTGACATTAAATTGGCTGAAATACTGATGAAATACTGATGACTTACTGTTATAGTGTGAACAGAGGGATGGCTAATGTTAGTGGAGCGTATATTACTTTGGCAATATATAAGAAGCATATTTAAAAGCAAAATGTGGCACTTGTAACACACTACCACTCAGCTCTTAACCATTCACTGTTAAACATCATAAAGAAAACAAATGGCATCTTTTAGAGTAAACCCCGCCCCTCGCTGAACCTAACCTGTCTCCTCAGACTTTGAACAGAAAACGGTCACCAGTTGACGTACTTAAAAATGGAAAAAATGATTTTAATGACTTTCTAGCAACCTCTCAATCCTCGGATGATAATCTGACGAAAGTAATCATCTTAATCAGTAATTAACCAAGCGAGTATGTTCCTTAACTCTCACACGGAGAGCGAAGCACTTTCTGAATGAAACCACAAAACTCCTCTGTGGCTCCTCTGATCGTGTGGCACGACGATCATAAAACGTTCATTAGCATCATTTCTCTTTAAAATGGAATAACAAAATTCAAGATGGACCCTGTGAACAAGCTCCAAGGTACAAATAAATTACGCAAGTAGTGAGCAGTTTGTTTTCATTGATATTATCGTCCAAAGACAAAATGGTAAATCAGTCTCCAATTTGTCTGTGAGGGGGGAAAAAAAAAGAAAAAAAAAGAAATCAACGTCGCCCTGGACGGCTTCTGCATGTCATTTTATAGTTAAGCTGAAGCTGACGCCACGTCTCGTTCGTCTGTTTACACCAGATTGTACTCCTTCAGGTTGAGCTGCAAAATGGTGTCCTTGACGGCGGCGAAGACGAAGCGGATGTTTTCCGTGTCTGTCGCGCAAGTAAAGTGAGAGTAGATGATTTTGTCACTGTCGGGATTCAGGTCGACAAACATCTTCAGGATGAACTCCCTCCCTGCCTGAGCGTCTCTCTGGGGTCCTGAACAGTGAGAACGAGAAATGAGAGCAATCAGAGGAAATTATAACAACATGAAATATGTTACTATGTCTTTATAATCCATTACATATGAAATGACGTAAAAACGATGCATCACTGACAAAAAAATATATACACAAGGCATACTCTATCCTGGAAATAATTAATACAGTTGTATGTTACGCACATTATTTAAATGTGTACAACAATACACTCACCAACCAACACCTGTACACCTGCTCGTTCACGCAATAATCCGATTAGAGCCCATCGTGTGTCAATCATCAGCGCAATAAAATCATGCAGATACAGGCCAAGAGCTTCAGTTAATGCTCACATCAAATATCAGTATCGGAAATTTTGAAATTTTCACAACAGTCTGTAGAGTTTACACAGAATGGTGCGATAAACAAAAAACATCCCGTGAGCGTCAGTTCTGTGGCTGGAAAAGCCGTGCAGATGAGAGAGGTCAGAGAAGAACGGCCAGACTGGTTCAAGCTGACAGGAAGGCCACAGTAACTCAAATAACCACCCTTTACAACCGTGGTGAGCAGAAAAGCATCTCATAACACAGAACGCACAGAAACCTAAAGCGGATCAGCTACAACAGCACAAGATCGTATCGGTTTCCACTGCTGTCAGCCGTGAACAAGCTGTCTGAAGCTACACGACACCGCAATTTGAATTTTCATTTCAAATTCTCAGATGTACTCTTAAAGTAAAATGAATCAAAGCTTCAAAGTTACACATTTCATTTCTGTCAAAATAAAAACAAAAGTTTTAACTGGAGAGTGACTTCAAATAGTGCCGAATTAAAACCCAGGGAAGGTAAAGGCCCAGGTATTGCACAGACAGGACATCCAGCAGGAAGACATGGTGAAATAAAACATATACAGTAGCTGGGACAAATCTGATGAATTTTGCAAGGAGGAATATTCAGTTCAGTTGCTCTGATAAATTCCTAACACTGCTTTTGTGTGTGTGTGTGTGTGTGTGTGTGTATGTGTATATATATATATATATATATATATATATATATATATATATATAT
>CM075029.1:4060512-4082025 GCA_037576675.1 Pangasius sanitwongsei | reverse complement strand
ACCAACACAACATTACACCAACACTACACTACACCAACACAACATTACACCAACACTACACTATACCAACACAACATTACACCAACACTACACCAACACATTACACTAACACTACCCCAACACTACACAACACTACACTACACCAACACTACACAACACTACACTACACCAACACTATACAACATTACACCAACACTACAAAACATTACACTAACACTACATCAACACTACACAACATTACACCAACACTACACAACACTACACTACACTACACCAATACTACATTACACTGCACTACACTACACTACACCAACACTACATTACACTAACACATTGCACCAACACTGCACTACACTAACACTACACTACACAGCACTACACCACACTAACTACACTACACTAACTACACTACACTAACTACACTACACAACACAGCACTACACTAACTACACTACACAACACAGCAAAAGACCTACTCTCTACACTGACACGGCACACTCTTACACACTCTCACACACGCTTTACTTAATATTTACTTCATAATTTCACACTTTATACGTTTATCTGTGAAATACTCACTGACTGACTTAATCACAGTTATTAATGTTAAGTGTGTTTCTGACCAACTGGGGGAAAAAACAGTACAATTCAGCTACTCAGGAAGAGTGGCTAGTTAGCCTGTTTTTTATCTCTTCACAACTAATTATTAATCCAAAATTTCTAATATATCAACTTGTCTTATTTGTCTAATTATAACTTGTTCATACATTACTCAGACGTTTACTATGACATACATTATGTGAACAGTGCTGCCATCTTAAGACTACAACTGAACATACAGTATGTTAATGGTCAAAAGTTTGTGGACACCTGACCATCATAGATATACAGTATGTGGTTCTTCCCCAAACTGTTGCAACAAAGTTGGAAGGACACCGTTGTATAGGATGTCTTTATATGCTGTAGAATTACGATTTCCCTTCAGTGGAAATAAGAGGCTTAAAACCTGTTCCAGCATGATGATGCCCCTGTGCACAAAGCGAGCTCCATGAAGACATGGTGTGTTAAGGTTGGAGTGGAAGAACTCGAGTGTCCTGCACAGAGCCCTGACCTCAACCCCACTGAACACCTCTGGGATGAACTGGAACACCGACTGCACCCCAGACCTCCTCACCCAACATCAGCACCTGACCTCACTAATGCTCTTGTAGCTGAATGAACAAAAATCCCCACAGCCACGCTCCTAAATCTAGTGGAAAGCCTTCGCAGAAAAGTGGAGCTTGTTATAACAACAAAGAGGAGACCAATTCCATATTAATGCCATGCTACATGTATTGATATTGAATTCGTAATGCTAGCATAATTCATAAGCTGTAACCTAATGTTTTGTTAGCTATGACTTTTTTGTGGCTTGCTAGCTGACAAAAAACCTTGCTTTGGTATGCCTTTTATGGCCAACAGGGATGCTACTGATAGATTAGTATTTTTGCCCCACCCTAGATTGCCACCCCAAAAAAAGTCATTGGGTTTAACCTGGCCAACCCATGTCCCTGATGGTACCCTCAAGGGAACAACTTCTGGACTTTTAATTTGTATCTTTTACATGGTAATGTGAAAGTAATGTACCTTTAAAAAATGTGTTAAGGTACCATTGGACTTTAAGGACGGCTCTTGTTCATTAGCCTTTAGAGTAATCTTTAAAGGTACACTACATGAACCTTTCAGGACTGAGTGTACCACCCCAGTGACAAGAAAAGGTAGTTTAGTAATATTTTACCCAGATCTTCCTCCATCTTAGACAAGTTTTTTATAGCCAACTATATCTTAAACTGTACCTTGTCGCTGGGACGAAACCCTCAAAGGTACACTGTTTGTAACTTTAATACATATCCGTTACTTAGAAAAGTGCATATAGTGTAATTTAAATCTTTTTTTGATGGTTAACTATATCCACATTATCAGGTGAGAGATGCATGTTATAGACAAGACTTTTGCATGCAAAAGACAAGGGAGGGTCCTGGGAGTGTGCAAAAAGGCAAATTCTTACAGAACAGGTTTTATCTTTAAAAAAAAAAAAAAAACTTGATTTACCAGTTTTGTCTCTTTGTGGAACATTTTAAGGGCTAACGTACAACCCTGAGTTTAGTTTAAACAAATTTGCCTCACCTTACCATGAAGCCAAGAGCCCTTAACTATCCAAAGAACTACTGAAGAACCATTTTTCCTAAGAGACATGAGAGCTGTGACCTTAATCATTTGTACTTGAAGGAACTCTGATCAGTATTCTACACATGAAGGAACCTCCCCATAACTCTTTAGATGTAAAGAACCTCACGAACTTGCTCGTGTTTAATGTTTAATGGCTGGAGATTCTCCACAAGGGGGTGCTCTTAGTCAGTAGCTTGTGTGTGCATTATTTGGAAAAGGCAGGAACCTGGCATGAATCCAGACTAGCAGAATCTGGAAAATGCAAGAACCCAGTAACAGGGTGCCAGTGGAAATTTTGGGGCCCCTGACAGGTGAACAGGTAAGTCGAAGAAGTTTGGTGGAATAGCTCCTAGCCCTTGCTGTGAGCTGTAAGTATTTTGGTCATATTAACATGTTTGTTTTAGTTAGTAATTCCTAAAAGCTTGATGATTAAGGATTCAGAGTTAAGAATTAAAAAGCAATGAGCATATAAATGGCATTCGGTTATATGGACTGTAATGCCTCTTGGAAAATGGTGCTTTCAGGGCCTTCGTCCCTTCTCCGATTACAGCCACACTCCCCTATGTGGCCTAGGGCTGCAAGTGGACAGTGATTGCATTTCTGTGTGGCACTACTGCAACACACTGTTGAAAGCGAAATTGAATTCATTTATGAAGTCAGCATTTCATTATTTAAAAACAAAATACATAGAGCAACGCAACAACGTAATGAAGGTTTTGCTTTTCAGTGTAGCACAGTGCTCTCATTTCACAAATTACAGGCAATACTTGTGTATTGCATTTCACGAGTTAACGTAAAAATGCTGAAACCCATCGCACATCAACTGTGGTTTCATTTCAGTGCAGATTTCAGAAACATTCTCTTGATCAGCCTGTTTACTTACTAAATCTCCCCCCCCCCCCCCAAGTTAAATAATACACATTATTGTCATCCAAGTGACAACAGGAATTTAATGGACTCTAACCAAACACCTGCAGGTCCTTCACTCATTCCTTCCTTTATTTTGTTTCACTTTCACTACAACAGTGGTACTAAAAGCAAAACCACTTCCACATTTGAACAGAAATATTTAGGTCAGTTGAAGCAGTACTCCACCCAGACCTGCATACTCCACCTAGGGTGTAAAAGCGAGCATGATCACGAAAAAAAGGAACATCTTAATACCTTCACCAACGTGCCTGTGAAAAGTGAAGTGAATCGACACCAGAGAAAAGATAGGAATGCATTTTTAATAAAAAGTGGCACAGACTTTATTACTCAGACTCACAGCACATTCTACAGACACCAGAAAACAGGGATGGGGGATGAGAACACCAGGAGACCTTTACAGAAGTTTTTGAAGAGACCCAATCTAAAATGTTAAAAAAGCGTAGAAACGGACGTACAAAACGAGCATCGATGAGATTAAATGGATCCTGATATCAGTGAGATTAGTCAGGCCATAGCCAATCAAAACAGGAAAAAAATTCATATCCACATTTCAACTTCATATTCACCCCCCCACCCCCACCCCCCAAACATTCATTGCAGCTCATTAAATAAAGCTCATTAAATGCTAAGATTTTAAAACTCAGCTGGACATTTACATTTTGACATTTCAACTTTTTTGAAAGAAATGACAAAAATGGCAAAAGGGAAATAAAATAGTAAAACACAAAAAGAATTACCAAAGATTACATTCTGAATTGTTAGACAAACCAGGCATGCAGCTCTGCTCAGACTAAATGTGGATACTACACTGCTCTGCTGATCACAGAACATTAGAAGAATCCAAAGACAGAGAAATCAACGCATCCAAAGCACAGGGGAAGAGAAGGAAAAGAATCTAGATCAACTCATTCTGCTAAATTCCGAGATCGTTCTTCCACCCCTAAAAATCTTTTCTTTAAGGTGTTAGGAGAGCGGCAGGGGACACATCTACTGAAGAGGCAGAGGAATGTAGACTCTGAAAAGAAGCTGAAGGAAAACGGGTAGGGCAGTATGTCTTTGCTTGCTGTCCTCTAGAAGAACCGACCCGAGTACTGCTTCACACTGGAAGAGAACCACACACAATTCAGACAGACAGCAATAACCTATGTATTTTTATTAAACCTTACTAATTGATTATTTTTCTCCTCATAAAGATCTGTGAAACACTAGAGTTAATAGTTATATTCTCACAGCGAACAAATGAAAGGCCTTTCAGAAGTCTTTCTACTGGATATACAACAGGGACAACATTAACCAAAACCTCTTAAATTTTGTGCTACAAGTCATCAGAAGTGTTAAAAATATTTTATACCACAGCACAATTCAACTGTGGGTTGGTCAAAAGGTGTTGATAAAGGTTTTTTTTTTTTTGTTTTTTTTTTAAAACAGCAGCTCTGACAGTAGTCGAGCTGCAAGGGATATATTAACATACTTATACAAAAACCTTTTTGTTTCCATAGTAACAGCTAAGTCATAAGGAGTTGCATGGCAGAAGCTCAATATAAATGGAAAAGAAAATGTGTCTAATTATTGGCATTTTGGGAAGGAGTCTCCAGTGTCAGCACTTTTCTGGTATAGAAAATTCTTCAGGACAAAGGGCTCTGCAGTTTCCTGGTAACATGACGAATTTTTGTCTTAAGTTTTATATATATATATAAAAAAAACTTTAATGGACATTCTGACATTAAATAGGTTGATAGATCATGTTATTAATCCCAGAGGGAAATTCACAGGAACAGCATTTATTAAATGAAGCGTTATCATCAAATTTATCTACAAGCAGGTAAAAGTATGATGTGTCTTTCTATAAATAAAAAAAAAGTTGTTAGCATTGACAAATTGCTGTGGAGTGATAGGAGAGAAATAAAACACTTCGGGACATGCTGTTATTGGAAAATAATCCTCTTCAGGGCGGTAACCGTAACTCCATAATGGCACCCTCAGTCACTGGTTATTTTCCTATAACAGCATGAGTTCATGCATAAGGAGTTATACACACATACACACACACACACACACACACACATATACACACACATATACACACACATATACACACACACACACATACACACACACACACACATACACACACACATACACACACATATACACACACATACACATACACATACACATACACACATATACACACACACATACACACATACACACACACATACAGACACACATTAGTAGAAGTTTAGAATGAAACAGACATGAAAGTTAGGGCAGGTTTAGTGAAAGAGGAAAAGGGGGGAGGAGGGCAGATGAGCCTGGGCCTGTGCTGTAGGGCAGACTGTGATTTGTTGTCACTTCATCTAACTAACAACAACAAAATCACAAGTCTTCCACACAGAAGCAGGCCAGCTTTCTCGCACTCTCCTGGGCTCCGTGTACTGCACCTCTCAGTCACTTTTAGTTTGGATTTCTATCTCAAATAACCCGGACACCACATTTCCCCCAAGAAGAAAAAGAAAAAAAAAAAAAAAAAAAAAAAAAGAGAGACAGAGAGAAGAGGATAGCATTTGCAGTCAAGCATCAAAGTAGAAGCAGGTTAGACCACACTTCTATATAAAATGTACATGTTTGTCATAGTAGGTTTATGTGTACCTTATGTATACCTTATGAAATGATACATTTAACAAAAACAGACCCAACACATTTTCTGTTAAAATGTGTGTGGATCTGTGCCAATGTTTGCCTCACAGGGCTACTGAGCACAAGAGAGAGATTTTGTTGTAACAGCAACAATCTATTCAACACAACGTCCAGTGTGCCAATACTTTAATATTTGCCATAATTGAAAAATTACTGAGCACAATCTGTATTTTCTGCATTGTCTGACAGAGTCACACACCCTGTTATACCCTATGTAGTGAGTATACATAGTGAACAGGAAGTCATTTGGCATTCAGTCTAACTCAAAGATGTTTATATGGATAATGTTTCATGTTTTTTTTCCCCCAAGTTTATGATAAAATGATAGTTTTATCTAGTCTCGTCATGATTTTCAGTGCTAATGTTCACCTTCTGTGTTGTAATGATGTTCTATAATATAATGTATAATATTCTAATGTATTGAAATACTAAATTCATGTTTATTTAAAAACTAATAACTTTGTCATTTATTCAGCTGCCTAGGTTTTGCCACTTAGCCTAAAACTGGTAAGGGTTACGATGCTGTTATTATATTTGTGAAGCAAAATAATTTCACACATGTAGCAGACTATATTTTAAATACAGGGAAATCAATTAGTGTTCGAGTTCTCGACTAAATTATGCCAAATGCCCATTACTAATTTGAAGCATTGCTCATATATTTAAGGACTAATTAACAGGTTAAGTTAAATAAGACTGCACAGAAGCAAAAGACAGGAAATTGAGTAGTATTGGAAGTATGAGGTTATTTTGCCTGTGGTAAGAAGAAAGTAAGAGTCAAAAGTTTATTCATTTATATACAAAAGATAAAAAGCAGACTGTGGCTGTGTTTGTGTGAAAAGCCTGCTGTCAGGCCCAGAGCCTAGCTGTTCGATCGTGAACTTGCCTGTTCTGCAGAAGATACTGGGCGTTCTGAATCTGGTCCTGCGTTCCTGTGATGGTGATGATACGATCCTCCGAACCCTCCAGAGGCTCATCGATTTTGATGGAGGCTCCGGACTCATGACGGATCTGCTTAATACGCTGTCCGCCTTTCCCGATGATGGAGCCGGCCAGCTAACACGGGATAAGGGCATTTAGGCCATATGCATGCGAGTAAGGCTGTGTATGCGTGTGTGTAAAAGACAGAGTTAAAGCACACTCACGTCTTTGGGTATAGTCACTTGTGTTGTGATGACAGGACCACCGATGTCGCCGTAGGAACCTCGTCCACCTGCAGAAACAGATTAACAAGTCATTAATTCATGCCTACATTTTATTCATGCAGAGTCTGCACATAAAATATGATGGACACTTACCAGATTGGAAGGGTTCCCAAGAAGAGTTATTGTCTTCAGATATCAGATAAGGGAAAGAAAATAGGGAAAGAAAAAAAAAAAAAAAGATTATCAAGATATTAGAGGTATAATAGAAAGATGTGAGTAACAGAAAGAGAGGAAACACTACAGCTACTGAGAGCAGTGTTCTGACATGTTTGATTAGGGGTAACCTTGAGTGTGTGTGTGGGAGAAAGAGTGAGAGAGAGAGAGAGAGAGAGAGAGAGAGAGAGAGATTTTGTGCTTATGGGAGTAAAGCTGAACAACACTCACCATATCCACCTCCACTCTGTTCAATCAGAGAGAGAGAGAGAGAGAGAGAGAGAGAGAGAGAGAGAGAGAGATTTTTAGACCAACCTATAAGCATGAAAAATACACACGTGCACATACATATAAAAAAAAATAAAAAACTAATTAAAGCGCTTGACAAAGCTCTGCACTTGCAGCTTCGCCCCGAGTTCACTGGTGAGTGTGATGGCTTTCACCTACATATCTATCTGCTCCTTGGTTACCAAGGCAACAAGTGATTCAAAAAATCCATTGCCTAGCAACAGAAGGCCAAAGCAGTTCACAGCATATGCATCCATTACCCTGTCATTTCACAGAGACAGAACAAGCAGTTCCACTCGGGTTTTCCAAGCCCATTTCCAAAACTGGCCCTTCCTCTCCAGACCCAGACACCCCCACAAACCGCACATCTTTCACAGACATAGAACATGCAAAAGCGTGGTCATACAACAGGTTTTCCTCTTACCATGCTTTCGTAGCGATCTCCAGGTCTTCCTCTTCTGTCACTTAGGGCAAACGGTAATAATTAGAATTCTGTTGCTAAATCAGGCAGCACATCTACTCAGGTGGTACATAATAGATTTAAATCATTTGCGTATATATTTGCCATGGGCTTTATTAGCTATACCACACACACACACACACACACACACAAAAAAAAAAAAACAGCCAAATATAAAAAACAAAGGATTAATGAGCATGCACCACATACATCACTACAAAACATTGTCAAACAGTAGCATCTTAAAAAATAAGAAGAAAGAGGGGGGGTCTATTTGTAAAACATGACTGAATCACTGGCAGCTTGTGTGTGTGTGTGTGTGGCACATTGCAAATTAATTAAAGGATAGTATTTAATTTAATATAGAGTTACTAGAACAATTTAAACAGCCTTTTTAATTACGCGACTATACCTCAGAGTAAACGTGGCATTGCAGTTGGTGAATATCTAAAATAAACCAAACAACCTGTCACATGATGTGCGGTCTGGAGCTGTGCAAAATATGATGCATTAATTGACATCCACTTTAGTATTGCTGGGAGAGTTGTGATGTGATTTATTCTTAGTGACCTGGGAGCCCTTTGGACTAAGCACCACTGGCTTAGGTGCTGCTCTTAGTACTAAAATACTAACCAAGAAGTCTTACAACTGAAACAGCTGGTTTTTTGACGTTTCTTAAAATATACATTTAGGAGTTTCTTTTAGCTTTAAGACTTTTTTTGTGAATACAAAACCTTATAACCAGTTATGAACTAGTTTGGAAAGAATAACAGCCACCAATTCACACCAATTACAGCTTTGTCATCCACAAAGTTACATACCTCGGTCTGTCGTCTATGTTGCCGTGATGGTGGGAAAACCGGTCTCCTCTGCAAAACAATAAAACTGTCACAGCAGGGCAAAAACAAAAACACAAATGGAGCATTTAGGCTCAAAATACTGACAAATCTGGGACAAACAAAACAGAACCACAAAACATTCAGGCTTTGGAGGAAACAAGTTCTAAATAAAGTTCATTATAAGCACAATGTTTTGTTTATAGTTTAAAGAAAAAGGCTAATTTATTTACCCTCCTCTGGGAGGAGGTGGAGGAGGAAGAGGCAGATTTCGGGCCCGGCTCCCGCCTCGGCCCCCTCTCCCTAACGGCGGTGGAGGTGGTCCACGGCGGGGACTCATGTCATCATAGTCGCGCCTAGAGGGGGGCATGGGGCGTCCGCCACGGCTGGGGGGCATACGATCAAAACTGCCACGCCCACGCATGGGGAACCCTCCCATGGGCCGTCGCCCTCTCTCCTCAAACATCATGGTGAAGCCGCCGTAGTCGTAGGTCTCATCATAGAAATTTGGGTCGTAAGGCTGGGCACGGCCTTTAATGGGAGCCTAAGCAGGATGGAAGTGAGAGTGTGAAGGTCTGATTTCCAATTTTCCTCTTGCATCAGATTACAAAATCAAATCAGTGGGAACATGCAACTCTACCTCTGACGTCAGTTCTAGGATGACCTTAATGCACTCCACCACTCGCTGAGGTTTTCCTCCCACTAAAACCACGCGGTCTGTCGAATGAGGGCAGCACTCTTGGAAGAGTTTAATGGTCGTCTGGGTATTCTAAGACACAAGATAGCGGATAGTCAAAAAATAAAAAATAGAAAATAGAGTTAACATCAACTCAAATCAGAGCTACTTGTATTGATTGTCAGATTGTATGACAGTGTAGCGTGATGCACAAATCCAAGTTAATGCCATACAGTTACATTTTGGTATACTGTTAGTTATCAAGTGTTTTTTTTTTTCCCTAGATGTGCACAACAGCTAATGTATGCTCCAAGATATTTCTAACAAGGTAACAATCTTTTTTTTTTTTTTTTTAAATAGAAAATCATATCTCAAGACCTCCTATCGAGCATTATCAAACACTCAGTGGTGTTATTTTGGCGAGAAGGAATTTTGCCTAATACAGAATGTTACAGAGGTTAATTTACACATTCGTTTGTAGTTTACTGCTAAACAAAATTTTATTCAGCATTTCTAATTCTGCAAGCGCTGGGTACTGGGTGTTATAAGATAATTGTTTTATTTTGAAATTTTAGTTGTTAGTCCTTTAAGCACCAGAAACATTAGTGATTAGTGAAGTGATAAGATGGCTTATTAACAAAACAAAAAAAACAACAAAAAAAAAAAATAAAAAAAAATGCTGACAGCGAAAATAAACAAAGGTATACATTTATTCCCTGCTTTAAGTTGGGAATATTTTTGGCCACAGACTAATCATTAATGGTTAAGCATTAAACAGTGACTGTTGTCACCATTCAGTCATGGTAATTGTTTATCTGGACCTTTGTAAGCAACTGAACCTTCAGAAATGTTAGCTGAATAACCTTGATTTAGGACATGCAACATTATTTAACTAAACTTGCAAAAGGGGTTTCTTTTAAAAACCCTACACAGCTTACCTCTCTCAGTTCCTTAATCTTGGCCCCTTTGACACCAATAATGCCTCCTGCCAAACTCTGATGAATCAGCAGGCGCAGCTCACAATCAAAGTCTATACCATTGTAGTGCTGGTACTGCCAAACAGAAGGAGTCCAAGTCTCAAAAAAACAAACTTGAAAATTAACCAGCATGCATGCGTGCCTAGCTTGCAATCTTGACCTCATTTTTTTTTTACCCAACATCTGTAATACACGTGTTATTAATATATGCAAGCTGAATTTCTCCATGTAGATCATCCTCCAAGCTCAGTCCTTACCTCCTCAAGAGTAGGGATGATCTTCAGAAGAATCTCTCCGATTGTCTCAATATCTGCACTCACACTCAGGATGCTGCATCGGCCAAACAAAAGCATAGAAAGACAAGAGCAAAAACAGATAGACACTGAAATTTACATTCAGATTCACTACAATATAATAATCAAAAAATAAATCTGAGCTTTGAAAATAAACCTATTAAAAAACACAAAGAAAAAAAACAAAAAAAAAAACCTGAACACATGTTTAGGTCTCCCACAATGGACTGAAATACGAGTCACTGACATGCAATTGACCCTTGCACATTCAACAAACATCACTCCTGAGGAGATGGGCAACAGGCCATGAGAGAAAGCTACACGTTTTATACACCCCACCATTGAGAAGATATTGAGAGAAGCGTGGAGGGGGGGGAAACAAAAAAAAGAAACTAACGGGCCTCTTGGTTATGATACACCAGGAAAGATGAGCGAGAGATTTATATATATGTATATATATAAAATACTTGAAAGAGAAAAGGATAAAAAAAAATTTTTTTTAAAACTTAATCAGCCCAAAATGAAGTGCAAAAGCAAAAATAAGAAGGGACACCGCAAGTGGAGACCGAGAGGTGATGTATAGAGCTGGAGCAGGGCGCCAGAGGAGAGACCTGTTGTCTGGCCTAAGAAAAAAAAAAAATGAAAACCAGGGAAGAGATGCAGTACAGGACAAATCAAAGACAACAGCGAAGACGACAGAGAGGGGAAGTGAGACAGCGGCAGTCGTAGACAGTGATGCTGAGAACAGTGAAATGGTGGGCAACAAAGAGAGACAGAAATGAGATGTGGCTTTTTTTTTAAACAATTAACAGTCAATACCAGAGCAAGGAAAAGCAACAGCAGCAACAACAACAAAGATAAATATCTTAACACTTCAAGCAGTGTTCCTTCCATTCAAACTGAGTAGGGAAAGTTCTCCCTGTGTTTTTTTTTTTTGTCGTAATACCAACTTCACAAACATCTCAAAGAAAAAAAGGTCCCAAATAAATACTGAATGGGGTGTTGGGGGGAAGGGGAGAAGACATAAAAAACCAAATGTTACAATACATGTTTCTTAAAAAGGGGCGATACTACGTGTATAAAAATGTTAATATGAAACAGAAGGTTATCAAAGACATGTGTTCTCTGTTCTAATCAGGCAGTGAGGCAATAACTGGTGGGACATACCGCTCTGGGCCACTGCTGTCTGGGACTGATACACTGGCATTGTACTGCATTGGTCGTGGAGGTTGGCATTGGGCAAGGGCATTCAATCACATGTTGTCAAGTAAGGTGCCCGTTTAGGGAGGGGCACGATTATGGGGCCAACCGGGGTGTCAGGTGGGCGGGCGTTCAGGGGCGGAGGTTGGGCCAACGTCAAGGTGGGCAACGCAGGAGGGACATGTCGATCCAGAACATGGGCAACAGAGGAAGGTGGCCAAAAACAAAACAAAACAAAAAAAAAAAAAGTAAAGGAGAGGGAAGAGGGGGAGAAGGAATACATTTTTAATTGAATACAAGGCTATATTCACTATATTGTTCAAAAAAAATTTTTTTTTTTTTTTGAAGAGACTTGGCAACGAGTGCACAAGAAACAGATCTGGACAGATCTGAAGACAGTTTAGATACAGAACTAATACAAAAGTTATTTAAGAAATTAAGACTATGGGTCAGCTCAAGAGTCTAGACATCTGTTTTAGGGCTTTGGCACATGGCCCGCCATGACATCCCTATCGGGGAGAGCGAGACAGAATGCTCTGAAGATGCTCTGACTTAAGATTGAGTAGTTTATTACTGAAATGTCAAAACCCCACAATCAGGCTCCATTCAGAGAGCATGAGAGTCTGTCCAAATGAGCTAACCTATAGGTAGTGCACATCACTGTGCCATCTACGGACAGCAAGATTTCCCGTTTAGGGTCAAGAAGCATGCAAAGTGATTAGCAACCTTACACATCTAGCTACATTATTACGAATGAGTTATGAGATTTAAGTAGAATCAATTGGTGCTTTCGTTTGAGATCAATTCCAGATGATTAGTAAAAATGTTGGGCAACAAAA
Source organism: Pangasius sanitwongsei (assembly GCA_037576675.1). NCBI lineage: Eukaryota > Metazoa > Chordata > Actinopteri > Siluriformes > Pangasiidae > Pangasius > Pangasius sanitwongsei. Next base: position 4,069,260 of record CM075029.1, on the reverse strand, counting down.
AATTGGAAACCATAATCGCTGATGATCTGAAGGCAACTCCCACCCGGCTTTTACAGACATTTATCAACTGCCCTTTCTGAAAGCTCAAAATACTCACGTCTGTCCGAAGTGCTTTAATGTTCTTGCCACCTTTTCCGATCACTGCACCCGCATTCTGAAAAAATAAAGAAAATAAATAAGTGTCTAAAAATTGTTTTCATTAAACACAATTAAGATTTACATATTTTCTTTTCTTTGCTACTTTGTATTCTTGTGGCTATAGACACATTGATTTTTAACAGCAAGATGCCTCCTACTATTTAATCCAAATTTTTTAGGAATTTATCGATGGAAAAAATAAACCATACCCAAATAAAGTCTACATGACCGTGAGACTCACTTTGCTCTGTAGCAGCACTCTCAGCTCCACCATCTCATCTGTGTTACGGGAGCGTTTGAAGGCTTGTTCCTCATCCATGTCCTCAGCAGGGCGTTTACCTGTTAACAGTGAAATGTCAACTGTATGATGCAAGAACTCCAGCTATTATTTTCCAAACACTGATCATGTTTGAAATACTTATACTCATGTTGTTATGTTAAACAGAAACTAGGTTTATTCCGAAATTACTGGTGTGCAAAGTCGGTGCAGGTGGATAGTACAGGTTTTCCTTCTGTGGTAAATTTAAGGTCGAGTGCCAAAGCGTTGGTTTTTGTCTACATAAATGGAAAGCGTTAGATTATTCATAATATAATAAAGAAAACTGGTAGAGCGGTTGATGTAGGTAATGTAAAGCAAAACATTCTTTTCTGATCTCACATCACCATCTTAAGGTAGAGTCTTGTTAACTCTGGCTGGTTAAATTCCTTACCATATCTCTGCACAGTCCAATAGCTCAGCTGTCAATCACATTCATGCTGTTCACACTAGATTTCAAGCAATGTTAGTATAGTTCCTTAGGAATTAAAAAAAAAAAAAAAAGTTTGTGGACACCTGACCATCAGGTTTGTGCTTGAACATCTCAGTCCAGATTCAGTCCCTCTTCCTGCGAAGACTTTCCACTAGATTTAGGAGCGTGGCTGTGGGGATTTTTGTTCATTCAGCTACAAGAGCATTAGTGAGGTCAGGTGCTGATGTTGGGTGAGGAGGTCTGGGGTGCAGTCGGTGTTCCAGTTCATCCCAAAGGTGTTCAGTGGGGTTGAGGTCAGGGCTCTGTGCAGGACACTCGAGTTCTTCCACTCCAACCTTAACACACCATGTCTTCATGGAGCTCGCTTTGTGCACAGGGGCATCATCATGCTGGAACAGGTTTGGGCCTCCTCAGAAGTTTGGGGAAGACCCACATATGGGTGTGATGGTCAGGTGTCCACAAACATTTAGCCATATAATGTAGTTTTAGGTCAAAGAAGCCTACATCCTCCAAACCGTCTGGTCTGCACCCACAACCATGTACACCAATTAATCCTTATACACTTAGTAAAATAGTTCTACCATCAGTCAGATGGTGCAACGGCTGATGTGTGTAGTGCGGAAGGTGGTTGCATTTGGAACGAACAGCTCACCCTATAGAATGAAGCAGACTGACTTCTTCAAAACAAAGATATTAAAAGGGTTATGTGAATAAAAACTAATGACACAGATGAAAAATCTACTCGTCCTGTCCACCCCGCACAAGACCTCCAACCCCACTGAAGCGCAGTTTGACAGCATCCTGAAAACGAAGTCTTACCGTTAGTGTCAGTGTTGCTGAATGTGGTCTCTTCGTCCTGCTGCTCAATTTCTGTCTCCATTGTCTTCTATCAAGGAGAAAACAGGAAAGGGCTCTCCTCTCCGTGGGAAAACGCTGTGGGACAGACAGGACGGTTCAGCTGATATGAACACACACAGGATCTGATACACAGCATCAGAATACACATGGATCAGTATCAGACTTGGGTTTGACCTAGTGATGTATTGCTTGCGCTGTGTGTGTGTTATGTTGACTGAAGATAACACAATGCACAGGACACAAATAACAGAGCAACAGGTGTTTGGTAACTACGGGGATGTCAGTGTTAGGGTCAGATCTGATATATTTTAGGATTAGAGGATGTATATACTGCAAAACGTTTATGTACATCTGAACTGAAATCTTCATCAAAATAAGTTCAGTGGAAAACAAACAAGATTCAGAGATAAAACCTCACACTGTATTACTCATGAACAAAAATATAATAAAACAACAACCAGCTACAGAAGCAGAGCAACAAGGCCTGGGCTGCTGCTTCTTCAAAATGGTGCGTGTGTATTAACATTAGCGTTAGCATTAGCATCATGCTCACCGGTTAACAGCATTAACTCTACGGAGCTAGCAATTCAAACTCATTAAAAAATAAAATCAGCATATCAGATTAACCAGTTCATGTCGTCGCCGCTGTCTGTATGCGAATTTATTTCAGAGCTAAATATGCTCTGAAAGCAGAAGTGTCTCTGTAGCTCGCTGCGGAGGCAGAAATCACAAAATGGCTTGCGGAAAAGCCTTCACTCACGCTAGCATGTTCGCTACATGTGCAACATTATTATAATATATGGAAATTATTTATCCTATTAGAGGCATAAATGAGAAACAGGTGTCCGGTTGCCCTGACAACCAAACGTCACGTCACTGCGTTAATTAGCTAACGCTAGCTAACAAGCGAAGAAAAAGAAAACACTCAATTTTACGGCTTGCTTAGCGGGCTAACATGCTAACACGCTAACACGCTAGCTAACCGGAAAGGCTGCACATTTCCTAACGCTAGCTAATTAATGTCGACGGACGCCTCCTTCCCTTTACACTCCGACTGCCATTAGCTTCTCATACTCCACACTGCGCGGCTACTGCGTTCTTCTGCTTTATTATCAATTATTAAATATATATATATATATATATATATATATATATGTGTATAAATATTCTTAATCACACACGCCTGCCAGTAAAGACAGTTACTGACCTGCTAACGGCACCGCTCGTCACTCCGATATTTTGGCCAAGAAATCGAGCTACGCGTTCTATCCTGATTTCACTGCATATTTACACGAGCGTCTGTCATAAGCTGGGATTGGTCAAGATAGACGCTCGTGTCAATCTATCTTAAAGCCTGATTGGACAGGGCAACTGTCAAATAAACGGTCAAGCCCGTTATCACAGCCGAACCATTCGTTTAGAAGGCTGTCCGTCACCACAAATCGCCCCGCCTCCTTGACCTGCGTTAACCGTACAGGCTGTAGTCTTATCGTCATAGCAACCATTTAAAGCGGCTCCGTATTACAGGCTTCACAAGCATTATGATTTCTCCATAAATATATATGCTGTGTATGTGCATGTACACTCATTACACACACACACAAGTCTGCACACACACACACACACACACGTGTATGTATGTATGTGTGTATGTATGTATGTGTGTGTGTGTGTGTGTGTGAATGGTAGCACAAGGACATTTTGTACAAGCATATTTCTGTAAACTGGATCAGTTTTTTATATGCAACGATTGCTTTTCACTAAAGTGTAACTCCAGCAGTTTTGCAAAGCTATTTTGAACAAAAACCATTTACATACACCTTCAGAGTTTGTACTGACTAACCTTATCTTTTAACAATAAAGAATTAATCCACTATTCATGTATTCATTCATATTCAGTAACTGCTTTATCGTGGTCAGGGTCGCGGCGAGTCCTGGGAATACCAGGAATACACCCTGGATGCACACACACACACACACACACACACACACACACACACACATATCCAGATCCAGACCCTGACCAGGATAAAGTGGTTACTGAAAAAATGAATGAACAGTAAGACCACAGAATTCTGCAGTGTTTAATGCATTTAGTGTTCATCTGTATACTGCTTATACCTTTCAACAACATGGCCATTAACTGTAACTGAACTGAACACTCTTATAATTTTTATCATTTTACTACAGACAGACCAAACCAAGGAAAAACTATAATAATCTTCCTCGCCCTCTTGTGGTAAAAACACGTTAAAAACATCTCATTTTTTCTGTTCAGTGTGTGTATTTCTGAAACTGATCCTCCAGACCAGATTTTTTTTTTTAAGAGAACAGAAAATGTCCTTTTTTTTCTCTTCTAAATCTAAACCTTTTACATACAAGAACTGAAACTAATCTGAAAAGACACCAGATCACAAAGAAGACATTGAAAAGCTGTGCACTCTCTTTACAAACGCATGATTTTTAAATTCCTGCTTCTGTAGATGTAATATTGAGGATCTATTTAGTAATAGATTTAAATGTTACACTCTAAAGACCTCATACAATATTTGAGATAACTATTTACATGCATCTAGGTAAAGTCAGTTTAAGTATTACTAACACTATATGAAAATTATTGTCAGAGTAACACAACTTGCTCATTTTCACCTGTGTGTGTGTGTGTGTGTGTGTGTGTGAATGTGCGTTTGGCTGTGTTTCATATATGTATATGAGTAAACTTTAAAATAATGCCAAAATAGATCCTCATATAGATAAATGAGAAATAAAATGCTAGTCAGTCAACTAATAGTATTAGTGTAGTAATAGTAATAGTGTCTCCTCCCTTGATTCCACATATTCTCTATGTGACTTTTTTTTTTTCAGGCTATTTGTCCAGATATTTTGTTGACTTAGACTATTTTTTTTTCCATTATTGGGAGAATGCAACATTTTTAATTGAAAAAGGATTTTCAAAAAATGCATCTAGGTATATTTTATTTTAAGCTATTATATTAGGTTGCACGCTATTTTATTTATTTCAAATTATTCTATTATTATATATATACATTCATACACCTTGCACATTCATGCAATTATTCAAATTATCAGCCAACCATGTGGCAGCAGATCAGTGCATAAACTCATGCAGATACAGGTCGAGAGCTTCAGTTAATATTCACATAAACTTCAGAATGTGGCAAAATTGTGCTTTCGGTGATTTTGTTGCATGGTTGCTGGTGCCAGACAGGCTGAGCTGAATATTTCAGAAAGTCCTGAGATTTTCACATATAACAGTCTGTTTACACAGAATGGTGTGAAAAACAAAAAACATTCAGTGAGCGGCAGTTCCATGGGCTTGTTGATGAGAATGGCCAGACTGCTTCAAGCTGACGTGAAGGCTACCGTGACTCGGTAATAATCACTCTTTGCAGCTGTGGTGAGCAGAAAAGCATCTCAGAACACACAACAAGTCAAATCTGAAGACCACAATGGGTTCCACTCCTATCAGCCAAGAACAGGAATCTGAGGCTATTATTATTATTATCATTATTATTATTATTATTATTATTATTATTATTATTATTTCCTAACCACTGAGATTTTTTATAGTGTTTGTAGGCCTATATGTTCTATTTCCATCTAACACCTAGCCCCACTCATCACATAAACATTAAGCACATAAAATAAGATTATAAGATTATTCATATATATATATATATAGCTGTTGTGGACTAGCGTGATGTGGGTTCTGTTGCTTGCTTATTTTTTCCCCTGCACCACTTTCCCAGCGCACAGCTTACTCCAGCAGTGGCATTTCTGCTCTGTAGTTATTCTTTCTTAGATGCAACCCATCTTGTGCGTCAAAGTGCACGTCATCCCCCGGTAATGGCTGTCAGTGGATTGGGCTTTTGTTGAAGGCGCGCGACACGCCACGCTCGCGCTTGTAGCACGAACTGGCCAAAAACTTTAGGGGTAAAGCAATCTTAAATTAAAAATAATATCATGACTTTAAGAAAAAACAGCAGCAGAGTGCATATTTCATAAAGACATATATATATATATATATATATATATAGTTTTCTTTCATTTACTGTGCTTCATATGCCACTGACAGGATGTAAATATTCCTGTAAATACTAGGGGTGAGGCGTTTGTCTTGTCCTAATCAATAACCTCGCTCAGGTACTCTGCCTCCTACACACACACACACACACACACACAGACGCACGCACACACGCGCGCGCGCGTTCCGTGCCACAGCGCTGGATCAGGCGCCATAACCCCCCCGGCCAGTGCCTGCGGTGCCACGTTATACCCACGCAGCGTTTTTCTGGAGACGTGGATGGCGGATTGTGGATGGTGGAGCATCGCCTGCGTGGACGCGCAGCATCACCGCACTGGCATCACCCTCCTCCTCCTCCACCACCTCCTCCTCCACCTTAAGAGCACGAGCTTTGTCAGCTCATAATGATCAACTCAGTATAGGCTACATGTGTATTATGAGCAAAGGTTATTATCTACTGTCTATTTCGCCAAATCAAAGGGTCAAACGTTTTACCTCCTAGTCTTGCTGAGGGGGATAAGCGGCAGGAGGCGGGATTGTAGTGCCGTCAGCCAAGCGCTTTTGGATAGCCTTACTATTGGTCGGAACCAATCCCGTTGTGCTCCGCTCCGCTCACTTCCACACTGAAATCGTGGCAGACGGATTTTGTTTTGTTTTGTTTTGTTTTGTTTTGGGTTGTTGTTTCCCCCCCCCCTCCCCCCTCCCCAACAACATCACCTAGAATCCGCACTTACGGAGCCTGACAGCGAGCACAATATCATCTTGGCACCGTGGATCGACACATGATGGTGTGATCCCTCCATCGTGCGCAGACAGCAGAAGGCCACTCCATGACAGCAGTCTCGCCTCGCCGTCTTTGCGCATCAGCTCGCTCTATGCTGTAAGGAATTATTAAAAGTGGCGCTTGGAAAAGAAGAAAAAGAAGAAAAAGATATTTCGGTCCCGTTCCCCCAGTCCTCCCCCCCCCCACCCCCCACCCCACACACACACACACACACACACTCACACGCACACCACCGGGGCATTAACGCTGGAACTGGTCGCAGGGTTTACCGGAATGGCTCGCTGGGGATTTTATGGGATTTTGATGGGGCTCCTGAAGCTCGGATCTTCATGTCCTACACCTTGTACATGTAACACCTCGAGGATCGCGTGCGTCTCTCAGGAACCAGGACTCGAGGATTTTCCTATCTTGGTGCCGGAGACCGACATGGAAAACATCACCGACATGTAAGTAGCAGCTTGGGCTGTGATTCAGTCCATGAGAGATGAGAGAGATGTGAGGAGACGTGTCGTGCTGCTGCTTAAAAAACCCCTGAAACGAATACACCTTTTTTTGGAATGTGGTGTAAAATGAGCTGATTGCATTTTCAGATGTCTAAAATCGTGGATGATGTTCTGTGACATCCGATAACCTTCCCATAGCCTTATGGTTCATATTCATGCTTAATGCAATGCATTTCTCTTTTTTCTCTCTTTTGGGATGCAGGATGCTTGATACTCGATATATTTACTGACAGCAAATAGAAATGATTTGGCAGTGAAATACAAAATCTATACAGGGACATCGTGTGTATGTATATATATATGTATATCAACATAAAAGGCCGCGCGAGCGCGCGTGTGTGTATGTGTGTGTGTGTGCGCGCGAGCTTAAGCGTATGTGTTGCGCGGGAGTGTGTGCGCGCTAACGGGAACGCGCAACACCAAGGGGTGGGTGTAATGGTAAATAAAAGTATATGAAATTTGCACTAGAACAAATCTACACCGATTAGATCTCTCTAGCTTGTGTGGTGCTTTTCACAGGAAAAAAAAAATCAATACATAAAAATGCTAATTGAAAGAGTTGAGCCGAGATAATCTAATAACTCTGTACTGGTTTGAGAATGATAAGGGGAGAAAAGAGTCGACTCGAGAGATGATGATGATGGTGATGATGATGAGGTGCTGAAAACAGGCCTATCTGAGATTTAAGACCCATCACGCGCACATGAATTCAGAATAAGAATGCATGCACACACACACACACACACACTTTTTCACCAAACCTTTCTCAAAAAATGTTTCTCATCATGGTGTGTGCTTCAGTTCAGAGTCTGCAGAGCAATAGGCATCAGCGCCTACACAAATATGTCACTCGGTTGCCATGACAACGGCGCGGCGGAGCTACTTCAGGCGCGTGCGGAGCAATCACGTCGCTTTATCCAAACGCTCCTACGGCGGAGTTTTAACTGCAGAAGCGCCAGAAACTTAAAAAAAAAAAAAAAAAAAAAGGGCGTTGGAGATGCTAAAGAAACACTCTGAGAAATAAAGGTACCTTGTCCTTGATGGTGCTTTTCCTGGTAACATCAATGGTACATCGGTATTACTAACTATTACTTACTAACTATTACCTGGAAAGGTGCATGAGCTGCATCCCTTTAATTAGCTTTTTAGAGCGGTGCAGAGGGTTGTGTTGCCGCTTCACAGCTCCAGGGCTCATTCCTGACCTCACGTGACTGTCTGTGTGGAATTTCTCTGGATGTTCTCCCTTGTGTCCATGTGGGGATTCCTCTGGGTTCTCCCAAAAACATGCCAATAGGTGGATTGGATTGGTTAAGATAAATATATGAGTGTGTGTATGCATGGTGCCCGTGTTCCCACCTCTCGTCCAGTATTTGGGCCGGGATTGGCTCCGAAGCCACTGTGACCCTGACAAAAGATAAAGCACACTTACTGAAAGTGACTGAGGGAGTGAGGTATATACACTATATGTCCAAAAGTTTGTGATCACCTGACCATCACACCCATATGTGCTTGCTGCACATACCATTCTAGATTTAGCCCTTCCCTCCCCCTTTGCTGTTATAATAACCTCCACTCTTCTGGGAAGGCTTTCCATCAGATTTTGGAGCGTGGCTGTGGGGATTTGTGTTCATTCAGCTACAAGAGCATTAGTGAGGTCAGGCACTGATGTTG
>CM075029.1:4046034-4060412 GCA_037576675.1 Pangasius sanitwongsei | reverse complement strand
CAGTTCCAGTTCATCCCAAAGGTGTTCAGTGGGGTTGAGGTCAGGGCTCTGTGCAGGACACTCGAGTTCTTCCACTCTAGCCTTGGCAAACCATGTCTTCATGGAGCTCGCTTTGTGCACAGGAACCTTGTCATGCTGGAACAGGTTTGGGCCTCTTAGTTCCAGTGAAGGGAAATCGTAATTCTACAGCATACAAAGACATTTGAGACAACTGTGTGCTTTAGACATTGTGGCAACAGTATGGGTGTGATGGTCAGGTGTCCACATACGTTTGGCCATATAGTGTACTTACTAAAGATACATATTAAAGGTAGAACAGATATATGTCTGATAGTAACAACCATGTGACAAGGAAAATAGGACCTTTATTTCTGAGTATATAAAAACATATGCATTTGCCTGTGCTCCTCTACACCTATGTGTTTAATTCTCAAAGTGGGGGTCTGTGATTTTTTTTTAAATTTAGTTACAGCAGTGAAAATAACAACTAACATTATCACAGTAATTAGTTATTAGCCGGTTTAACTGGTCACTTGAATTGAAAGAATTTAATTCAAGAACAAGTCGGCCTACAAATAAAGTCAACCTGAATCCAACCTGAATCTGCTGGTGGTTCAAGAAGTCGAAAGCTCGATGACTGTAATAAATAGACGAAGTATTCTTGTACACATGTGAATAATATACACATAATCAAATCTGTACTGAGGGGATCTGTTGAATTTATTTCCAGTGGCTGCAAAACGTTTAAGAACCCTATAGCTCATAGAAAACTTACAAATGATGCCCTAGCAAAATCAGCCATCATAGAACTGATTCTTTTTATTTCCAGGTATATCGCGAATCAGAATGGACTATCTATGCTCAACGAGGACTACATGAAGTTTTACACAAATCTCAGGAATTTGTGAGTATTTGTCATCATATGTGTATGGAATGCCTCAAAGTATTGTATCCCTCTTATACCACAACGATTTGTCAATTAAAATTTTCTATTGATTAAAGAATGACAGGATATGCCTTTTTTCCATTCGTAGTTACATATAAAGCTGTGGAACGTCCACAAAACAAGTTCCTGTTATCACTTACATTATAGCAGCTATAAACATTCATTCTCTCACCAGCATCACTTTTTTTTCCTCTCTTGAAGTTAATAAGACAAGAAATGCAGCTATATATATATGTATCGGGAAGAATATGGAGAAAATTAAGATTACTAACATAGTAAGTGTTCTGTGAACATATCAGTTCAAATCTGAAAAAGAACAGGTTGTTTTAACAAAATGGGGAAATGAAATTTATGATCTCAATGAGTTGTATATTTTTGGGAGAAGGAACCGACTGTTTAGAGGGTTACTTCCCTGTTTGGAGACTCAGCCCACACAGACAAGGGCAAGAGGTCGTAAAAGTGCTGTGGAATGCAATTTTATGACAAATATCAAGAACTAGTGGATGAGGTAAGTTAGGGATATGTGATGGGAAGAAGACGATGGTGAGGACGACAGTAGGTAGCAGTTATGTTAAAATATGATAATCAGTGTAGTCTGTCCTCCAGTAGGATGTTGATTTCTTTGTCTTTTACTAAATGAATAAGAATAATAACGAAATGAATAATTCATAAACGTAACCATATATATTCCAGTCTTCTGTGTCAACCCTTGTAGCACTCTGAGGTAAGGTAGGGTTGGTAATGTAAGAGTGGCTGCCCGGGCTCAGGCACTTTTGCCTCGCACCTCCGGGTTTGGGGGTTTGACTCCGGCCTCCGCCCTGTGTGCGCGGAGATTGCATGTTCTCCCCATGCTTTAGGGGTTTCCTCTACCAGTCCAAAGACATGCCTTGTTGACTGGCATTTCCAAATTGTCCGTAGTGTGCAATTGTGCCCTACTTGTGGCCAAGTGGTAGCTCAGTGGACATTAAGACATTGGACTTCTGACTGGAAGGTCATGAGTTCAACTCCCAGCACTGCCAAGCTGCCACTGCTGGGCCCTCAACTGCTCAAACGTATAAATGAGATGAATGTAAGTCGCTCTGGAGAAGGGTATCTGCCAAATGCCATAAATGTAATGTAATGTATGAGGGGACACCTGTCCAATGCCCAGAGTTCCCTGGGATAGTCTCCATGCTCCCCTGCAACCCTGTGTAGGATAAGAGGTATAGAAAATGGATGGGTGGATGGACATTCAAGTGTTGGTAGTGATTTCTCACTTTGCAGGTGAATTTCTACAACATAACCATGATACTTATATTGACATTAATGTGTTTAATACAGAACAATAATCAACACTCAACTGATGTCTGTATCTACAACAGCCTTTGTCTACAATTCCAAACTTCAGTATTTGTAAGTATATCTTTCCACTGTAGTCATTTTTAAGTCAAGTTGAACAAGGCAACTATTACGTTTTAATTTTCGTTTATGTTGATGCTGTAGAAGATAATGATGCTACTGTATTTTGTCATTCCTTTATTGCTGATTTTTCACAGCAGTAGAACTGCTCTGTATGCACCGTGCTGTAAGCTTTCATTCTGACTTGTAGGGATCTCAGAGACAACAGACTGTCAACACTATCATGGACAGCAATTCGCAATTCCAACATGTCGACTCTGTAAGTGTCTCATGGCACTGGAGCCTCTTATATGGACACACCCACTCATAACACCCGTGTATGGGTGTGGTATGAAAAAAAAAACTGTTACTGAACAACTTTTTGCTTTTAATATGTGATTAATGGGTTGATTGGCACTCCTGTGGCACAGGCTGCTGGCCGGGAATCCACTGCAGTGTACATGTGAGAATATGTGGATCAAGTCGTGGTTGGATTTGAGTGAGCGAGATCAACTCCAGTGTCTGCAGGAAAGCGGAAGGCTGAGGATCCTCTCCAATATCACTGTCCCTTCTTGTGGTAAACCAGTGACTCCACTCACATTTTCATCAGTCGACTGCAGAGAAAACTCTAGCGCAACTTTATTAAATTCAGTGAGAGTATAATCAGTCAATTAAAGGTGCAATAGGTTTTTTTTTTCTTCCTAGTACAAATAACATGGAAAAATATGTAGAAATGATCTAAAAAATAATGGTTTATGCCATATTCTCAGTTTGGAAAACTGCCTTCTGGTCTGGAAGGTTTGTTTTTGTTTGGATGGGCCTCTTGTCAGTCATTTTCCCCATTGCCCCTTCACTCCTCGCTATCTCAGTTTCAAATCACCAAGCGCCCAGTGCAGCCAGGTTTCCCTCCTGTGAGCAAAAAAAAATGTAAAAAATTTTTTTAAATCACTCTATGCTTCAGAAAAAACTTAACAAAAAGAAACACAACCAAAATGGATTCATTTATTATTGGTGATGGGGCTGAAAATTACAGTAAGGGTAATCTGTAAAAAGCTTTGAATTCCATTTTTCATTCCATAACAAATCGAGTGGATACATTTTATTGTCCATTACAAAGAAAAAAAGGACAGCGACTGCACTCTTAAACTCCTCGATGCGTGTTCATAGTGTTGTGATTTGGCCTTCAGGCAGTTGAAAGGCTCAAGGAGTGAATAAAATTCATTCAAAATTTATTAATCTCCACCTATTTAACCTTTAGAGACCTAACCTTGACAAATTTTGACAAATTGTACTTAATGCACCTTTAACTGTAATGTATTACTTTGGTCTAGCTTAAGAGAATCCTACAGGTCATCAAAAATACATTCATGTTTCTCACTTTCTAGAGTTTCCACAGGTAGAGGTTGTCCCTCCTGTCGTTAACCAGATGGCAGGAAGTGATGCAATAGTGGTGTGTAGCGCTTCCGGATCTCCTGCTCCTGTGCTTTTCTGGAATTTGAACACCACTGATCATCTACCACTCACAACCAGCTATGAGGTAAAAACACATCCCCAAGCTATTAACTGTCTTTATACCAGAGCTTTATTGAATTCTCAAATCTGATTGGTCAGAAGGTGCTGGCACTTTTTCTGAGACATTATTGTTTCTGTGTTAACAACTGATTCAAAGGGGCATGTGTCGTGGATGCTCCACATAATCCATGATTAACAACAAATGGTTTTAAAATGGTATTGTTATTTAACACAGAAGAACGGTGAAATTTTCTGTTAGGAGATTATTACAATTATGGAAGGAGTCTATAGTGTCAGCGCTTCGTAACTGTCTGTAGGTATTCTGAGAAAGGAAAGTCTCCAGGACAGCGGACTGAGCTCTTTGTGGTGACAAGCTATGTGTTTTTGTCTTACTAACTTCAAGAGACAGAGGCTAGTGAGGGAAGGACCATTTATAGCTGCAATAACATAAATGATAACAGGAACTAACTTGACATTCCACAACATTAAACGTAACTGTAAATGGTTAAAAAGTATGTAATCGATAAATTGCAGTGTGATGGTATTGGGAAACAATCAACTTCAAGGTGGAAACAGTAGCTCCAAACCACCACATCGTTGGTTATTTTCCAATAATAGCATTCCCCCAAGGGTTTTATTCCTTACATTAGTCCATTCTTGCCAACTTGTACATACCTTTCATGGTAGACTAACTTCACATCAAAATGCACTGGATTGTAATGATATGCTTCATAAAAACTGAAATGACCTGTGTATAACCACAGAACCCTCACGTGAGTCCTAAGCACTCTGTACAAAGCACCACTGGTACATTAAGAACGAGCACTTAAACACTTAATTGCCATTATGTCCAGTAATGGACCTGTTAATCCCTATAAGACGTTCGGACCGTGGGAACCTGGCTCTAACTCCTGAAAGGCCCATATTTTCCGTTAATATTTAATGTAACCGCTATAATATTTACAACAAAGTGTCTCTTGTGCCTGCTTGGAAACAGCAGCCAGTGGGAAACAGAATCCTATGCAGTAATGTTGTTAGTTAGCGTCACAACTTTCAGACAACGCTTATAACTTTACCTTCTTCATAATTACTGTATTTAATCCTAAGAGTAATGGTCAATATCACAACAAACCATGAACTGACTGGTATGCCAATCCATTATACACTCTATATTATTGCATTAAAAAAAGAAAGAGGCTGGTGAGGGAATGACTGTAATGAATTTATAGCTGCCATAACGTAAGTGATAACAGGAACTAACTTGTCTCATGTCTCATAGATATTCCTAAACATACAGTATACAGTAGCTATAAACGTTTAATATTTGCAGTTATTTCTAAATGTTACATTGATAAAAACATGATTTGTCATTCATTAGTAAAGTAAAAATTATAATGTTCCAGCCAGATCCACTTTGTGGTGGTAACAGTAACTCCGCTTTGCATCACACCACCCTGTCATGGATTATTTTCCTATAAGAGCAATAAGAGCATGCCCTCACTTAAGAGCATGCCCTCTCTAATGCCCAGAGTTTTTCCCATTCGGAAACCGCATGTCTTCTCTTCAGTCCTATCACTCATCATATGAGATAAAACATTCTACACAAAGGACAGTGCCATGATTGCCTATTGTTTTGCTTCCTAAAGGGGTTGTACTTGAACCCCCCCTCTAACAGTGAAAGTTCTACACAGGACTTTAAGTATTACCTCAGAGGAACAATACATTGTGCAGAATCTTGAACTTCTCTGGCTAAACAGCTTCAATGTGTATCAAACTGTTAAAATTCACCCCTAAAATTCTTCTCACATTTTCCCACAACCAGATGCACACAACTGACCTGCAGTCTATGTTGGCACTGAGGAACCTCTCCCACAGCGACAATGGCCGAGAGATCACTTGCAGCGCTGAGAATATTGTGGGTCAGACTGAGTCCTCTGTCATCCTCAATATCCTCTGTAAGCACTCACTTCTGTGTGTGTGTGTGTGTGAATATGTGACGAACTACTTTGATGCCATTTATTGCACTGGGTATGTCTTTAACTGTGTGTGTTAAAACGAGCAATTTTGTTGCACACTCAAGGGCTTGCATGCAGTTTCTTTTCTAAACCACCAGGCCTATAATTAGTTGTGTTGAAAATGAGTCCTGTGAGACTCCACTGATGGGCTTCTTTCTAGCATTAACTAAAGGCAAATGTAAGTAATGCACCACTGGTGTTATTGCCAGTATTTTTACTCAGTATGTCCCAATGATATCCAGAGTGCATTTTATTTACTGCTTGTTTGCTGGTTTATTTTTGGTCTTACTGCCCCTTATGCTCCAGCAAACATTTTCATTTCTTATTGTTCTGTTCGATTCCTCCTCCTAGTATCCCCTCTGTACTTTTCCCTTTCGTCACGCTCTTCCAAACCAAACTGCTTCTAAATCTCACCACACTCCAACTTCACCCCTCTGGTTTGTCTCCTGCCATGACCCGTGGTCACACTTCCTCTCCTCTCCTTTTCTTTCCCTTCCTTCTCTTCCTCGCCTCACCTTTCACACCCATTCCTGGGCTCAGTCCCCCCGATTATCCTGGACCTGGACAAGCCCTTGCGCAACCAGGATTGGTGCATCCCATTCAGTGTGACGGGAAACCCCAAACCTGTGCTGCTGTGGTACCACCAGGGCCAACCCCTGGAAGAGCAGGACTACATCAAGACTCAGATCCATGAGTCGACGGAGAGCGAGTACCATGGCTGTCTGCAGCTTGATATCCCCACGCACATCCACAATGGTGTCTACACGCTTGTGGCCACCAACGAGTATGGCGAGGACCAGAGGAACATCACCGCGCACTTCATGTTCATCCCTGACGTGGAGCACTCAGGGGCAGGTGGGTGCACCTTCACGCAGACATTAAGATAGATTCAATCTCACATATTTATATGTGAAACTAATTGTAACTATATGCTTGTGTCTGCTTTACAGGGTTCTACTACGGTAAGTCACTCTATCAGAATATGCATGACTATCATTTTCTTTTGTAATCTGTTGCAATGTGTAAGTTTCATTTCATTTCCGGATGTTGGATCAACTGATTTAAGTTTGATAGGCATAAAATTGACATCCACCAGGGGGTTTTCTCTCCCAGTCCTTGGTTTTCCACCTGAGCCGTACTGTAGGTTTCCATTGATTTTCCCAGTTTTAGCATGTTCCCAAAGCAATACAGTCAATATTATTGCCAACTGTGAGATGCCAGTCACAGGGCTCACAATTGCACTTGTGATATGGTTGTCCACCAGGAGACCTTATAAAGCACTTAAACAGTCTAAGTGTTGAGTCCCCCGTGTTTTTCTTCTCAGGTGATAGCTCAGGGTTGGAGTCGGAAACTCCTGTTTAACCGTAATGTCTCTCTTCACGCGTAGCACATTTTACTCTGAGCTTGTTGACATTTTACCATGTTGAAATACTGTATGTATGATGCAGTTGAATATACACTCATGATTTTAATCAATTTCTGTCATATTCTGTCATATCGGCTTTGGTGTGTGAATTCTCTGCTTAGACACAACTGACATTCCAGGTATGTTCGTTTTAATTTTACTCAGTAGGTCACTTCTCAGTAATCACTAAATCTTGATAGATTTTTAGATGAATTTTACAAAACATACATTGTTGTTTATTGGTGTTTTGTTCAGAAATCCCAGGAAGTCAAGAGGGCAAAGTGGCTGTAAGTTTTAACTACATTTCAAATTTGCAGTAAATGCATGCAGTGAAAAATGCATTATATTAGATTAAAAGCTTATCTGGTAATTGTAAACTAAGAAGTAATCTCTTGTTACCGTAGAACTACAATTGGATGTTTTCCTTGAGATTGAGCCCTCATTAAGATTTCTTTTGCATCTTTATTCCAGGTTTATGCTGTGGTGGGGATTGCTGGGGTTGCGCTCACTGGGTGCATCTTGATGCTGATCTTTCTGAAGTATGGTCGAAGCTCAAAGTTTGGGCTGAAGGGTAAGAATGTGTCACAGCTGCGACAGGGACAATTTTAAATGTAGTCCTAGATTTTCCTGGACCTGAAAGATAGTGTAGCTTATTGCTAGATAAGGTTTAATTTGTGGCCAGAAGACAAGCAGTAGTGTATATATATACTGTATATATACATATATAGTTCTGAAAACTACATGATGCCACATATTCTCTCTATCAGCACACTGTGCAATGACCTGTGCTTTTGTTTTGGTTTTGGTCCGCCCCATCTTGTCATTGTTCCCTATATGTGTGCACCTGTTCCGTGTCTTGTCGATTGTGTCGATTGTGTCGTAGGCACATTTCCAGCAACTTGATCAAAGCTTGACATTCACTGGGTGAGGAAAGCACACTTAGCTAGCCAGGCTTTTGACGTCTTTATGTATCTTTTTGCAGGGAGATCTTTTGGTCAGAACACAAATCTTTTTTTTTTTTTAACCAGAATTCAGCTACAAGGACATCTGATGCTTTTTTCCCCCAGGACCACCACATATATATTACTATAATCTAATCCACCATTTGAAACTGATAATTCAATTCATAATCACCTGTCTGTATTTTTGTAATCATTTATTTCTGGCACACTGCTCTCCTTCCTCCACTGCAGGGTCCTCCTCAGTAATCAGTAATGACGACGACTCAGCCAGCCCACTCCACCATGTGTCCAATGGCAACAACACACCGTCGTCCTCTGAGATGGGGCCAGACGCTGTCATCATTGGCATGACCAAGATCCCGGTCATCGAGAACCCGCAGTACTTCCGTAATCCTGGCAGTGTGCTGAAATCGGACACTTGTGAGTTGCCATGGCACACTAGACCACCTCAAACAACCTACCACAACACACACACAGATACACTACCTCACTTCACTCCATCCCAAACATCTGAAACTGATTGCCTCCGCTTGTCATCATACTAAACTCACCTTCTCTACTGCCATGGCAACAACATTGAAGTGAATCACTACGTTCAGATTTTACAGATATGAGCTCTGTGCTTTCTTTTACATGATTCATTTGCATGGTTCTGTTGTAGGTCTGTCCTGTTATTTGCACTCACTAGCGACAGTGACCTAATGGCTGAATGTTGATGCATTTTTTCAGTTGTCCAACATATCAAACGGCACAACATAGTCCTGAAGAGAGAACTAGGAGAGGGAGCTTTCGGGAAGGTGTTCCTCGCCGAGTGCTACAACTTGTCACCAGACCAGGAGAAGATTTTGGTAGCTGTCAAGGTACGAAGGCTCTGAGATCCTTAGATTTTCAGAAATGCTAGTAACATATATTACAAGGCTTAAAGTTTTCAAAGGATCCATCTAGTACCATAAAGTCTTCCTTGGGTAGTCGTTTTCAGAGACAGTACTTTAAGGAACCCTACTACAGTTTGGTTCTCTTTCATAGAAGGTTCTAGGTAGGATCCTGTTAGGAAGCAGTGATTCTTAATTAACCCAAAGAACCCTTTAGGAACCATTTTTGCTAGGAGAAAATGTGACAATATACGGTTTTGTTTAATATTCTTTGAAAAAAATAAAAAAGTAAATCTAGAGTTTGGTTGTCTCAATCTTTACTTTGGTTGTCCCAGTGGGGGAACTGAAAAGTTCTTTGTAGAAGCACAAGATAGGGTTCTAAGCAGAATCCTTTCAGCAGGCATTGATCCTTAATTATCCCAAAGAACCCTTGAGGAACCCTTCTTGCTAAATGTACATGTTACAGTGAACTTTGATGTAGCATACACTCTTAGAAAAAAAAAAGGTAAAATCTAGAACCCTTAAAGGTTGTTTGGTTGTTCCACTGGGGGAGCCCTTAAAGGTTCTATGTAGAGTCTTGCAACAGAGGGGTTCTCTTTAACATAGAATCCATTTAGAAAGCAGTAATTCTTTATTTTATTACAATGGACTTTGTTGTAGCATACATGCTTAGAAAAAATAGTAAAATCTTGAACTTTTTATGGGTTCTTCCTAGGCCTGCATGGGAGACCCTTAAGTGTTCTATATAGAACCCTACAACAAACAGTTTCTCTTTCACAAATGTTCTAAGTAGAATCCTTAAGAGGTAAAATGTAGCACCATTAAGGGTTCTTTGGTTGTCCTGCTGGGGGAACCCTAAAGGTTATTACTTTAAAGGTTCTAAGGGTAGAATCTTGCAACATAGTGTTCTAAGTAGAATCCTTTTACTAAGCAGCTGAGCTTTATTAACCCAAGGGAACCATTTAGGAACCCTTTTGCTAAGTTAACATTTTACATATAATGTACTGTGTTGTAGCATACACACTTAGAAAAAGATCAAATCTAGAACCCTTAAATGTACCATTGGGGGAACCCTTAAATGTAAAATCTTGCAGCAGAGTTTCTCTTTCATACAGTGTTCTATGTAGCATCCTTTTAGGAAGCAGTGAATTATTTATGAGTAATCATGTTATGGAGGGCACAGTGGCTTAGTGACCAGTTTACAATGAAGTGTGTTGTAGAGCTGTAGCATGCACTCTTAGAAAAAAGGTGAATCTGGGGGAATCCTTAAAGGTCTGTGTAGAACCCTACAACAGAGGGTTTTTCTTTCATGAAGGGTTCTAAATAGAATTTCTTGAGGAACCGTTTGTGCGAAGTGAACATGTTGCAGCGAACTGTGTTGTAGCATACATTCTTGTAAAAAAAAAAAGGTAAAATCTAGAATCTCTAAATGTTATCAGATTGACCCTTAATGGTTCCATGTAACATCCTACAGCAGAGAGTTTCACTTTCACAGAGTGCTCTTAGGAAGCATGGATCCTTTATTAACCCATAGAACTCGTGTTGTTAAGTGAATTGCATACACTCTTAGAAAAAAGGAAAATCTTGTACCCTTAAGAGGTTCTTCCACCTCTCAGCTGGGGGAACTGTTAATGGTTTAATAGAGAATGCTACAACAGTGTGTTTCTCAAAGCGTGTTTCTTTTAAGAAGCTAGGAACTCTTACCTATAAAACAAACTTTGAAGAACCCTTTAAAAACCTTGAGTGTATATGAGATATGCATTACTCGCCCTTAATAGCAGTAATCTTTTTTAATAATAAAAGTGAAAAAAAAAGACTTTTAAGATGAAGGCGTGTTTGTTCTAAGAGTGTGCACATCTTAGGTAGAACCTGAGAACTTTTGCTAAGAGTGAAGTGTGTTTTTGTTTAAAAAAAAAAAAAAAAACTCACAGACCCTGAAAGAGGCGAGTGAGAGTGGGCGGGCCGACTTCCACCGAGAGGCGGAGCTTCTGACCAACCTACAGCATGAGCACATCGTCACGTTTTACGGCGTGTGTGTGGAGAGCGATCCCCTCATCATGGTGTTCGAGTACATGAAGCACGGAGACCTCAACAAATTCCTCAGGCATGTGTTAGCCCTGGTTCTGGAGCTGGTAGCTAAAGCTGGAACTGTTCCACGAAAGACTTAGGTTCTCGTCAGCAAAATTGTTGTGTTGCTGAATACAAAATAAAGAATTGATGATGTCAGTGGGGAGGCGGTCATTTTTTTCCCAAGCAACTAGAGTTATTTAGTTGACCCCCATTGAAATAGGACACGAATGGTGGGGGTTGGGTGGAAATTGTTTAAAAAAAAATATTCTCAAAGAGCTACTGTGCTAATGCTAATGCTAACAAACCCTGTAGTTACACACTCAATAAACAGCTAAAAGCAATAAAGCCATGTTTCAGCTTGTGCACAATTGCTGCTGTGTTTAGATGCTGAAGAATTCACTGGTACCTCTGGGCAGTTAAAAATGTTCTCAAAGCCAGAAGTAGAACTTGTAAAAACCTCCACAGTTGCTATTATACTCCTACTCCTGATTAGGTAACGATTCGACTCTTAAACTGGTGGGGGAAAAAACATTCACTGGTTCTCTGAACAGCGCCTCCAGTAGATGTGTGTTTTTTGTATTTAAACACAAGCATGCATGAATATGTTTAGTGGTACATGATGGGTGCTTTTCTTACCATCTCTCTCTCTCTCTCTCTCTCTCTCTCGGCTTTTCAGGGCTCATGGTCCAGATGCAATTTTAATGGCAGACGGGCAGCAGAGTTTGCTGGTGGAGCTGACTCAGTCGCAGATGCTGCACATTGCTCAGCAGATCGCAGCCGGCATGGTGTATCTGGCCTCACAGCATTTCGTTCATAGAGATCTGGCCACACGCAACTGCCTGGTGGGGGAGAATCTGCTCGTGAAAATCGGAGACTTCGGCATGTCCAGAGATGTGTACAGCACAGATTACTACAGGGTAAGGAGGCCGAAATATTAAGCATTATTATTATTTATTAATGTATCTGTATGTCTTTGGATTATGTTAGTGCTCCTATCCATATGAAGGGAAAAAAATCCACCCTGAATGACTTGCATAGTAATCTTTATGATTAATTGACATGTGATCTTTAATGGTGCCTGAGTTTTTGGTTAATGCCCTACACTTCTTAGTTAATGGCCTCCTATGTTACCAACAATGCCATGGTGATAGTGGTGCAGTGGGATCTAGCCCTTGCTTCATCCGCGATGCAGCAGTGCTTTAGTCCTTTAGTCTGTCCAGCTCTCACATCCTCTTCATCTGTACACTCTGCTCAAACAGATCAGCTTCCAAAGCTTCCACTTTCATGCTAATACCTCCATCAACAGCATCATGCTCGGTCATCTCATAGATCGCTATCTAGCCAAGCCGAGTCTTTGCTTATAACGTCGTAGCTGGGGCATTGAGTCCAATGTTTGCACCACTGTCTCCACTACTTCAACGTTGGATTTCTCATGAAAATGAAGACGAACCTAGTGAAAATGATGGGTGAGAAAAGAAGCTCTTGCTCTTTTGTTTTCACAACGAAACTTGATCATTAGCACTTATGTTTGAGATTGTTGTCGAAATATTTTCTCCTACTGAACACCATTGTTAGTGTACTAACATAACAATGTCCCACTGTGACATCAGCGAGGCCCACAACTGCTAACATCTTAGAGAAATCGTGAAAATATAGCACCAACCAACAAATTAGCGAAATTAGCAACAAATTAGCGACACTAAACACATCACAAATAATTCAATATAAATCTATTTATTGTGTTTCAGGGTGGAGCTTTCCTTTAAAGACAACCTGAAATTAAAACTGACTTTTTTTTTTTTTTTACCGTTTTACCATATGCATAACTCATCAGTATCAAAGACACAGTTCCTGCTTTTCCTCAGTCCTCCATCAAAATGCAAGGACGCAATGACGGCCAGGCGAAAAAATATGAACCAATAGGACTGTAAACTAGCATGCTCATTTTATAATGACCACTATTCACAATTTTCCCCATATTTAATTGCCAGAAGTGGGTTAACTATAATAAAAACCTAAAAAAAAACACTCCATGTGTTCCAACATAACACAAATAAAACTCTAAATTTCTGTCAGCTTTAACTTAAAAGAAAGTAAAAACTCTAAAATTAATTAGTTAATTAGTTAGTTAATTAGACACATAGTCTTAGTTAACAATTTTCTTTTTTTTTTTTTTTGATAGATAGTTGAAATACTGTATATGATGCTAAAACAGATTATTAGTTCTGATGAAATATGAATGTGCAATAAAAAAAGAACAATCTCCTCCTGTGGTTAGTTGTTCTAAAAAAAGCTCGGACCATCTGACACTGAAGGGCTCTCCCAAATCTGCCCCATGCTAACACTGCCAGGAGCACACTGTGTGTGTGTGTGTGTGTGTGTGTGTATGTGAACTCCCTCTCCTGTAATAAACCAGGCACTGGAGAGGGAGAGGGAGTTGAGGAAGCCCTAGCCTGTAATCCGAAAGCTACATTTAAAGCCACGGTTTAATCATCCAATCCCGTGTGTGCTCTCAGGTGGGCGGTCACACCATGCTGCCCATCCGCTGGATGCCTCCTGAGAGCATCATGTACCGGAGGTTCACCACAGAGAGTGACGTGTGGAGTTTGGGCGTGGTCCTGTGGGAGATCTTCACCTACGGCAAGCAGCCCTGGTACCAGCTCTCCAATAACGAGGTCAGTCTGAGGGTCAACAGTTAACCGATGATGCTATGAAGCTCACATCAGCGTTCCTATGGCTTAAAATATACAAATAATAATTTAGAAAAATTAAATCCCGGGCAGATGCCTGTTAAGCTGTGTAGACGACTTTCCGGGTACATGACGTAGTGAGAGTACTCCCATGTCACTTTATTATTATAAAACTATTGCTCATTCTGTAATTACGGTTAATTATTCTCATTGTTAGATTCTCAGATGTTCATTCTTCAGAGAATCGCAGATAAAATAATGATAAAGCACTGATCTTTTGCGTAATGATTTTGTCAGTCACCAGGCTCCAGGGGTGGTCCAGAGGTGGGGTTGGGGGGTCATGGGACCCCTTAAAATGAGATTGGCCATGCCCATCTTGCCATGTAATTAAAATTTGTATGCGCCCACCATACATGCATATCCTTAGCCAGGCCACTTCGTTAATGCCTGCCTAATGAGAAAACCCTAAAACAGCCCTGGCCTCACTAGAGTTGTAACAGACTTTAAAATATATATATATATATATATA
>CM075029.1:4021740-4045934 GCA_037576675.1 Pangasius sanitwongsei | reverse complement strand
CCCCCCCCGCCTCACTCTAGATTTCAAACAGAATATAATATATATATATATATATATATATATATATATATATATATATATATATATATATATATATAAAACGATATATTCGTTATTTTTTTTTATACATTAGCCTATAAGTTTAATGCCTTAAACTAGTATCCTGTAATTACAGAATAATTTATAGTTCTAAATAATAAGCCAGAACTTTAAGTGGTTAAAATTGTACCCTTCTGATGCAAACTAGTCTAATGCTAGTTTGTAAGTCGCTAGTTTGTTTTTTATTATGGTGGCTAGCTAGTTTTCTTTCCCTTAAATACAGTATTATTAGCTTCCATAGCTAACTAAATATCCAACATTTCATTACTTTATCTGTTTTATGTAAATGCAGATGATCAAATGACAAGTGAAAATAAAAATACTTTGAAAACTTATCAGTTACCTTAACATTACAATCTGCTACCTGGGTACTTAGCCTGGGTACTTGCTAGCTTAACAAAAATTTCATTCTCACTTTGGATTTTAGCTCACATAGTAAATCAATCAGTACATAAAAAAAGATTAAGTGAATGAATGGAATATGCTGGACATAAGTCAAGCTAAAATTGCAGTATCCAAGAAAAAAAAGTCATAGCAAGCGAGCATGAAAAAACTAACTAGCTTCCCTCAGTAGATAGCAAACATAATAAAAGTCAAACACTTGATTATCTTTTACTTAATTTCTTTTTCTTTCCTCCAGAGAAAAGAAATGGCTAAACTACACTAATTCCCAGACAGGGGTGACTAAAATAATGAGTTAACACAAGACTACTGCTTTATCTTTTTAATATTTTCCATCACATTTCCCAAACTAAAAACCTTATTGATGTGTGGAGCCTTTAGCTGAGAGGAAGAGATTTTATATCTACTGGGTCAATGATGCATCTCAAATTAGCCAGTTGCTAGCTCTATATACACTCAGCTAGCTATATTACCCAACCCTCGCTCCAATTTCTGATTACATATACTCTGTATTTATTGGGTTTATTTCATCATGAAATCTGAAATGGAGTCTGAAACAATACACATACTGTATATACTACAGTGTAGTAATGTACACACGGAGTTGCTAGCTTACAGCTACACCGGTCTACAATCGTAGAAAAAAAATAAGTTTCCTCCTGGGTTCTTTGGATGATTAAGGTCTCTAGATTTCTAAATGTGTTCTAACTGAAAAGGGAATTCACTGTTATGACATTTTAGGAGATTGTGATGAAGATGAATCCTTTATAGTGCTAGATGGACTCTCTTTATTTCTGAAGAGAGTAGTTCTTGATAAACTGCAGCTCAGTGTATATTATGAATGTATAGCATTAACATACAGTTCTGTACAAAAGGCTTAGGCACATGCAATCACATGCAACCTATCACAAAGTTTGTACAAAAAAATAGGGAGCCTAAGACTTTTGCACAGTACTGTATATGATATATTCATTTTCATCTTTAATGTGGGAACAGTATCAAGTATGGAGATCTTGTGGAAATGTGCACAGCTTTTTTAAAACAGGTTTTTGATATCTGTTACTGTGTTAAGAAACTACAACTGGATTACCAGATCTTAAGGTTCCACATTTCCTGTATTCCTTGCTTATTGGTTTTGGCATTATAGTAATACAGAAATATTTTTTCATTTTATTTTTTGGCAAAGACACACTGTACAGTAAATTAAACTAGCTCCTACTTGATTGAACCAAAATTATTTGTAGTGGGAGCCATTTTCAAAATCTGGCCCCCCCAGACCCCAATCAGTTCCTGGCAATCCAATCAAATTTTAAGTGAATTTCCCTTTAAGCCTAAACATAAGTGTATGTAGATTAAGCATAGATATATTTGTAGACAATATGTCATATTTATGTACATACCTTACATATTGTGATGAGGTTTGAAACACAGTTTGTATTAGCACCATTGGCATTTGTCTTGTTGAATATAGAATAACATCCTGTCTGTATTCGATGGCTCCCCCTGCAGGTGATCGAGTGTATCACACAGGGCCGGGTTCTGCAGAGGCCTCGTACCTGCCCCAAAGAGGTGTACGACCTGATGCTGGGCTGCTGGCAGCGTGAACCGTACATGAGACTCAACATTAAAGAGATTCACAATCTGCTCCAGAGCCTGGCCAAGGCTTCACCTGTTTATCTGGACATCCTGGGCTGAACGTCTGGTGTGTGTGTGTGTGTGTGTGTGTGTGTACAAAAAAATTGGGCTTAAATGTTCTTGCTTGTGCTTCTGCCTCTTTAACACATAGACTAAAGGCCTTAAAGTTGATTGCTTACATTTCTGCAATTTTTTTTGGGACATCCGTATCCTCCCTGCTTTGAATTTTACTTTTTTTGAGCTGTGTGTATTTTGACGATGAACAAAGGTAATCAGGCCAATCGTTGTAAATACTCCTGGAAGTTTTTGGAGGCTTTTCTTTTTTTCTTTTTTCGCAGTGACTGGAGGAAAGATTAGCCGAAGTACAAGCAAAACTAAAAGCAAGAAGAAAAAAAAACAAAAACAAAAAAAAAACAAAGAAAACCCACACGTTTAAACAGAAAAGGCTTATGCTTAAGTGTGAGAGATGACATTTGTGAAACCTGGACAGTTTGGAAAAAGGGAAGACATTTTTGTGGAATTTAGCTTCATATGGTCCCTTGTTGCCATCATGGTGCCATTCTTTTTTTTTTTGTAATTTACACTTCCAAAAAATGGAGAAATCTCAATTTAGAGTCCTGAAAGGCTCATTTATTAGCACAACGTTGTCGCTGTTCTGGCCGCGAGTGTGGACTGCAATACAACTGCTCAAGCTGGAAGACCACCAGAATACATTCTTTTTAAAAAAAAAAGTTTAATGGATTAAGAAATAATGGTGGAATGAAGCTTTTTTTTTTTTTGTATTTTTAAGCGAAGCACAGTGGAAAAATGTTGAAAAGTCTTAATTCTGGTTAACCGTCTCTGTAAAGCAGTCGTGCAGATGTCAGGACGGCTATTAGTTCATCTGTTTCTTGTCAGTCTTTTTGTGGTTTTGGTGAGAGCACAGTGGCAAAAGTCACCAGCAGTGGAACTTCATGTGGATGGTGAACGGACCGCCCCAAACACAAGGGCATTTTTTTTTTCATCTATATCAAGGCCATCGTCGTAGTCCTGGTGGTTACAGCAATGACATGATGAGAGGATACTCAGTGGCAAAAAGTGACCACAGTTATACTCCACGCTGTTGCATTTGATTTTAGTAGTCAAGGTGAGTTTTTATGAATGACAGAAATGTAACTAAAAAACTAATACAAGGAGATGGATTTCATTTGCACTTATGATTATAATCATAAATAATTACTTATTGGTTTTTATAGGCTCTGTTATTTACTATGGAAAAAAATGCTTTAAATGTGCCCTTTGCTATTTTTTTTTTTTGTGATTTGAAAGCGGGCAGTTTGAAAGCATTTTGGTGGGCACTGTGATGTGACATGAGCTGGCCTTCCCTGAGGTCACCACCAGGAGATAAAGACCCTATGAAGGGAGCCAGGATTCAGTGTGTGTGTGTGTGTGTGTGTGTGTGTGTGTGTGTGTGTGTGTGTGGTTGAGTCCCACCTGCTTCGTGAAAAGAGGATATTTCCAGGAAGACTTACTAACCCTACTACACTCATCATTCATGCTGTCTTGAATGAATAATTAGATCGAAATGATTTAGTTCTGAATAAACCCCGCCTCCTCCTGGTTATATTTCATTAACTCATAGTAAGTCCTCCTGTACACCCATCAAAATGTAAATGCTCATCAGCTACATTTATTGTCCTTCGTACTCTGATGTCGAACTCTTTCTGGGCGATAAAACTCGAATTTATTTTTTTTTCACGAGTAAAAAAAAAACAGAGAGAAATGCACAGAAAGAGAATTTGTATCATTTGATAATCAGGCAGACCGTAATAATAATAATAATAATAATAATAATAATAATAATAATATAGTGCTCTATTTCATTGAATATATATTTGTTCATATTTATTGGTTTATTTAGCAGCATTTGACTAAATTTGGATCTGCAAAGAAAATAAATGTCTAAAATTCTATTGCAAAATAAATAGAAATATTCAAGAACTATATTTGGTCCAAATCTCCCATCCAAGCTTTTTTTGTTTATTCTTCTTAATTATTAAATTGACTGAAATGTAAGTGAATTTAATTTTTTTTGTCCATTTTTTGTTGTACTATAGACATACAGTATACGTCTGCTCTAAATAGCCAGCCTGTATTTCATAGCCCATGCTGTACAGATGAAATCTTTGTGTATATGAATAGTATGTTCTATATAAATAAATAAATAAATAAATAAATATACTGTTTAAAAAGAGCTATCATGTCATGTGACACTGATTCTAAAATGCGCCACAGGCGTGTAAATACAAATTATTTTGTCTGACAAAATGTACTGTACAAACTTCACAGTATCAGTGAGGATAGCATTGTTGTTGTTTTTTTTTTTCTATCTGAAAACTCTAATTTCCATCTCTCTTCATGCTGTGATGTTGTGAGGCGAGGTTGCCATGGCGATCAGCGTCCACATCCAGGTTGATTTCATCCTCTTCATCTTCCCTACGTTCTTTATGTCCTAATCTACAGCGAATAATTTTTTTTTTTTTCCCTTTTCCAAATGAAGAACTGTGACTGGGCACTACTGTATTACTTTTTCGTTGAATGTATTTACACGGAATGGGGACTTTTTTTTGAATGTAACCCATCCTGGGTTCAATTTTATTTTCTTCTTTGGTTTCCTATTTACGAAACTGAATTATGGAACTTTGCTATTTTTTATTTGGAGAAATCTTTTTAAGAGTGACCGTGTGTTTAAGAGTGTGTGCGTGTGCGTGTGTGTGTGTGTCCTGGCAAAAATTTGTGCATAGTATGTGCATGTATGAGAGTGTCAAATTGCCTCCGTTTTTTTTTGCTCCTGGCAGATTCAATCTCACTGCTTCGATTCGATCAGTATTCTCTACGCTTTGTGCATCCTGAGAGCAGCTTCTCTGCAGTCAGTGGAAATGTTCCTTGTACTACTGTGCATTTAATAAAAGTGGTATGTCTTACAGCGCTGCGTTTATTTCTACACCAGTACAGTTCTGTCAGATTTGTTCAGTATAAGGTTACATATGAACTATATATAGGTTTATTTTTTTAATCACTAAAAACTCAGTCACTACTGGATTTAAACATTCTGGCATGAATAAACTTAATGTCAAAAAAAAAAAAAAAAAAAATCTAACGTTTACGTAAGAGAAATGTTCATAAAACTACGAGACCTTTACAAGCCCTTATTGATGAACCTTTATAAACGATTATTCCCAACCCAGACTGCGTTTTTCAATTCTGGTGTCAAGTGACACATTTATTTTGCTGACATGAAGTTTGTGTCATGGCTTGTGTCATGGTGACCCGATTTACATGAGAACGTCACGACAAACTGACTTAGTAGCTTCGTGCGTCACATAACAGTAGTGGATGTGATGTAGCCTGGTAATTAGAAAACTGAACAAAAAAGTGACATTTCTAAAATATTCTCTGAAGCATTTCGTGAACTCTGTGGGAACAAACATAAAACCTGGTTTATAACGCTGAAGGTTTTTACAGTCAGTTATGTATACGTTCTTATATACAGAATCTGGTATGAGATTAATGACAAGGACAAATTGCTAACAAGAAAATCCAGAGAGAAAAAACAACATTTCTACCATAAAATCCAGAGTGCATGTTGGTAGATCAAGCAATAGTAAGAAAACCGTGAGGTACAAATTAAGCTCTACTTACTAACAAGCAGCTCCTCCATTTATTGGTTTCAAAAGACACTACAGTAAGTCCCGCCCACTTGTTATTTTATTGGCTCATGAGAGCGAGGCTCATGAAATCACAGGACACCAGACAAATGCTGCCCTATAAGTCCTGTCAGAAATATCGTAATTACGAGGTGAGTGCACTTAAACGCCACCACAACGTCATAATTACTGGAGAACTCGAACTTTCCAAGTCTGAGGCATGTCAATGACTGTAAGCCACAGCGGCCACCGGCATGAGCGCGTCGCCTACAGCAGACGGTAAGATTTAAGCCATAATTTTGCATGTTCACTGTTCGGTTTTGTTTTCTTTAGTTTTAGTTAGGTTGAAAAACCTTCTTGTTGTCAAAGTAACCACTACCGGAAGCTAATCCGCGTCTTTTGTTTTCCGTCCTTTCCCCTTCAGTGAACTGCCTTTTCTCCTGCTGAATTTTTATTCCTGACTTCTGCCTTAGCTGAAACAGCAGAACAGCGATGTTATCAGGTGTTTCCTGTATCGCCGTAGCAACGGCTCAAAAACGGTGCAGCTAAACCGTAGACATTGGCGTCTCTGTATTTATATTTTCATTCATTCATCTTTAGAAGGAAACTGGAGAACCCGGAGGAGAAAACCACACGGACACTGGGAAAACAGTAACCCGGGTTTCAGGACTGCAAGTCAACAAGTCAGCCTGGTAAGAGCCATATCACAATCTTATGTCAGCAAAAATCTACTCAACAGACTGAGGCGTTATTGCAACAACGCTGACAAAATGTCCTCAGCCTGTTCGGATGCTGCTATAAATATCTCTGTAGGTTTACGTCAGTTGTTATGAAGGCTTTATGCAGGTGGGAACGCTTCTCTTAAGTAGTGTTAGTTAGGATAGTGAAATGCATCCGAAGGTTATATAAAGTCCAACAAGGAGCAGGATTTAATGGCGAAGGCTTCTGAACCTAAACCACGTGCCGTTTGTTCAGACAGATTAATATTAATTCTGAAATATAAATCTAGCTCTATTGCTTTTATACCTGTGAGAGACAGGAAACGTGCAGCTTATAGTTCTATAGATAGCTCTAAATTAATAAGTGATTTAAGTATAGAATATATTTCCATATATAACAATAGAGGAATTAATCACGTTTTTTAAAAAGTGACTATTTCATGGGTAGAAAAGTAGGAAGTGATAATTGTGCCACTAAGACTTCAATTTTGTAAATCTGCTTTTTTTGGGGATTTAGTCGACATTCAATTCTAAAATAGTCAGACGTACAAAATTCACATTTTGGTGGCAACAATGCAGTTCAAATTCAGAGGACGCGGCGCCCTGTTGCGATCAATCTCTATCTAATCCGCTGAATCTGAAATGCATCGTGCCGCCATTTTGAATTCTGTTCATCGGTCAAATTTTTACATTTACAAATTTTAGGGCTTCACTAGCTGATATATTCAACTTCATAAACCTTACTAAAATCAGATTTATAAACTTCAAATCCTAGCAGCACAAACATCACATAATAGAGATTTCCCTTCTTCTACATTTTTTTTTTTTTAACACGACTATGCATATAGACCACAGCTACAAAGAGCGAGAGGACGATGGGTTTATTTTCATCAAAAGCTGTGCGCCGTTTTTATTGTAGTATTCTAAATTTACATTAAAAAAAAAAAAAAGAAAGTCTGCCCATGTCCTAGAACCATTATGAAAGTTAACGCACAAATTCAATATACATCTCATTGTATTTTACATTGAGGCTAAAAGTATAGGCATGGAGGTGGCATGATTCAATCACAAGGCTTAAAAAGAAAAGGAAAAAAAAACCAAAAGAATCCAAAACGAAATAAAACCTGAATAAATAGAAGGTGCTATCTTTTTTTTTTTCCATTTCATTTTAGCAGAGCAAAAATGAGATTCTTTCTTTTCTTTTTTTTTTTTTTTTTGTAATGTTGAACAAAAACTATGTGGCAAAGTCTCCAGCTCTCCTTCACCAACTGAAGCAAAAAAGAAAAAAAAAAAAAAATGCGCTTTATGAGTAGGAATGCTGATGCAGGCGCAGATTCCTCCTGTGTACAGTGATTTTAATCGGCCGGGGGGGAAAAAAAATTTTAAAAATGATCGTCTATCTGCACTCCGGCTCAGAGGATTCGTTCAGGAGCAGCAGGCGCTATTGGAAGAAGCAGAGCAAGATGATGCATGGAGAGGCTAACTGTTCTGTACAGGTGCAAAAGTTAGAAAGTACATCTGGTGATTACACAGTTGTCACGAAAACATCAACGTCTTAAAAAAAAAAAAAAAGAAAAAAAAAAAAAAAAAAAAAAAAGAAAAACACAAAATAAAGAAAACCCAAAAAAACCACCAGGAGGCAGGTTATATTTTCGCCTGTATAGATTTTTGTTTAGTTCTTGGCAAAAATGAAAGACTATTGTATTAACTTGTATATTTTTTTTTTCCTTTTTCATGTTTTTTTCCTTTTTTTCCTTTCTTTTTTTTTTTTTTTTTTGCAGTACTGGTTATCAGGTTATCATGGGGTCGTCTGAAAGCGAGGGCAGATTGGAGCGGAGACAGAACATTGCGGTGCTTTCTTATGAAGCTACTGCAGATTTCCAAATTTTCGCTTTTGCTTTTATTTCCTTTTATAAAATTTTTAAATAAATTCTGATTCTTTAATATTCCATAGATTCAAAACACTTTTTTTCAGTTCAAGTAACTCTTAAAAAACAAAAAGAAAACAAAAAAAAACAAAAAAAAAAAAAAAAAATTAATGAACGCTTTGGGATTTTTGCCATTTTAATGACAAGGTCATTAAAAATCATGCACACTGCAAATAACCTCATGCAGTAGTTATGGTAAACCATCCAAGCACTTTTTATTAATTACTATTCATAAATACACACAGCAGCTTCATTAGAGAAGGACTCTGTCTTCAGTTTTAGAATGTGGAGTATTTATAAGGAGAGCCTTTTTTTTTTTTTTTTTGTTAGACACAGGAAGCTGAAGGTCTGCCACAGCTACCTATGCTCACCTGCTAAAGGAAAAAAAATTAGTCATGTGGAACTGATTATCAACACACACATACATCATACACTTTCATTGTCTCTTGCGCACTCGCTAACTTCTCTCGCACGCTTGTTCTTTTTCTCTCTCTCTCTCACTTTCATTCTCTTTCTCATTCTCGCTCTTTATGGATTTTTACAATGTAACAGGTGACAGACCTGAAAAATCACCAAAAAAAAAAAAAAAGTAAAATTTAAAAAAAAAAAAAAAAAACTGGAAAAAAAAAAACTGGGAAAAAAAAAAAAAAAAAAGTGAGAGCTGTGTGTTTGCCCACCGTCATTGGCAGTTACAGCACAGAGGACATTGTCTGCGTGGTGGTGGGATATCATCAAAGAGGAGGAGGTGGAGGCTCTTTGCCTGCAGAGCTCTCCTTCAGGTTCAGGCTCTCCAGCGCCACGTCCAAAGGCATGATCTCCACGCAGCCCATGGCGCCAAAGTCGGCGAAGTCTCGCCGCTCGTCCTCGTCGGAGGAGGAGCTCTCCTCGCGCATCAGCGTGGACAGCAGCAGCTCCTGCACGAACAGGCTCCGGTCGGCGCGCTCGCTCTCCAGAGCCTGACGCTCCACCTCCGACATCTTCGGCTCGTTCAACCTGCCGGACAAGAGAGGAAGAGGAGAGACCATTTAAACTTCATCACCACGTCAGAAATGCATTACATGATGAAGTGCTCCTTAGAAGTTCTAGCTCAGCTAATATCAGAGATTGTGTTTTGGTTATGGTAATGATATATTTCTGTGGGTATGACAAAGCAATCTGAGGGTATGACTGCATCATTAAAATCTCAATTCGTCTCTCACTGTGATTCAAGAACAGCGTCAGATCTGCAGCATTTGCACTCAGGCAACCATTACATAAGTCAGAGTGTGGTCACTTCCTTCTTATTTGCAAGCATACTCGAGCACACACACACACACACACACTAAAGCACAGCGAGTCTACAAAAGAAGAAAGGAAGAAAATGACGCTGGAAAGCTAAACTTAAACTTTAAAGCACCCAAACACCCACACGCAGTGAGAAGAAGCTCATTTCTTCTTAGCAAATGTCTAATTAAACTCCCAAGTACTAAACAAACTATTATGAAATGTATGAAATGAATGAATGGATGAATGAATGGATAGATGGATGGATGGATGGAGCGAGTCATGGCTGCATCTCGCTCAAAAGTCACACGTGACGCGTTACACACAGAGCGCGTTTATCGAAACCCACATGTGGTTAAGCCATGAATAATTTTTTACCCAGCTGTTAACGTTGCTGGTTTTCTTTTAACTTTGGCAGGACACTTTGCGCTCTTGGCACTTTAATATGTGGAACGGTTTATACGATTTTTCGCTCGTTTTTCGCCAGCACAAATGTGCAGTAGATCACGCGTTTAAAATGCAGACGAGCCATCGTTCACAGACATCTGCTAGGAAAGTGGAGCATTTTAATAATTAAACGTACTGTTCCTTACGAATGAGTCAAAGAATCCTGAGTGAGAATCGTGAGCGCAGTTCTACGCCCCAAAATCCTGATCCCAGATACTGAAACTTTACTCGTCTCTAGCCGGCTAGCAGCCTGCAGGCTATACGTTTCCAAATTGCAAATTCACGTGTAGACACGTTCCTAGTCCATTTCTAGTAGTTTCTTTTTAAACATATGAGACTATTATTACTGCTAAAGCTTAGTTTTTAAATTTACACCTTCACTTATTTTTCCTTTATAGAACTGAGCCACTAGGATACAAACTCGTTATCAGGTGTGTGTGTGTGTGTGTGTGACGTGTGTGTATGTGCTCTCACCGTGTGAGGAGGAACTGGGAGCTGTGGGAGGCCATGGGGTTGCTCTCGGTTATGGCTGTGTTTGTCGCAGTGCTGGGTGGTGGCACACTGGCGCTGATGTTGCTTGCGTTGCTGCGCTGACGCGTGGCGTTGCGCGCCGTTTCCAGTTGCTGACGTGCCGCCTGCGCCTGCTGCCGCTCCAGCTGCAACTGCATCTGCAACTGCTGTAGCTGCGAGGCTGACGGGCCCGAAGGGTTCAGCTGACCGCCTGCTGAGCGCCGAACGCCTGACAGCTGAGACAGCAGCTCTGAGAGACGATAAGAGAGACTAAATGTGTCAACATAAAGCAATACGGGGAGGAAAAGAAAAAGAAAAAAAAAAAAAAACACTACACAGGCTTGAGCTTATAAACAATTCATTACAAATGGATGCTAAGTTAAGTTAAACGATCAAGACATCATTTAGAGTGTCAAGCAAACGGCATGATGTCATGGTTTCATGATTAGTCACAGTGTATGATCACATGTTTCTCACCACGGTCTTTTTCAAAACACAGAATAAGATGCATTTCTCTCTATTACCGTCTCTATGTTTATTTTTACCTGATAAAACGTTCCTTACAAGTTCCAGAACTGAACAGAACTCGCGGTTTTAAAATGTCAACAAACACAGGAAAGCTGTGATTTTTTAAACTAGGTTATCATATTGTTCCATTTTCAAACCATAACACCTGGAACACACAGACACACACCTGCTATAGGGTCCATGGCTTCCCGATTGCTCGGGGAGTAAGAGGAGCTTTGTGAGGATGAGAGCCCCCCAGTGGAGCTGCTGGTAAAGTGCATGTTAGTCCTCCGTGCCCGAGGGCCGCCCAGCCCACGCCCAGGGTGAAACATCCGGCGCACGTGCCGCACCCCGCTGCTCTCATCGTACACACATCGCCGTTAAGGACCAACGAGTGTAATCACACAAAATCACACGTATTCACGCATACACACGGAGTGCAGGTCCCCTAAAATCACCTAAACCTGCGCACTCGTGACAGGCGAGAAGTAGACTACTCTAAAGCCACAAAGTTAGGTCTTTAGGCCTGACATGAAATTGTAAAAAAAAAAAAAAAAAAATTTTAAAAAAGCAAAATCATTTCATGGACACATCAGACTGTTTACTTGAAATATCTTTTTTGTGTGTGTGTTTGACTACAAAGTTCCTCACACACAGACACTCATTAGCTATGCAAATCATGAGAAAGAAATCAATCCAAAACGTAAAACAGAACTGAAAGGATATTAAATCTCTTGGTGCTCTGTGTTCAAGTGTGAGATGAGCAGCGAAGTCGTCCGTCACATGATTGGGGTCGCCTCCGGGCAAAGCTGCACATATGGGGCAGATCTGAAAGGAAAAAAAAACAAAATAGAGAGTGGAGAATTTTATCTATTTTTAACTGCCTATATATCTGAACTAAAAACTGTTCAGTTTTTACAGCATGTTGACTGACAGCAACTAATGAGCGAACCTGGGAGTCAAAAAAAACAAGGGCAAAGTTTCTCATAATCTACAATCTCAAGTTTGAGATGTTGATCAAGTACGTCACCCACGTAGCCGCTCGTGCTATTAGATCATCAACTATTTCAAATGATGCTACAACTGGAGCTTGTAACGCTGACCTCTGACCTCTGACTACACAAAATGAATAAAACACCCCTACAACTTGAAATTCTACTCGGAATGTCAGGAAGGTCTTCCCGACTCCAAGTTCAGCACCTGACATCACATCAACATGGCTGTCAGCGTCAACAGTGAATAAAATATTGCTTCAATAATTTAAAACTTATTAGACATAAGACGATAAACAAAAGCCGCGATACGAGATATCCCGAAACAGCTCTCATGAGATGATACTGACGCAAATAAAATATTAAATTAATAGATTTATTTTGTAATGACAACAAATCAGACTACTGCAATATCAGTACATTGTACGGTAAGAAAAGTAGATCAGGATTTACAACATAAGGTGTAATTTTCCTCCATTACTAACACGGTAATTTAATCTTTTTCTGTGTCGTGAAGGTACTGCATGGCAACATTATTAATATGGAAAGATTGTTTGATGGTAGACTGCGCCTTAAACAATTAGATAAATTCTAATATAAATAGAATTATATAAACTGAAGATAACAACTCCATCTGCTGTCTGACCTCCACCTGAAAGCAGAGTGTGCGTATATATGGTGGTTTACGGTAACTTCCTTCAGATGGCTATATTACAGATCTGCTGTGAAATATATATATATATATATATATATATATACACACACACACACACACACACACACTGTAAATACACTCACCACCTCTGTGGTAGTCTCTGCATGCTCCGAGGTGACGTGTTCCTGTAGAGACGTTTCTGTGTAACCCATTTTGCCGCAGTAGGGACAAGTAAACGACTGGGGCTGCTCTACTGAAAACGCCTCTCCACCGTAATACAGATCTGCAGACAGAGAGACAGACAGAGAGAGAGAGAGAGAGAGAGAGAGAGAGAGAGACAGAGAGAGACAGAGAGACAGACAGACATAGAGGTCATCACCATCATGTTGCTGTTACACCCAAGCTGAGAACCTGTATTCATATCCTACTCTTACCAAAGTCTACCCTGGTTAGTATGCACTGCATGGGGTGTTCCGTGGTATGTCGGGTCGTGGTGGCTCCACTTTCGTAACACGACGCACACAGGTCGTAGTCGTAGCAAATTAAACACTTGTATCGGCGCCCCCGGAAGTTCCCTTTTAAACACGCGTCACAGCTCACACCTGCAAGACAAGAACACACACGGACGGACAGTTAAACCTTCTTAAGTCTCTTACAGGATGCATTTCAGTTCTTTTCTCAAGTCTCATGTTACTCACAAATCAAATTCAAGATTTTACAGTCTCGATTTGTGCTGCACAGCTGCATTTTTATTGTGAACACTTTGTGACAGGCTGAGATAAAAGTACTGTTTAAAAGTTGGAAATAATAGCAGCGAGGTAAGAGAAATTAGTGTTGAATAAACCATTAAAAAAAATGCTAAAAGATTCATGTTACTGTATGTAACATCGAGTCATGCACATCAACATATTCTAGTCATAATTCATCTCGTATCATCAGCGTGATCTCTTTGTAACCACGTGAACCTGTTCATAATCCTGTAGTTCAATCCGAATTTACTGGCATTTATGATGATGTTATACTATTAAAGGGATGTAAAAGTTAGCCAGGAGATTTTAAAGGTGCAGTTTGCAAAGTTTAGATGCCTGAAAGTTGAATTGCAATGAAAACACTGATAACCTTTTCCTTCTCCTTCGCCCCTTTACACTAAATATTCCTCAAAATTTGTCTGTTAAATAAATGAGTCAGAGCTCAGCAGCAAGACAGACGGCACTAATTTATTTAATCCATCATTTACTGAAGCAAAGGTACAAGCAAGAACTTCTACACGACTGTATTCTACATCGTTGAAATGATGCGATTATAACATGTCTAGAAAGTTGCCCTGAACTCAATAAAGTAATGTATAAAACATTTAAACATTCTTCCTGGATCCACTTTTGTATAAAACTGGTTGGGGGCGGGGCTTTGTATGAGCAAAGACTGTGAGGTCACAACATTTGCTCTCTGTCTTTGAACATATAAGAATTAAAAGATAAAACATGGCAACCAGAAACATTAAACCACAGAACCTGGACATTTTCTTTTTCGGCACTAGCGCAGCATGACGAGGGATGTGCTGTACGGGATTGGGTTCGGAACTGTATATGCAAATAGAGCTGGTTCCAATTTGCATATTCATGTCAATTCATAGATCCAGAATATTTACAAAATAACGTTAAAGCTACAGAGTTGCCCTGAGGCAACTGGTTTCTTGGGAATTCAAGAACAATTTATTATTTAACAGATCATTTTAATGGTTTAATAGTAGCTTCAAAGTGACAAATTGCACCTCTAACTATCAGAGGAGGCGTTAAAACAAAAATACTAAAAGCAAGAAAACTCAAAGTTCTCAGATGGCGAGACGGATCTCCACAATTTAACGTCGGAGTACGCTAGTTCACCAAAAGAGCTGTCACTTCGCCCCAGTAAAACCAGAGATGAGCCAATCAACATGACTCTGGAATAATTTGGACATGTGTTTATTATTGTAACCCAACACCACCTGGAAGCCCCGCCCCCTTCCCCCATCTAATACGCTCTCAATAGGGCAGTGTTGTGCGACTCCCCTTTGCGTGCATGCGAGTTACTGAGTAGACATGCCGATGCTGCACATTTACTCGCTTTCTGTTGGTACATTAGTTAATGTTTCATTTTTCTTCATGGCAAACACCAGAACGACACCCAAAAAAAAAAAAAAAAAAATCAACAAAAAGCATTACAACGAAAGCTGATTTCATCTTAGGATCTGAACACGGTGTTTATTCCAAATTTCGACATGCAGTTCCCGACTGCACAACTTAGTATTAACATTACTACACCCTGTCGTACTCGCCTCAAAAACCTGAAACAGCAGAAAAGCGATTAACTCATTTATCACTATTTTTAAAGAGGTAAACTGTGAGCAGGGAAAAAAAAAATATATATATATATATCAATATTACATGGTCCTATAGTACATTATTCATACATAGTACATTATTAAGTATTATTATTCTTTTTATTACAATGTTATTGTTAATAAAGTAAAGGCGGTGTAGCAGCTATGTGCTCTCTCACCACTGTTGACGAAATGTAACTGATCAAGTCTGAACGTTTCTGATTTCCAATTTTTGGATTATTTGATTTCGTGACATCTAAACGTCATCTAATTATTATTTCAGGTACCGTTGTCCCCGCTGAGAACCTGTTCGGCAATGATAAAAACAGTTTTTGGTTGCTCCTCGGAATTTGCGAACAAAATCTTAAGCTGGGTCACGTGCAGAAGATGCAGGTAGCTGAAAGGAGGGGAGGTAAAGAGGTTTAGGAGCACAACACGGCCACGCAACAACCACTGCCAAAAACTAAACAAAACACCACGGAGACGCAGCAGGCTAGAATTTAAAGTGTCGGTATACATCACATTTTCAGCTCAAGACCTCTCGCTGTACTGAGCGTAACATTCAGCAAAAATGACCTGCCTTCCAACACCAAGATGAAACCGCCGCTCGAATTCTGCTCCTTCATCCGGTACGTTCAGGAGGGGCACTTCTGACGCTGCTGAAATGAGGATGAAATGATGGCGTGCCCTCGGGCTAAATATGCTATCCAAATATCCACTGCTATCCAAATATGTGATCATGAAAAGATATTTGTTTCACTGGTAACTGCAAGGTTCTTTATTGGTCACATAACTTTGCATGCGGCTGCATCAAACTACCCTGTCGTTGATTATTTTCTAATCACAGCATGCCCCATCATGTTCTATTCCTAACATACCACAGCAGTTTGCCAAAAATTGGGAAATTTTCACTGGATTAACAAACTTCATGTAAATCACAGCAGCGGTTTAGAATAAACTGACTGTCAATCCAGATATTTCCGCATTTATATTAACTACAGATGGCACAATACCACTTTTTCGTTTCTGATCCCGAAACCTTGAGTATCAGAAGATACCGAAACCCATACAATAGTTTTCTTTAAAAACTACTAAGCTTTTTTTTTTTTTTTTTTTAAAACTGAAGCACTTCAGTTAAACTCTTTCACACAAAAATCACTTGCATTGTAATTATAACAAATATAACCACCATAATCATTTCAATCCTTTCAGTCATCTCTTTATATGTAAACTTTTCCAGTTCCAAAAATAAAATTCCTTTCCAAATCCATTTCCTTTTGTCAGAGTATCCGATATCATGTTCGCTCCGATATCCGATCCATTACTTGCCGGCATCAGCGCAATACCGTTACTGGGTATCAGATCGGTGCCTTCTCTAACATTTACTAAACCAGTGAATGAAAACATAAATGAAAGCTCAGCATGAAATGAAAAGTGTCGCTATGTATTGCAGCACGCAAAGCTGGCTTTAATTTGCAAATCCGAGCTACGTGATTTGCATCTGCTGTCATTTAAGACTTTTAATGAAGTGTGCTGTCTGTTACTGATACTGCATTATCTCTCTTTAGACCCGCGAGCTTCATATCTCACTTCTTGATCCTGTCCAAGACGTTTAAAAAAAAAAAAAAACCTCAAACACAGCCCTCTGCATCGAATTACATTCACGTGGCTTTTCTTTTTCTGTAATTTTTCCTCACTACATTCATACACGCATACCTGAATAGTCATTTCTGAATTTGAATACTGGCGCATCAAACGGTTAACCAGGTATTCAAATATCCGTGCACGCCCCTATGAACCACTGTGAACCACCGGTGGTGAGACTGAAATCACTACATGACCCTTGCACCTTGCTTTCGTCACATGATTACTGCCTGTGATATCGTATTTTGTGAATGAGACCTGTGAAGAGCAGAGCAAATATACCAGCTGCACTGAAGGAAAATGAGACGACACATGACGGACGAAGTGTGAGGAGGTGGTGAGAGACACCTGTCTCTGTCTCTGCTGTGTTCTTCAGCTCTGGCGTGTGTTACACGTCCTATATATAACCTGCACAAAACATATGCTGCCGTGTCAGTCTCACACGGAGCGCGAGCCAAACGTTCACGTTCGACGCCAAGGCAATATCTGACAACGGCATTGTCTATGAACCCAGTCGCATGCCAACAGTATCCCATGGACACAAACAGAAAAATCGAACCTTGGAAGATTAGCCTTGTTTGAGTTCATCAAAGCGCTGGACAAGTTAAATATCAGAGACTGCAAGCTGGAAATGCAGACCGCCGCTTTAAAGGACTATGCACACAACATCCTCTTTTATCACAAATGGAGTCAATTTGGCATCTGAGGTTAACTGTTTGCATTTTGTGCTGGTGTTACACGGCTAAAATAGCTACCATCACACACATTTACCTCAAAAAATATCATCTTCCTCAATAACCAAATCAAACTAAAACTGTTCTCATCAGAGTACAAATCTGTCTTCAAACATTAGTCCGTACCTCCTACCAGAGTCTGATGCTTCTGAGGAATGACACCAAACTATGTGCTGGAAAAAAGTGAGTCAGCTTTAAAACGTTTGTTTTTAGCTCTGCGATGCCGATTTTATAGATAAGTGTTAAAAAGCGTCAGATATCACATACTCAAGTGTGACATGCTGAACAAGTGGACAAAAGTTTCTGTACACATTAGCTGTTATCCTCAAACCCTCAGACATCATGTCTTTACTTTCGTTTTTGCTCAGACTAGTCCGTTAGGTTTATACTCATGGCACTGACTTGTTAAGTAAGGCTTCATGACGTGAGCAATCACAGGCCTTGTACAAGTACTAGCATGAACAGTTAAGCTAGACAACTTTAGACTATTCTGTGAACTGAATGCATCAAATCCTTCAATTCAATCACAATTCAAGCCACAAGGTTTTTTTTTTTTGGTTTTTTTTTAAAGCGAGGTGTATTTACTGTCCAAATGCTTATGTGATTACCTCTGCATTACACAGTCCTGTCAGCTACATAAAATACAATAGAGACCAATTTTATACAATAACTACATTTAAGGAAAGTCCTTAGAGAAACCTTAAAGATTCTGAAGCTTGTGGCCAGTAAAGTGTACAAAAGATGTCCGACACGCTGCCCACATTCCACATGCTAAGACTAGCAAAGGCCTAATCTTAATTCTAACCAATACAAAAAAACAACAGCGTAAAACTTACTAAAAAATTATTCACTGAGATCTGCCTTCACACTTTTTACAGAGGAGCCAAATCCTTATTTTTATTGGGGGAAAAAAACTGCAGTAAAAGCATCTTAAGATTTGGATACACTAGGATGCATAACTTAGATTACAGATTAAACAGATTAAAAAAATGACTCATTACACACTTCTGATTTTTTTAAGGTGATCACACGACTCGTTCGCTCAGAAGCCAGTTTTCTATCTACCGCTAGAGAGTCTGGTACTTTTCCTCACTTGGCCAAGAGAAGAGCAGACTGACATTGCAACGACCAACCACAGACTTTTCCCAAACTCAACACAATCTCCTTATCTCGCCAAAAACTGCTTCTAACAAAACTCTGGACTAACTTTTAAACAAGCAAGAGCATAAACTTTTAACTCTATCTTCCTCAGAAAGGCTCATTTTGTCACAGCGTTTAAAGGTTTGAAATTGCTGCCAATCAGCCAATCAGATTGCAATTCTGTGACCAGCTAAGTGTACAAGAAATAGCCAGTGCTCATTACCAACTTCTTGTTACTTGTTTCTGAACTGAACTAAACACCAACAAACACTCTGCCTCTACAAACAAGTGGAAAAAGCCAATTTAAAATAAAAAAAAACCCTGATTGATTCGAGGTTCCACCTTAAATCTAGGACGCATTTTTACCCCATGTCCACAGTTCCTGCCAACTCAAATTCTTTTCTTCTCCAGCCACAAACACCAGACCACCAATTTCTTTCATCAAAAACTCTTTTACACTCGCAATTTTCATTGGCTGTTGATGGATTTGGTCCATATTTGAGTCCTGAAGCAGCTTCCGCTACTAGATTATGTCTAGAATCCAGAGAAAAATCCTTAAATATTTAATGCTGACCTGAAAGTGAATAACAGAAATTCTCTAAAAATAATCCAGTCTTGGATGAAACAGTAGAAAAACAATCCAAATATGAATTGCAGCTTTAATCACGGTCCATGGAACCCTGGCTGGAAACGTTACCAAATAAAGCGGTCTGAACACTGGGAAACGTGACATGGGGAATAATGTCACTGCTCTAAACTCAAGTTGTCATGATATGTAATTGGGAACATTATGCATAAACAGAAGTGATAAGTGACGCAGAGCTGAAAACTGTTGCGTAAAGAGTACATTTCAGGACTGCAATGCTTGTGGAACCGTGTGATATGTAAGGAAAATCAGAAGAGCGGCTGCTCTTCAGGTGAATGAGAACATCAATGCAGGACATGATAAAACTGTTAGCA
Source organism: Pangasius sanitwongsei (assembly GCA_037576675.1). Classification (NCBI taxonomy): domain Eukaryota; kingdom Metazoa; phylum Chordata; class Actinopteri; order Siluriformes; family Pangasiidae; genus Pangasius; species Pangasius sanitwongsei. The sequence continues at coordinate 4,026,254 of CM075029.1, read as the reverse complement.
AGAAAACCCACACCTACACAGAAAGGAATATGATAGTAAGGTTGCAGTGCGTAGACCCCTCCGTGTGCAGATTTGAGAGGCGAGAGGTGTAAAATCCACAAACTCTGATCTACAGAGATGTGGAAAAAAGTGATCTGGTCAGGCGTCACCCGCCACCTTAGCGGGGGGGTGCGTGTTTGGCGTACACCTGATCTAGCTCCTCCTACCTGGGTGGAGCCCGACCAAAAGTCCCACAGTGGAGACAACTTTGTGTGTTTCAAACTGGATAAACGTGATCGTTGTTCCGTGTTGTACAGTGTCTCATGGGTTAGGGCTTATACGAGCAGTTGGATCAGGTCCAGGTCCAGCTCCAGCTCCAGCTCCAGGACTGTTGGCTCTTCAGCAAGGACTATCTCTCGACTTGTCTGCTTAAAGGGACGCATCACTGCCAATCAATACAAAGTTCTTCTGACTCATCACTTTATGCTATGATGCAACATTTCTATCCTGATGGGAGTGGTCTCTTCCAGGATGGCTCCACCCCCATCCATAGGCTCAATGAATGTTTTGATGGCCTTCAAAGTCACGAGATTTCAACCCACTTAGAACACCTATGGTAAATTTTGGCGTGCCGTGTTCGATCAACTGAGGGAACAGTGATCATTGCACCAGTGCAGTTCCAGAGATGTGCAGAACTTATGCCAAAACACACTGAAGCTGTTCTGGTGACTCGTTGTGGCCCAACACTTTACTAATACACTGTCTGTTGGCTTTTCCTTTAATATGTCAACTGTGTGCCATTTCAATGCCATCTTCACTGTCCTCAACCAATCACTGCTGAAAACCTTCCTGTATTTCCTTAATCTCTTCCTCCCTACACCTGCCTCTCTCACTAGACCACAAAGCCCAATAAAGTTAACGTATTATAATGTTTAAAAGGCTTTATAATGGGGAAATGGACACAACAATACAAAAGCAAATATTCATTGTGTCTGGTGGACCATTAATGATTAATTAAAGTTAAAGGTGCCAGTTTATCGCACCTCCAGGATGCCACATTATAATCATAAATAGTTCTGATGAGACGTGGAGTAAGTGTGTAACGTATCTGGACAAATATGATTATGTTACTTGAAGAATTTAAATGATTCCAACGCTACTGCCTATATCACGACTGCATTCCCACATTTCCAACGTGTGTTTGTACAGTTGTTTATGACACACACTTTTTGTCACATGAACATCGCATCAGCTGCCATGTGATGTCCGAGTCCAAATATTTTAATAACTCACTATTTACAACATCACTTTTTTTTATCTACTCCCAGAGGGAGGCTGGTGGTCACTGATCAATGTCCTGAAAAGATTTTACCACTTAAATTCCATCACTGTTCAGTTAATCCACATGCAGCATGTTAGTACATATTAGTACTAATTTAGTACAACCAAGAAAAATTATTCTTTCCGGAAACCAATCTGGAGCCAATCCAATCCAACTACTAAGATCACAGAGATGTAAAATCAACTTCACTTTCATCTAAAGTTGACAGTATCGAAAAAAAGTTAAATATACAGCAACGAACAGAAAACACAAGAATTACAAGAAAACACTAGTTAGAGAACGAGAGAAAAACATGTACACATCTCATAACTACAAATAATCTGATTTTGCCTATAATTTGATTAACATGTTTACATGCACTTCAATAATCTGATAATGGGGGAAAATCCCAGTCTATACAAGTCACTTAATCTATAAACATTTTTCAGTATAATTTTCAGTACTTTTTAAGTCATGGAGTTAAACTACCGTAAGTAATTAAACTATTTCATCAGCTTTTTTTCGAGCAGCGTTCTTAACATACACAATATATACAGTTACAGATTAGATGCTGGTTATTTGTTGGTGTTTTTTTATGATTGTTAATTATCATTACGCCAGATACAATCCGTCTGCAAACCGTCTTTACTTTAAAATAGACAGAGGTCAGGTTTTCCAGTTCAATTTGTAGACATATGGAAAAGCTACTACAAATTTACAGTATATATGCGCTTAATCGCGCACAGGTGTGTCCACAAGATTTCTTAAGAAGTCGTAATTTGTTTGCCTCACTTGAATAATCATATAATCAGATTATTGGCGTACATGTAAATTTACTCAGTCAAAGGAAACTTTAAATGATAAAACCAAGACCAAAGGGAGAAACTGGCTTTGTCTTCTATCTGGTCCAGTTGGTACATACGTGATAAATGTGTTATATATATATATATATAAAACTTGTTTCAAATTCACACTATACACGCTTAATGTGTGTCTCTCGGATTCCTTGAAATGAAGCCGATTGCGATCTTAATCCGATTCAAGACGTAATATGTGACATTATGTCGACATTATGACCGCCTAAATAATCTGAATTGTCCAAATCAAATTAACGTGATTAGTCTGAGTATACACATGCTTAACAGGTGTCTCTATTGGATTTCTAGAAACAAGATCTGATTACAACCTTAATCCAATCTACGATATCGCCCTATGTTGTTTATATACCACTTGAATAATCCAAATTATACAAATCAGATTACTGATGTGCATGTAAACGTACTTTTAAGGAGATTTTGAGTTAAATAAAGAATAAAACCAAACTCAACAGTCTTGTGTAAATGTTTAAAGGTGAAAGAGTAAAAAGAAACAGTGTTGACATTATAACCTGAGGAAACTGGACAAACTTTGAAGAAATGACTCCACATTTCCTTTCAGACAGCACTTGTGGTTGTGCATGTATTCTGACTTATAAACCGGTTTGCTAGTCTGAATGGTAAAACCCATTATAGGTAAGCTAATCACTCAGGTAAAGTTAGCTAGCATAGCTCCCAGACTAGAGATACATCTTGACGGTCACACAACTTGACTGTAACTAATATATTAACTAACATATTGCTTATTAACGTCTTGGGTAACAAGTACGACACGTTTTAAGGGAATTTTACTCGACGTACTTATAGCTAATGCCAATTATTCGTCTTGCTAACACGCCAGGTGTAGCCTAATGCTAATTCCAGACGTGCAAGTCATTCACTTTTACAGCACTTATAGATAGCGTGACTGAAGGCTAAAGCTAGCTAACCTGAGCTACATGAGCAGCAAGGGCGGCCCAGGTTCATCTGACTGACCGCCACATACCGGCGACCAGCCCGGCTTAACTTAGCTACTGTGGCTAAGATTTGCTGGATCATCCTGCTGTAGTAGCATCACTTTATTTCAGAAGAAAAGGAAGACATTTTTTTTAAAGAACTGCTTCTAAAGCAGGGCCTTGATGACACTGCAGTCACCTCTGAAGTCTCGGAAGCGCTAAATATTTCCCTCCGCTCTCCGGTTCGCCCTCTACACCAGGCCAAAGCCAGGGGCGCCCGCTAAGCTAGCAGTTAGCATGCTAAATAAGGTCCTAGCTCTCACTCGGCAGGAAGGCGTACCGAGCGACTGGCACAAGCTCTTCTCTCAATTCTCAAATTCTACACAATGGGTTTATGAGAGGGACCGGGACATTATGGAGAAGGGTAGAGAGTGAAGCAAAGGGTTGCAAAATTCATGGCGGCGGCCATCATGAGCCTTTCCCAATGCATTTCAATACAAAACATGGCAACCCGCGGCTGCTAAAATTCTTTTTACGCAGCAATCGACTGCTTTTTTCTACCTACCTTCATGTCGGGACATCCTACAGACAATAACACAGCCCCCACCTCGGGCTCCCTGACACGTATTTACAAGGAAAGATGCCGCTAAAAAAGACGAAATAAAACTGGTGGAAACGCGGTCTCTTTCCTATTTTCTCTTGAAGATGGATCCGCGGCTTCCACTTCTTCCTTCCCCCTCCCCGCCTGTCATGAGCCGCCGCTGACGGAGCGCTTACACCCGCAGGCCTGCAGGGGGCGCCAAAGGCTGCACACAACTTTCTTCTTCTTGAGCGGTGAATAAACGGCGGCAAACTTCAAGTCATGCTGGAATGTGAGCATAGTTACACTACATGGCCAAAAGTTTGTGTACCCCTGACCATCACACCCATGTGGGCTTTTAGAACATCCCATTCCAGATTCTGCTCTTATTATAAGCTCTGCTCTTCTGGGAAGGCTTTCCACTAGATTGTGGAGCGTGGCTGTGGGGATTTGTGATCATTCAGCCACAAGAGCATTAGTGAGGCCAGACACTGATGTCAGGTGAGGAGGTCTGGGGTGCAGTTCCAATTTATTCCAAAGGTGTTCAGTGGGGTTGAGGTCAGGGCTCTGTGCAGGACACTCGAGTTCTTCACCTCCAACTTTCACACACCATGTCTTCATGGATCACTTTGTGCAAAGGATACACTGATACAGTATGTAGTGCACTGCCGCAGTACACAGGATACACTGATATAGTATGTAGTACACTGCCGCAGTACACAGGATACGCTGATATAGTAAGTAGTACACTGCCGCAGTACACAGGATACACTGATACAGTATGTAGTGCACTGCCGCAGTACACAGGATACACTGATACAGTA
>CM075029.1:4007313-4021730 GCA_037576675.1 Pangasius sanitwongsei | reverse complement strand
CACTGCCGCAGTACACAGGATACACTGATACAGTATGTAGTGCACTGCCGCAGTACACAGGATACACTGATACAGTATGTAGTGCACTGCCGCAGTACACAGGATACACTGATACAGTATGTAGTGCACTGCCGCAGTACACAGGATACACTGATACAGTATGTAGTGCACTGCCGCAGTACACAGGATACACTGATACAGTATGTAGTGCACTGCCGCAGTACACAGGATACACTGATACAGTATGTAGTGCACTGCCGCAGTACACAGGATACACTGATACAGTATGTAGTGCACTGCCGCAGTACACAGGATATACTGATACTAACCCTTATGGAAAATCATAAAACACTTTCAGACACTAACATTACTGCTTTTTGAATTTGTTTAATGAGCTGTAACTTTACTGGAGTAATTTGTAATGTAGATTTAAGGACATACTGGTGTATACAAACTGTTTAAATGTGTTTTACTGTAACAATATGCACCACGCTATGAGCTGTGAACACAGTATGTGCAATCAAATTGCTTTTAAGGTCATGCACAATAATATCTCCTTTCTATACTAGTAAACCAGTTGATTTAGTCATCTCTGATTCCAGACAGACATTTTGCCAGATTATGGAGACAATTCACATTTAATAGTCCAAATTTAGTCCAAAATTAATCTTGTATTTCAGACAAGCTGTACCAGTATTTAAGCACTTTTCCCAAGGTCCCGAGCAGACACAACACATCTCTATTATTGTGTTTATTAGATTTTATTTCTGCAATTAATACACAGTATAATTTTCATTGTTTTAAAATTTAAATTTTAAGATAGAAACAGGCAGATATACAAATTTGACCTCTGAGTCTCATACAATGTGGCCCTCAAACAGCCTGTAATATCATACTGTATAACACATAGTAATTAATATTAGTAAAATATGTGCACTTTAAGAAGACATTTGGAGCTTTAGAACATTCCTACATGCAATGCAACCTTTATAGAGTACACCCATGCTACATTCCTTTCCATAAGTCTTTAGCAAATAATTCCGAAACAGCATTTGCTGATATTTGTACATAAAAGCATGCTATAACGTATGTAACATTCAGTCAATACACCTTCAAACTCCTTTTCCTAAAGTCTGATCAGTCAAGACTGAAGAACTGTGACTGGCAATTTAGCCTAACAGCTTTCAAACATAAAACAAAAACTTTTAACCTTAAAGCCTTAAACCTGAATATACAGTCAGGTCCAGAATTATTGGCACCCTTGGTAAAGATGGGATAAAGGTTATGGGGAAAAAAATGTCTGCGGTTAAATAGAATAATCTCACACTGAAAATACTGTACGAAAAAAGTCAACTCAATTTATGCTAAAAAAAAATGTAAAATCTTTATCAAAAGAGTTAATATTTTTTTTTTACAAAAACACATCACAATTATTGGCACCCTTGGAAATTCTAATGAACAAAACGTAACTGAAGCATGTTCCATTTATATTTTTTTTAAGTTCACCTGAGTGGTTAGGAACTCTTAAGCAGTCATGCAAGTTTTACTGGGGTGTGGATATGAGATGACACAGAGGCCAAATTCCTTCAGTCATTCATCAATATAGATAAGATTAGCAAATACAAAAATGAAATAAGATAAAAGTTCATAAAATCAGCTACATGCCTGAAATACCCTGTTAGTATGATAATTACGAAGCTTAAAAGTGTAAAAGTGTATTTCATTCTCACACACAGTGAAGAGGATGTTCAGAGAGCCAAACATTTCTCAAAAGACCACAGACTGAGATTTGCACAAGATGGTAGCAGTCTGGGATCACCAAGTCTCCAAAGCTACAATTACATGCCAACAAACTATTTGGAAGGCATGCCAGAAGAAAGCCTTTTCTTTCCTCTAACCACAAACATAAGCCCCGGAAGTTCACTAGACATTACCGGGGCTTTCTCTGGAACTAGTTTTTTAGGCATTTTGAGTGATTTTGGTAACACCCAAGGTGGGTTTGATGTAAAAACAAGGAAGATTACACAGAAAAGAACCGAATCCCAAACTATTAAGTATGTTATGCTGTTATGTTGACAAGGCTGCATAACGTGAGGCTGCACGATGGGCAGGGTGCCAATAATTGTGACATGTGAGTTTGTTTTTAAATAGTTTTAATAGGGGTTTTATATTTATTTCAATTAAAGGTGAGATCTCTCTCACATTTTCAGTGTGAGACTGAGCTAATTAACTGCAAAGACATTTTTCATAACCTTTTTTTTTTTTTTCTTTTTGATAAAGGTGCCAACAATTTTGGAGCAGACCTTGGGACTTTCTGGGGGTGCAGAAGGCTTTTGGCACTGCTAATGAGCATTAATTTGTGCATAACTCCTTTTCTTTTTTTGTTGATTTTTTAAACCATGCATCATGTACTTGGTATTGATTCTTAGAAAAGTAGAAAACAAGCCCGTCAATTTCCTTCTTCGACAACACAAACATTATTCTAAGCCCTTTCGATTCGATAAAACTATTAGGATGTAAAGCAACACAGTTTAAGCTTATTCCTATGATATGAGATATTTCTCGAGAGTAAAGAATAAGACCCTGGTTGGTAATGTGACATCTACAGCCCGAGGATTTTGCTTAAATTGAATGATTTATACTGTATACTGAGTGTATGCATTTAAAAATATGTTTTTAATAAAGCAGCTGTTGTTATAGTCATCAAAAAGTCTTCAATTTGATGGTTCAGATGGCTATATAGTATATAACTAAAACATAATGATCAGCCAAAATGTGTTAATGGAAAAACGTTCAACTGCACTTGGTTCACATACAGCTCTCAAATACATGATACACATATCAAGATGCCTTGTATTAAATGGCATGTTTTTTTTTTTTTGTTTTTTTTTTGCAAAGTCTGCTATTGTAGCCTAAGTCAATCACATGCATGTCACCAAAACCCAAATCTCTCAATCCTGTCATGACCCTGTCAGGACCCCATGGTTTCAGGTCTAACCAAACCTGTGAGAAAAAACCTTTTCCTTTCAACCTTTCAATGACAAATCGTAAACTTGTTCCCTTGCAAATCCAAACAAATCTACGAGTCTTCTAGTTCGTGGACGTCTTTTTCAGGCTGCTCGTCTTCCACGTCCTGCTGCTCAGTGGGATCAGAGTTTGCCTTGCTTGCGTCCGAGTTGCTGTGGCTGCTGGCACTTCCCAGCCGCGTTGAAGCCACCACGGCTTTAACGGCAGCCTGCAGAGACCAGAGCATCACTACTGATATACAGAAAGCCACTGTATTTACTATATGCTTCCTCCTGAGTGTGAATATCCCAACCTTGAGCTTTCTTCTGGCGTTGAACTCCTGGAGCTTTTTCTGAGCCGTGTCCATGTGGGTGAAGTTAGCGGCTTTCCCGGTCACCCACGGGTGCTGCAGGGCCTGCTGCGTCGTCAGCCGCTTCTTGGAGTCCTTGACGATCAACTTCTTCACCTGAAAACAGGAGAAAGCAGATGGTGACCAAAAAATGAATATTGTTTTTACATGAAAAATTGATTATGTAAGCAGGCTGGTGAAAGGTTTTATTGTTAGGCTACTCTAATGTTTCTGTAATCAGTAAAAATGTAGTTAGAGGCAAACTCCTGGAATTTGTTAAAACCATTCACTCACCAGGTCCTTAGCGTTAAGAGACACATTGTCCCACCAGGGGGAGACAAACTCATATTCACAGTTCAGGATGCGCTTGAACATGTACTGATCCCCTCTGTCATCAAAAAAAGGCTCAAAACCACACAGTCTGTAAAAAGAGAAACAAATGAAGGCATAAATGATGACTAGAACCACACATATATACATTATGTTCTAGCCTATATATATATATATATATATATAAACTCCTATGTAAAATCACCTATATGAAACCTATATAAAAAGAAGGACTTATTTTATCCCAGAAGGCAAGAATAGAAATCATATGAGCCTACAGTGGTCACAGGCTCACCAAACTCAACCCCTGAAGACCGGATAAAGTCCAGGCGATGTTTTTTTCAGTCTGTCCTGTTCAGGTGAACCTGTGCCCACTGTAGCCTCTGTAGATTCTTGTTCTTGGCTGACAGGAGAGGATCCCGATGTGGTCTTCTGCTTTTGTAGCCCATCCACCTCAAGTTTCAATGTGTTGTGTGTTCTGAGATGCTTTTCTGCTCAACACGGTTGTAAAAAGTGATCACTTCAGCTACCGTAGAGTTCCTGTCAGCTCGAACCAGTCTGGCCATTTTTCTCTGACCTTTTAATCAACAAGGCCTTTCCACCCACAGAGCTGCCACTCGCTGGATGTCTTCTTGTTTTTCCACCATTCTGTGTAACTCTACAGACAGCCACGCATTCCCAGGAGAAAATCCCAGGAGATCAGCTGTTTCTAAAATACTCAAATCAGTCTGTCTGGCACCAACAACCATGCCATGGTCAAAGTCATTGAGATCATGTTTTTTTTTCCTTCTAATTCTGTTTCTCTAGAAACTTTGTGTACGCTTATTTATTTTATTTTTTTTACTTCATTCACTATATGTCCAGTATACAGCAAGGCATTTAGGGTAAACATTCACAATTGTTTGTTCTCTTGATAAGTAACATGATAACATGATAAGTAGTGTAGATATAAGCATCGATTAAGATGTTAATAGTGAAAACAACAGAACTATATTGGGTCAAATATTTGAAAAATGTCCTTTCACAACTACAGATTGCCTTTAGAACAGCCTCCAACCTCTTTCATATCCTCTGAACATCATCCAGATCCTCTCAATTATAATACTGATCCCCTGCCTCATATTTTGGATTGTTGTCTTGTTTCAGGACACTCCCTCGTTTCGTTTTTAAAATCTTTTTGTAGATAAATTAGAGGTAGAAAAATAGAGGCACAGTTTCTCTATTTTCTTCCAAAATTCTTTGGGGATGCAAACTTTTGCCCTTGTCTGTAAAAGAAAACGAGGTATTACAAGTGCTTTATGAGAACATGCATGCTGACCACATGTACTAACATGTATAATATGTTAAAATGTATGAAACTAACAGCTGGAATACTTCTCACATATTAGTGAAAATGTCAAGGGAACAATATGCTCGAGTCATTTAATCTATTTTTGTACATGGAGAGCAACTTCCATTCAGGTGGGCATCAGCTGTTACTCATCCCTATTAATATGGACATGAACACATTATCATAATGAATATATGAGTCTAAAGGGAAAACAAATATCTTTCGGCTATCTATAGATAAATGAGAGGCAAAGCTACATAATCTACCTGTCCTCAAATTTTCATTTCAATGACTGTGCTCTGAAATCACATTGCTTAGAGAATAATAAATTAAGGTGCATCACTTACAAGATGTATGTGATCACTCCTACAGACCACATGTCAACTTCGGGTCCGTAGGCACACCCTCGGAGGATCTCTGGAGCTGGGACAGACAGAAACAGAGGTGAGGGTGAGAGAAAGAAGCTGGACAAATCATACATTTATTAGCTAATGCCTAATTGAAAGCTCCATTGTGCTCACTCAGACCTAGTTTTATTCATCCATTAACCTAATTAACTAGGCTAAAATATAATCTGAAATTTAGACCACATTACTGTCAATTCTTCTGATTGGCTAGACAGCGGCTCTGGCATTAGTGCCGACTGCAAGGTTTATATAAATGCACTCATTTTAATATGTTACGGTTTCTATAGTAACAGCTAAATCACAGGGACTTGTATAGCAGACACTCTACTATAGCAGTAAGTGATCACAGGAACTAACCTGTTTCATGGACATTCCACAACATTAAAAACAACACTAAACGGATCAAAAATAAGATGTGCCATCAAAGTTCAAATTGCTTAGCACTGGTATTTACATTTCTTAACATATTTTTTGCTTGTAGAATCGTAGGGAAAAAAAACCTGCATGAATTTTCCTTGCTGTCTCCTCATCTTCGTAAACCCGGCTACCTAAATCATCTTCCTGTAGCCAGGCATGCAGGAAATGACGAATTCTAGACAGGGATTTTGGCCTATTGTGAAATTATTAACCACTGAAACACTGTTTTTTTTTTTAAATAACATTTTCGCTCTGAAACAGTTTAGAGTGATTTTGTTGGCATTTTCGATGTAAATTTTCATTTTTTCATTCCCTATAACCTTTCTAATCTCTGATTACAGCATCAAGGTATGTCATGTCTAGTACTTTTCTTTAATTTATTTATTTGTGTTGTTCATTTTTTTCAATAAATAAAAACAATTAGCTTTGAATTTTCTGGTTTTTGGACAAGAGTGAAAAGGCTTGTGACAGCTACATATCAACAGTCTCTTAACCTGCTTGTCCCTGCTAAGTCGTTTCCACCCCTGATCTTTCTTTCTACACATGTGATAGTGTTTAGAGGGTCATAGATGGTCTACTGTGAATACGCAGACAATATAAACAAGCTCACCACAATATCCCGGTGTTCCGCACACCGTCTTCATTGTCACCTGGTCGTCCATGATTTTTGACAGCCCGAAATCAGCTGAAAAGATCAAACCCACATGACAAAAGTCTGACAGGCGTCCTACCCACAAACACTGTAACTGGAACAAAACAATCAACCAGTTGTTTCCTACCAAGGAATATCACATCAAGATGCAGGTCCTAGACAGGAAACAGAGATCGATATCCATACCTATTTTGAGAGGAGCATCTGGTGCTGAAGTGGCGTACAGGAGGTTCTCGGGTTTCAGGTCGCGGTGCACGACACCGTTTTCATGCAGGTACTGCAAACAGAGACAGACGGGCGTAAATATTCATCACGTTCAGCTGTTTTGACAGCTGCCTCTGTGACTCCAAGTCGCACTAAGTTCCGAACTCGAATGTCCTCTTTAACCTGAAGGAATGATTAAAATTCATAAAAAGGGTGTTTGTCAGGGTGCAGTATCAGTCAGGAGAGTGAACTCCGGGTGGGAGGGATGGTATTCCTCTCTCCCCTGTCAATCACCAGGATCAGCCAATCATAGAAGTCTGTGAGCTCAAGTATATAGAAGAGGGCAGTTAGCATCCCCATTTTGTGAATGTGATGAAAAGTTTTGCAAAGATTTAATGAAAGCATGTGTTCACCTTCACCCTTCCAGACAGACAGCTGATTCTTTACCCTGATTCTTGTGTGAAATTGTATAAATCAAGTGTGTTTTGCGGACGATTTGCAAAGATTAATAAAAATACGTAAAAAAAAAAAATGTGATGCGCAAAAGCAGGGGCAGGAAACAACTGGTTAATAAGATTTTTGTGCATGTCCTAATTGTTCTCAATAGCCATGGCGAGCTTGGGTCTAAAAATTAAACTGAAACTCAAGAGTAATGGTGATTACGAGTGTCCAAAAACTGTACAAAATACAATACAAACCTAAAAGAGTATAGACATGAGTGTGTTCTGTTCATAAGGTATATGAGAATAATAACCTTTTCATAAACTCTTTAAACACTGCCAGTATCAGAGTGAAACGAATCTTGAATATAAACTTTTATAAATCTTTATCATAACAATATTAAATGTAATCATTCTAATCAATTTTGTGATTATTTACCTAAGGCACAAAATTAGAAAACCTTCTTATTAATACTTGCCCGTATTTCGTATTAATTTGTGTCTTCTAAGAATTGCTTCGATCATTTTGAGGATCTGCAACATGCAAAGATGCAAAAGGGAAAAGATGTGCTGTTTTGACGAACCTTAAAAAAATGGCATGTTTCTTGTGACATTTTTTACACTCTCAAACCTTTAGTATATCAGATCCTAAATTGAGAGAAAATATGGGGGTTAAACCTCCCAAAAAGATTAAACTTCATAATGTGTATTAGATTTACAAACAGAGCTAATGGCTTAATGTTATGGCAACATGTAAAAACTCTTCAATGTCGATGGAATAATGCTGAAAAGTGTAGGTGCGTTGTTCTTAAGTGTCCTGAATGAAACACAGGAAATTGGTTATGTAAGATAAATAAAAGATTTTTTTCTGTCTAAAAGTAATTTCTCTTGACCTTACACCCCAAACACAAATTGTAACTAATTATGCTTTATGGTGTGTGTGTGGTTAAAGTAATGTAGTTGAGGTGGGTGTCTTTATGGGTTTATGGTGTGTGTGTGTGGTTAAAATAATGTAGTTTTGAACTACAAAACCCTGTAGTTGCTTCAAAATAGGGTTTCCCTTAAAACGCTAGAACCCTTAAACACCCAAAGAACTCTTGTAATGTAAACCGGAGAAAACAGGAAAGGGGCTAAACCAGGAAGTAATACCGTGAAACACCGAAGCATGAGTCAGAACTTAACGAGACAAAATGCACCATAAGATTTTGCAACTAGATAAAGACACAACAGGGTTTAAATAGTCAAGCTAGTCAAGGCTAAACTGAGAACAGGTGAGTACAACATACCAATCACAGGACATAGGCGGACTCAAAGTCAAAATAAACAGCACATATGACATAAACAAAACCGCAACTCAAAACACAGCGTGAAAACATTACACATAGTAGTTTAAAGTGTGTCATATGCCGAGAGGGGAAATCTGTGACAGCACTTAATACTTAAGTCAGTGGCAAAATTGTTGACACCCTTGGTGAAGATCTTTAAAAGAAGGTGATGAAAAATTGTTGTTGTGCTTAATTAGCTGAAGATATGACAGAAATCTGATTGTAAATGATGAACATAAATAGTCTTAGTTGCACTTAACACATCAAATTTCATGAGCCAGATACAGCCAGATACATATCTGCCCCTTTTAGGCTTTTTCTCCCTGTTGATCATTTAAAATCTCTATTCTGGCAGCCACTTTAACCTTGTCACAGCCTCATTTCCTGCTTCACACATAACTGATTGGATGTAACCGCCTTCCCAGCTTTCTGCTGCCTTCATGTGCTTTCAGAATGATCATGAATTCTAGTTTCTTAATGAAACGTTGCACATGAATGTCACGTCACCTTCAAGTCACAATTTCAAGTGGGCACGTAGGAAATAATTTTGATTCTTGAGTTTCCGACTTGTTAGTAGTGACTGAATAAGCGTCAGACAATAGATGACAAATGGAAAAAGTGGGCGCATTATGTTCATTTTTACAGGAAGTGTAAATGGAAGATACCATAATAGATAAGGGCTGTGTTTCCTAAATACATCAGCATAAATGGTAGAACAAGCATCACACTGAGCACTGTCTCTACCAGAGGAGATCTTGACCTTAAGATGCTTTGGGCTCTGGCTAGTTAACTAGCTAACATGAAGACTTTGTAAAAAAAAAAAAAGTGCAAAAACATGTAAATTGATGTCCTAACACAGTTTACAGAGAATTGGCTATTTCTATTTCACGTGAACAAAACAGCATGTGTTGTCCAATTTGCATGCTTATCTTAATTAATATACACAGTTTGGGGCATTTACAGGATGAAGTCAATGCAAATGGTTTAATTTAGCTCCTGTTACTAAACCTGAAAGTCACTTCAGGAATGGCAATTGCATGTCTAAATTAATATAGAGACCATGTACTAAAGTTAGAGAAGTCTGTGTCTATCAGACCTCAAAATGATACATTCACAATGTTTTAATAATGAGAAAGTTGATCACGATTAATCCTCAGATTCTCAAAGGGTTTTTTTTTGTCTATTTATTTACATTTAATGGTTTTGATCATCATTGCTGCTTGTTCTAAAACTTGTTCATACTTTAAGTAATGATTATTTAAGTCAGTTTTTAAGGAACAGAATTTTAACTGAGTAATGCTTTTGGCTACTCTACCATTACAAGGAAAAGGGGGTTTAGAGCCTACCATAGAATGTAAGACACTAAGAATTTGATTCATGGTTTTGTTTTTTCTTCACCTAGACTACTAGGACCTAAAACCACAACAAACAGGCAGCTAGTTTGTAATAGCTAGGACATTAGCATATCCCGTTACATGGGTTTTAGATTACTTGCACTGGTTTCCTTTAGTACGTATTATTGGTTTTTACAACTCTTAATAGTGCAGCAGCTTTGTTCCTTCCTGAATGCTTAATAATGCCTGGCAATGTTCCTAATCACTCTTTAAAGCAGGAAATTCTGTCCATCTCTACATTTCACATACGAAACAAAACAAGTGGTGAAGCAGTAATTTGTTATTAATCACCAAAGATCTGGAACACAATTTCTCAGATTCCTTCCATCACTGATTAAAAAAAAAAATTACAGCTGTTTTTGTTTTCATTGTAGCATTCTGCATTTGTATTAATTTAGTCACTTAATCTTTCGCTTCTTACGTATGTTTATACTGCATTAATATAACCTGCCATCATTTAAAATTGTTTAACAAATTTATATTCTACTACATCTTATTTCTTGTATCTCTATTCAAACTGATTTCCAAGTCAAGATGCACCAAAATGAAAATTTCTGGCCAAAAACCAAAACCAAAAACCAAAGCTCAAAACAAGTGCTGGATTTTTGAAATATTTAAAAAATATCATCAATAGCTTGTTATACAGCTGCATATTTTGTTTAATTTTTTTTTTTTTTTTGCTTTTTATTCTTTTAAAAAACAATATTTATTTGTTAATTAACTATTCAGGAAAACTACAAGGTAATAAAAAACACGATAATTAAGAGGTCCGTCTGTTGAACTTAAAACTCTTATACATGATTTGCATATTGACCATGATGTAGTGTATCAAACCATTAGTGGAAAAATTCTTGGACAAAGCAGCCTATCTGGTTCAGTCGGACATTTTAGTGGCTGAAAAATTAGGTGCATAATAATAATAATAATAATAATGATAATAATAATAATAATAATAATAATGATGATAGAAATGAAAAATGTTTGGAAAAAACAAATGTTAAACTACTCCTTTTGTAACATAAGATTAAGTATAATCCAGTAAAAGAACAATAAGGGTGAAGATGTCTATGGTGTTGTATAGGAGTGCGACAAAGATACTGTCTTATAAGCAACGCCTCGGGTAAGAAGGTTACCACGGAAACTCATTAAACACAGCAGCGTGGACCAGCAGAAGTCTGCCTGGTTACAGTAGAACCACATGCGGCTGCCCACACACACACACACGCACACACACACACACACACACACAGGGGCTCTCAGCCAGAATTAGATTCTTTATCATGGTTTGAACATCAGAAGAAAAATGTTAATCAAGCAGATAATGCAAATGATATGTTAATGATATGTTAATTAGCCTTGAATTATGAAAGCTCTGTACTTGACATAGGTTTCAACTTTTGACTTTCAGAGACAAACATTGCATTTCAGCCCAAATGGTGTAAGTGTAAAAGTGTAATAACCAGAAACACAAATATGTCTTATGCCAGGCTTTATCTGATATAAAACAGTGCAGTGTTTTTCTCTATCCTCACCAATTAGGCTGACATGGGGGAGTGTTATCTTTGTGCGCTGTCCAAGGGGAATTCTTTCTGTGCAATGCACAGTGGAGCTGACATACATACTGTATCTCATATTCTTTCTCATATTCTCTCTCTCTCTCTCTCTCTCTCTCTCTATCCTTAGTCTGAGGTCTATTTATCTCGGTTAATGAACCAGCACAGCTCATCAGCACAACAGAAGCTGCATGTGAACCCTCATAAACTCTATCAAGGCCACAGATACAGGAAAACAGTAAATGCTACATTAGCTCCTGTTGCTAGATAATGCAATACGTCAACCCATCCAGATTTAATTTAAAAGCCAATGAAAGTCTATGGAGAGATGCTGGTATACCTTGAAACTATGAAAATATCACAAGCATGTACAACCATATATAATAACTACAAGAGTGGGTGGGATTGATCAGAATTCCTTCTGGAGTGCTCAAACATTCTCCAGGAGTGGTTGGGATTGGTCAAACTTTGCCTAGGAACTGTTGGGATTGGTCAGACTTTCCTTGGAAGCAGGAAGGATTGGTCAAAATTCCTTCAGGAGCTGTGGTGATTGGCAACCCTTCTCTGGGATCAGACAGGAATTGTCAAA
Source organism: Pangasius sanitwongsei (assembly GCA_037576675.1). NCBI lineage: Eukaryota > Metazoa > Chordata > Actinopteri > Siluriformes > Pangasiidae > Pangasius > Pangasius sanitwongsei. The sequence goes on along the minus strand of CM075029.1, from coordinate 4,009,734 downwards.
CTTTCTCTGGGAGTGGGCAGGAATTGTCAAACTTTCTCTGTAAGCAGACAGGATTGGTCAAATTTTCTCCAGGAGTGGTTGGGATTGGACCAACTTTATCTAGGAGTGGGCAGAATTGGTCAAACTTTCTCCATTAATGGGATGGATTAAGGATTCAGGAGAGGAAGGGATTGGTCAACCTTTCTCCGGGAGTAGTCAGGATTGGTCAAACGTTCTCCAGGAGCAGACAAGATTGGTCAAACTTTCTCCTGGAATGGGCAGAATTGGTCAACCCTACACTGGGACAAGGAAGGTTTTGCCAAACCTTCTCTAGGAGTGGATGGAATTGGTCAAACTTTCTCCTGGAAAAGTTGGGATTGGTCAAAGTTTCTCTGGGATTGGGAGAGATTTGGTCAGAATTCCTTCAGGAGCAGTGGGGATTGGTCAAACCTTCTCTGGGAGCAGGCAGGAATGGACAAACTACCTCTGGGAGTGGGCAGGAATGGTCAAACTTTCTCTCTAAGCAGGCAGGATTGGTCAAATTTTCACCAGGTGTGGTTGGGATTGGACCAACTTCATCTAGGAGTGGGCAGAACCTTTTCTGGGGGCAGTCTAGATTGGTCAAAGTTTCTCCAGTAACAGGATCGATTGGGAGAGGTTGGGATTGGTCAACCTTTCTGCAGGAGTGGTCAGGATTGGTGAAACTTTCTCTTGGAGTGGGAAGGAATGGTGAAACTTTCATTGGAAGCAGGCAGGATTGGTCAAACTTTCATCCAGGAGTGGGCAGAACTTTCTCTGGGAGCAGTCTGAAGCAGGCAGAGTTGGTCAAACTTACACTGAGAGCAGGAAAGATTTGTCAAACCTTCTCTGGGAGTGGATGGGATTGCTCAAACTTTCTCCTGGTAATCCTTCTGGCATTGGGAGCAATTTGGTCAGAATTCCGTCAGGAGCAGTGGGGATTGGTCAAACTTTCTCTGGGAGCGGACAGGAATGGTCAAACTTTCTCTGAGAGTGGGCAGGAATGGTTAAACTTCTCTGGGAGCTGTTGGGATTGGACAGACTTTCTCCAGGAGTGGTTGAGTTTGGTCAAATTTTCTCTAGGAGTGGGTTGGATTGGTCAGAATTCCTTGAGAAGTTGTCACGATTGGTCAAACTTTCTCTGGGAGCAGGCAGAACTGGTTAAAACTCCTTCAAGAGCAGGTAGAAGTGGGATAAAAAAACAGCAATGATGCATTGTGGGCTTCCTTTGGCATCTAGTCTGATCAACACAGAGGTGTTTCTCTGGAAAGAAACACATGCACACACACACACACACACACATACACGAACAGAATGTGTGGAAACTCCCCTCAGAAGTACACAGGGCACAATTTTGTGGTGTGATATTTTAAAAAAACAGGCGACACTTCTAAAGGGGGCGGCAGCATTAAGCTCACTGTTCTTCCACCCGGTGAGATGTGGAGAGTCTGTGTTTACTTATTGCAGCCTGCCAACTCTCTGAGCTGAAAGCCATGCATGAGAAATGTGCCCACCGTCCTGCTATCTCATCTCCTTGGCAACAGCAATCCTTGGTGAAATGAAGGCCAAGAGGCGAGAATACACTTTAAAAAAAAAGACATCTAAAAGTACAGAAGCTACTGTACACCCATGAGGACAGACCCTGTTTCTGTGACGTGACATCTGTCTCAGTTACTTAGCCAGTGTGATGGATGGAGTGGTTGCCAGATTTCGTGTTGTGGTAACTGAAAAAGGTGCAATAGGTGACAGAACAGCTCTGATAGTAAACATGTGGGGGGGGGGAGAAAGACAGTGGGAAAGAGAGAATAGAGAATAGCCATCTGTGACCTCTCTGTGGGGTCTCAGTTCTCCTGCTGGCTTTAAAGCAGAACAGTGAAAGCGCTAAATCTCATTTCAAATCTCCGTGGAACAGGATCCAAAAGTACACTAAAGCTCCTTTGTGACTGCAGACCTGAATAATTACCACAACTATGAAAGTAGGTTTGTGTCAAATGTATAGAGAAAAAAAATGAACAGGAACCAGAGATGGGTGGATTTTATCCTTTTGAACCTGTCTCAATAATTACTACATGGTAATTATTTGTATTTGGTATCAGATTGCAGCTGATGTTTTAGAGAAGGAACCTATATTCCCATAGAAATAGTAAGTTATAAAACACTTGGGACGTATGCTGTTATAGGAAAATAATGATCCGAACAGCCCACCCTGGAGTGTAGCTTGCCATGTCACAGAGAAACCACAAAGCACGAACTCCTCTGTCCTGAAGACTTTCCCATGATGGAAAACTTATAGCTGCAGCTTTACCTCTGACTGTGACAAAGTACTGACACTGGAGACTCCTTCCAAATATTATATACACTGCCCTCCAAAAGTTTGGAAACGCCTGAACAAAATAGGGTTTTTGGGCAATATCAGCATAAATC
>CM075029.1:3967898-4007213 GCA_037576675.1 Pangasius sanitwongsei | reverse complement strand
GAGGATTTATGCTGATATTGCCCAAAAACCCTATTTTGTTCAGGCGTTTCCAAACTTTTGGAGGGCAGTGTAAGTGATATAAATATAAATATATTATATAAATAATAAATGTCTCCTTACAGCAGATTAAATCATATAAATGATTTTTCATTTGTTTATCATTAATTAGGCTTAGGATATGTGCAACATTAAGCATGCAAGTGAATTAGCTGTTTCTACAACAGGTATGTGGTATAATAACATTTAAACAATACTGGTGCAACAAATATTTTATATGTTTAAATGAAAAATTTGATATAGAAACTAGTTATTTAGTGAACTATTCTACTAATGTAACTGTTTAATTAATGTCAAATAGAATAATTAAAAATTTTAATTTACCTCAGACATCACTTCTTATCAAACATGTTTCTTTTTAAAGAAAACTCTTTTCTTTTTAAAGAAAAGTCTTAATGTAACTTTATGAAGTTTGCCAGATCTATTAGTGTCTCTAATGATTCCCACTTGAGTTGCCAGATCCTTGCCAGATGTACTTTGGATGCAATTTGAGATGAGTTACAGTTAATAGGAAATGTTATTAAACAGTTGATCCAATCTGGCAACCTTGATTTCTATATAAACCACCTTTTCTACACAAGTGCGGATCATTTACTCTGATCCTAACTTTGTTGGTTTGATATGAAAAATCCTGATATGTCCACAGCAACACTGGTAACATTAATGATAGCTGTATTGCATAACGGCGTGAATCCAAATGGGATGGAAGAGAGATGACAGCTTCACAAATGGGAAGATCCACACCTGATCCAGCTCAGCTCATTATTCATGATTATGGATTTCTGATCATCATTTCTGACTCCAGATCAGTCTTGATGTTTGTGTGATTGATGTCAAAGAGCCAAATCAGATCACATGGAACAACACAAGCCAGTAAATCAAACTTAGCGAATGAAGACTCACCGCGACGGCCTCCAGCACCTGTTTGATAGCGTCTGCTGCATCTCGCTCACTGTAGTAGCCCTTTTCCACCACCCTGCAGGAAGGAAAACCTCATCTGTTATGTTTAAATGACGCCACAGTGAGCAGCAGGGGAGCGCAAAAAGGGCTGGCTGTCAGCTTTTTATAATTTTCACTTTGTGATTCTCCAGCTTTAGTGTAAACTGGTGACTCAAGTGCAACTTGGCGCATATAAAGAGGAGAACAGAGACACTTCCGCTGATTAGTCATTCCTTATGGGGAAAAGCCTTTTGGAATAAAACACACATCACATTTATGCACTGAGCTGCAGTTTATGAGAAATGAAATAACACTGTGGTTGCAGTGGAGTAGCACATTTCAGACTTTATAATTTGTAGGCAATAAAACATATGGGGGAGTGGTGATATTGTTCAATAATCAATGATGAACCTCAAAGTTCCTGTAAGAGCAAGTATAAAAAGTGTTTTATTCCTCATGCACCACAGCAATTTGTCAGTGAGTATAACTGTTACTTTATTAATGAATAAACTGGCTGTCAATTTAGTTTGTGTTATCATTTAAAATATAAGAGCTTTAAACACTTGTTCCTTAACCAGCCTCTCTTTATCTGCCTCTTGAAGTTAATACGACAGCAAAAAGCATCTTGTCATATTACCAAGAAACCTGAAAGCACAAAGTCCTTTGTCCCAAGGAGGAGAACTTTACTGACTTTTACAAAGCACTGACACTGGAGACTCCTTCCATGAATGTTAAATAAACATCTCCTTACAGAAAACTTTGCCAATGTTTATGATTTTCTTTGTTAAATAACAGCATGTTTTTAATCTGTTTATCATTAGACTTAGACCTCGACAGATTATGTGAAGCATTCACCAGTAGACGTAAGTTCCTCTGACTGAGCTGTTACTATAGAAACACTAATGTATTAGAATGAGTGCATTAATATAGTATAAACCTGACCAGTCAGATTCGAGAATTAAACAGCACTGTGGTTTAAGATAAGTCGTATCATACAGTTAATTTGCTGTGTGCAATCTTGCCATATGATCATTCATGACTTGTAGAAAAATAAACGTGTTGTAATATAGATAGAAATCAGCAGTGTTAGAACAATCACTAAACCAGAATTGCAATATCTGATAGATCGGAGATTATTACCTCTACTTTTAAAACTGTTTATACACAAGATCACTAAACTGCTAGAGCATCTGTTTATAATTCTCAGATTTTAAATATTACTGCCATATACATCTACTGACCTGTCAAATAATTCTCCTCCAGTGACAAGCTCTAGGACAAGACTGATCTCTGACGGCGTTTCAAAGATCTCCTTCAGCTTGATCTGCCATGAAATAAAATGTGTACGTGAGAGAGAGAGAGAGAGAGAGAGAGAGAGGGTGCGAGATGCAGTTTAACTACGACATAATTAAAACAATAATAAATAAGGACTACTGGGAGACAATTTCCAAAGCTGCACTTTTATGCCAAGTTCTGAAGGCACAGCCATTTACGCTGAAACCTTTAACTCACACTTAAATCAAAAACATCCAACTGATTGGGTCTTTATCTTTTGTTTCACACAGGTTCTAGAGAAACCATAAAGTAGTGGTTCTACCTCTACCTCAGCTAGCGACCTATTTGAGTGTAAATAAATCATGGACACCCTTATAATTTATATTCATATACAAGAATGTTATATAAAATGAACATATTAACATCTATTTAACCATTAGCAACATTAGATAAATATGTAGCATCCAATTTATTTCCTGGAGCCATGACAGCTTTTTAATTCCTGAACTTTCCAGGCATAAAACCCAAACACATTTACCACGAGTTAAAATGTAAAATTAAAATATTTTGTCACAGAAATCAGAGCTTTTTTAGTAGCTTTATGAAGAGTGCAGTAGATTTAAGCCAACATTAGTTCTTTGTTTAATGAAATTAAACCATTCAATTTAAGTGATCAGTCAATTAGGATTCTAACTGTAAAAAAAAAAAAAAAAAAATCAGTGAAGCACAGCTCTACACCATAATCTTCAAAGTGGTTAGTGGAGGCTGGTGGTTGCTCTGTGTAACCTTCAGGGCTCTGATATTTAATGTATTCTCTTCACTGCAGGTTACCATAAGCAGAAACAGACTTTTACATCCTCCATTATCCTGAATATTGCGATGTTACATTGGGTTTTACATCCAGACTTACTATATTTGGATGAGAGAGGCGCAGCAGGACTCCGATCTCTGTTCGTACAATCTTCTTGTCAACCTGGCAGAAAAAGAGCAGGAGTTACTGTTCAAGATGAGCGAGAGGATGTGGGTGTGGCTCATGCATAGAAGTTCAGTACAGATGTTCAGCATCTTAACTGAAAATAGAAGACTATGAAGGCTATATGGCTATATTACATGCTTTTTTAACCTAGGTTCTACACAATATTAAATAAATCTGGAATGTGGTTCTGACATAAAGACACAGTGAGGTGGCTCTGTTATGCTGTGGTGGGGGGCATTTATTTATTTTTGCTGGTGTGATTCTTCTCTACTTGTCTCTTTAGAGGGAAGCATCACTGCAAATCAATACAAAGCTCTTCTGACTGAGCACTATGATGAAACGTCTCTATCCTGATGGGTGTGGTCTTTTCCAGGATGACTCCGCCACTATTCACAGGAAACGAGGGCTCGCTGAATGGTGCGATGAGGCTGAAAACGATGTAGATCATATCCTATGGCCTTCACTCTTACCAAATTTCAACCCAATTGAACTATTGGAGATTTTGGAGCAATGTGTTAGACACTCTCTATCACCTTCAACTGAGGAAAAATCTCTTAGCAGAATGGTGTTCATCGCTCCAGTACAGTTCCAGAGATGTGTAGAATCAATGCCTAGGCACACTGAAGCCGTTCTGGCAGCTTGTTGTGGCCCGACACCATACTTACACAATTTATGTTGGGTTTTTTCCTTCATTTGTAACTGACCTGTATATGTAGTTGAACAACAATGACTAGGCGTCATGTCAGAGAGAAAAGTGGGGACGTTTTGAAGTTCTCCACTCCAGGGGAAACCTGATAAACTGAGATTTCTCAATCCAAGAAGAAGGAACAAACAAGAACAGAAGAAAGTCTTGATGTTCGACATCAAGATATATATCATCGGACTCACTGTTTTCTTCAGCTTCTTCACGGCGTAGGGTTTCTGGGTGCCTTTCTGCCGACATTGAAACACCACCGACGTGGCTCCCCTGGAAGCAGGAGAAAAATCACACATCAGTCATGTGTTATGAATCTCTCAACATATTAGCAGAAAGCTTATGTAAACACTATAGAATATAGAATTCTCAACTCCTATTGGTCAGAAGATGTTGATTAATTTTCTATAACAGAAGCTGTGGCAATTGTGCTGGCTGTAATTCAAATCACTGGTTTATATCAATGCACTCTAATGTTCTAATGCATTATTGTTTTGATTGTATGGCAGTCGCTGCACATAAACAGATTTAAAATCATATGTAATTGCGGATATGGCAAACTTTTTAATGAGGAGACATTTTGTTTAACATTTTGGGAAGGAGTCGCTAGTCTCAGCAATTTGTAACACTCAGAGGTAAAGCCAACTTCAGTTAACTTCAAATTTTCTGACATGGGCAGGTCTTCAGGACAGAAAACTTTGAGATTTGCGGTTTCCTGGTAACATGAAAAGCTGTGTTTTTTGTCTTATTAACTTCAAGAACAACTTTTTATTTAGCTGCTATACATAATGTAATACAGTGATAACAGGATGAAGGTATCACAATATTAAATGTACCTAATGGATAAAAGGGTATACAGTGCCATTCAAGTAAATAATTGTAATTATTGCTACGGTAAAAAAAAAAAAAAAAACATGAATAAATAACATGCTGTAATTGCAAATTTCGGGTGGCCCAATACAAACCCCATCACTGATGAGTTTTTTTTAATAATAACATGTCCCATCATGTTTTATTCCTTAGCTGGTGTATATCTTGTTCCAGGTTGAGCAACACAACAGATTACTTCCTAATTTACATATAAACATAAAGTGATCTTACCACTTATTAGACCTAATCCCACTGCTGGCTTTAAGTGTCCAATCCCACATCTGGGTGTTGTAAAAGCTTGGCTTATTTTTCAACCCGTCAGCATCTTATTTAGCATCAGTGTTTTGGTCCTTCAGTCCACAACATAATCAACTTAGGCCAGCAATCAAACCAGGCCTCAGGCCAGCACAATATGCCGGAACAGAGCCTGCTTCAATCGGGCATCTCAGCCGGAGATTGTGCAACGTGTAAATAAATGAAATGTAGGTAATGCAATAAAAACGGATCAGCTACCTTATTGCCCTAGAAGCACCATCTAGATTTTGGTTAGGTGGTTCAGTGGAAATGTAGTTGTTTCTGTCTTTTTGGCCATAAACCACACTCTGCTATACACACACACATAAACACACACAGACACCAGGCAACCATCAGCGCCAGCTCAACAATCTGCTCCTCATAATTACTATATCCCGAAAAAATGAAGTCCCTAATCCTCCCCCACCACCCCCCGCCCACCCCCCGCCCAAACAAGAGGATTTCACCATACGGTTACACTACAGGAAAGCATTTTTATACAAATCAGAAACTATTACATGAGGAAATATTTAGAGGGGGAAAAAAACTCAAGCTGATATTGTTTAGACGATTCTCCCACCATGTCTCTCTTCTCTCTGTCTTAAGCCTCGCCTTGTGATTGTAGCTAGAATGCCTCATTTCATTTGATCATTAAATGTTAATAAAAATATCAATATTAATAAGGACGCTCTGTAAAGGATGATGTATGAGAGGAAATGGGACAGTCGTGGAAATTGTAAAGTCGTAGTACATTTTGTATGCAACATGTCTTCCAGTACCTTTGAGAAAAAAACTGGTAGCAAAATTGAAGAAAAAAAATCTTTTTTTTTCTTATTGTGTAACAAACAAATCCTCAATGAACATTTTGAATATTTTGATAATGATGATGATAAGTATCTCATACTATACATTAGGGATGTAAACATCTATTCTGAATAGATGTTCTAAACAAATACAAGCACAGGTACGAATAGGAGGTGCACTATTTGTTTTTAGAAAGCTTGCCAGAAAGGTTCATCCCGGTGTGCATTGGGATTGGGATCGCCCACTGGGATCCCTTGAGATACAGTTCCATCTCTAGGCGAGACCAATTACAAACTCCTTCTGGTTTAAAGCCCACTTCGGGTTTAAATCTGAACACAGATACAGATATCTGTAGCATTAAGCAGATACATATACAGATAATGCCATCCCTTTACACCCCTAACACACATGGAGTCAATCACCTATTCTCACTCCTTTATTAAATTAGAGATGGATTTTCCACTCCTTTTCTCACACACAAACTATTTAGCATAGTTTTAGCTCTGTTTACCTCACAAACTATTTGGCACATTGTTTGAATTCTTCTGAGGCACTGTGAGGAGTCGTTTTATTTTAAGGGGGTTACATAACACACATGCAGAGCAGGACTCAAGGAACAATTCAACCCGGATTCCAAACCAGGTCCAAAGCCACTATAAGAGAAACTGCATATTTGCTCTCATAAAAATGAGATGAAGTTAGCCAAAAGTATAAATGCAATCAGCTAAAGAGAAGGCAGATGGGTTCATCATCCAAAAGCCAGACCACAAGGCTCTACTCATCACCAGTAATGTCCCAAATCCAATCAATATTCATTACAGTAATAATATTACATTACGGAAATGAAGTCACACACACACACACACACACACACCCCAATGGCTGAATCCCACAAAGGCAGATCAACAATAATAGTTAAAATGAGGCAATATTGCTCATTAATGGCACTCACAAGGCTTCAATTAGTGAATTTGTCCAGCGTCAGCTTATTGATCTAACACTCAAATCACTACAGTAAATATGAGTTTAAATATGGTGAGGCGAAATGTGACTTGCGGTGATCAAACTCAGTAATAGGGCGTGTTCTTAGTTTTGTCTGTAACTAATGAAAATGGGCAAGATTTGCAGTATCAACTAGCTATAAACTGAGTCTGATCAAACCAGATTATTTATATCAGGAAGGTGGATTCTATAATCAGGAGATTTTTCAGGAGTTCTGTCTTGTAAATACCTTGATTGAATGAAAGCAGATACTGCCGTGTAATCAACTCCAGGTTCAATTTTGTATGACTGTTCTATTGATTAGTGTCACTGTGAATGAACATATGTGAATGACAAGGCAGAACCTATTACACCCAATGTTTTTTGGATTTCTCCCCATTTTTCTCCACGATTTGCTCACATGCCGATTCCCAACCACCAGCCAGCTCTCCCCTATCATACAACAGCTACCAAATGGCTAACACGTGCTTTCTCTGAGACACATGAAGCCAGACAACCAAATCTTTTCAAAATTGTGCTAATGCTGCGTTACAGGGCAGCGTAAAACACACTTAGAGGAAAGTGCTTTCTACCCTCTTCTGCATACATGAGCTCACAGAAGCCTGTGATTGGCTAGTATCGTTGTGACAGACAAGGGGGATCGAGTTTGGAAATATCAGGACTATCACTTGCTAGCAAACTTGCTTACTGCTTTTACAGTTAGTCTAATGTTAGCTAGTTTGCAAGTTTTCTCTGGCTCCAACTCAGAGAATGTATAGAATACGGTTTAAGTACATATAGGGGATATGTCAGCACTATCTCTTGAAGAAATCATATATTTATATTTTCAGGAAATAGAACTAACTAAACCCATTAGAAAATACTGTGGGTACAAACAAAACTAATTGCGGAAGTGGGTGGGATATTTCCATTTTTCTACTTTAGATCTGCATCTCAGTGCAACAGAGCTTACAACTAAACATACTTACGCTTTTGAACATCTTTGTTTGTGTTTATTAAACGTAATTAAATTCCAGATGAATTTATGCCCCACTGAATGTTTGTACACTTTTTAATCCAATACACATTTATCCCCTGCTTTGATTCATGTTCACTGAATCTCGAATAAGTGAGTTGATTCAATGAGCATTGAATAAATTAAAAGTTTAATCCAACATAGCTATTTCCTGTTCGTTTCGGAGATGTTTGGCTGAGATTTGGCCGTGAGTGTGACCATGACTCATGACACCACAGGCAACAATCTGATTGGCCACTACATGGCAATATCTGCTTCTCATTTGCATGAAGTTGCTAAATCCTCGACTTTTTTCTGCTCTGTTCGCTGTGGCACGCCTCTGATCACCTGCGTCTTGCTGTTCTTGCCGCACAGGATGTTCGCCTGTCTCTATAAAAAATTAATGGCCCAAACACTAGTTGCTCTGTGAGAATATAGCCCCAGGTCAAATCTAATTGAGTATCCGTGTTGAGTATCTAAGTAATATTCTGGGTGTTTATTGGAGTCATAGAGCTTTTTAATTCCTAAACTTTACACCCACTCAGCATATTAGGCCCAAGTTGACATAATTTATAGGCTTGCTTGTTTTTTATTTTTTCTGAGTTTGGATTAAACCCATTCAATTAATGTTACCAGTTAGACAGGCTAATTACTATAAGAACTCAAAAATAAATATAACCACTATGATAATGGTGGGTTGTCATTTCCACCACTGCAACAAGACTGCAACCAGATTAAAAAAAAAACAAAAAAACAATTGTGGATCTCCTGGTTATGCTTCATAAGCCCAACTTTGAGAAGCACTGCCTTAAGGCATTTCTCAGCAGTTTCTCCCAGACAGATAGTTCTGCAGCCAAAAGCTCTAGATCTGAAAGTCTTCTTGTGATTCTTCCTTCATCAATCATTCCACAAACCTAATACAACTTTTGATGATTGTACAACATTTGCGAAAGCTTTGAGGAGTAGCTAACTCAATAAATGTCTATGATGGTAGCCACTTAGCGATAATGGATTTCCCAGCTCTGTTGTTTCTATGCACTTAATGCACAGTTGACGGGGAGGGAAGCGGAGTGCGGGAGTGTGTGTTACCCAAGCTCCTCGCTCTGTTTCTGTTTTCTGCTTGCCCGGTATTATATAATCGCAAGCAAGTAAAAGAGACAGAGCAACTCTCCCTAGTTTCATTATAGATTCACCTTGCTTTGCTGTATTTAGGACCCGAGGGCTTTACATTTGGCACAGCTGATGAGAGCTCAGTGTTCTTTCCGAGGCTTTCTAAGTGATTCATCTCCTTGTGCTCCATGATATATAAAATCCTGCCATGTATAAAATCCTGTATACTGTAGCCAATAAATAACCACTTTACCAACAGATATAATGTATTGAGCTAAATGCATTCCATTTTTACCAATGTGTGGATTATCTGCAAGTCCTAAATGAATTAAAGTTCCACACATCGCTTAGTCAGCAAGCCTCATTCCTGCAGATTTCTGTTGGCCGTCCTGCCTCCATATGGGAGCATTTCACTCTAATTTCTGATTATTCCATGCACTCGTTTTCTCTCTCTCTCTCTCTCTCAGATGAAACAGCTCTGATTATAATTATAATCCAGTCTGCCAAACCTTTTCAGTTCACTACAAAGCTTCAGTGGAATAAATGCATCAAAGCCACTCTGGAAGCAACACAAATAGAAAATTCACACTTCCCATTACCATATTCACCAAGCGTAGTCTTCATTTAACTACAACTGTGCTAACACTGTGCTACAGCCCCGGGACCTGGAAAATCTCGATAAAAAAACAGACTACTACTGGCTTTGCACATGTTCTACATCGATATGACAATGTGTTGAGTATTAAGCTAACCATTTGGATTAAACTTGTCCTAATTTTATGTATTGTAGGTCACTGGTTCCATCCTGAGCTCGGGTTACTGTCAGTGAAGAGTTTTAATTGTTTTCCTCGTGTCCGCCTGGGTTTCCTCCGGGTTCTCTGGTTTCCTCCTTCCTTGCAAAAACATGGTGCATTTCTGACTCTATAGTGTGAATGAGTGTGTGTTTGTGTGTGGTGCCCTGTGATGGACCGCCTTCTCATCCAGGGTGTATTCCCGTCTCGCACGCAGTGTTCCCGTGATAGGCTCCGGATCCAGACCAACGCTCACCGAGATAAAGCACTTACTTCAGATGAATGAATGATTCAATCGCAGCACTCTGCAATGTGGGATTCCACCATTTTGTGATTAATGCATACTGGAATTTCAATGTTCCCATGTTTATGTTTGCATGGTGTACATCTCACCTTGTCTCACCATCTGTTCTGAAATAGCAAGCAACAAGGAATTTCCCGATCCTTTTTTTTTTTTTTTTCATTTTTCATAACTGATATCAGCTCATACTGTGACGTGCTCTCAGTGACCCAGTCCACAGTCCATTTTTGCACAGGAATTTGTGCAATGTGACACACGTTACGTTAACACATATTGCAAGTTATGTCTTGTATTTAATGCGTGTGTTTTGGTTTGGTATGCAAATTGGTTGATATTTAAAGAGACAAAGTGTCATTTGCACAAATAAAGGCAAAATACTTCTGATTCTCAAAGACATGCTAAATGTAAAAATAATTTTTAATAAAAAAATTAAAAATAAAATAAAATAAAGATATAGACTTAACGCATAAGCCTAACTTCATTAGAAATTAGAAATCAACTTCTGATTTTCAAAAAAGAAACATGATGGACAAAATATTTCATAAAATTTTTTTTTTTTTAAATACCATTAAGGAAATAGGCTTCATTAGAAATGAGAAATTAGCTTAAAAAAGAGACATAAACGAGTAAAATAATGTTAAAAAATATGTATAGAAATAAAAAATATATTTCAGAATACATTCTTCTCATTTTAACAGATGTGTATTATTCTCCCGCATTGCCTGAGAGCTGACAGCTGAGGTGTACTGAGGGGTATTTAGGGGTACGGAGGGGTATTGAGAGGTACTAAGAGGTATTGAGGAGTACTGAGAGGTACTGAGAGGTACTGAGAGGTATCAAGAGGTACTGAGGAGTACTGAGGGGTACTGAAAGGTACTGAGAGGTACTGGGAGGTCTTGAGAGGTAATGAAAGGTACTGACAGGTACTGAGGGGGTACTGAGGGGTACTGAGACGTAATGGCAGGCACTGACAGGCACTGAGAGGTACTGAGGGGTACTCACCGTCCCAGTTCCGACTCCAGCTCGTAGAAGTCCTCCAGCGTCTCTTTCTTGGAGCCATCAATCCAGTAATCCGGAGCTGCGCCTGGCCTGGAGCTGATCATACTCACTTTGAGCATCTCAGACGCAGTGAGCCTGCGATGCTTCTTCACCTGCGGTGTGATTTCCCCGCTTCACTACAGTGCCAAGCTGCGGAGCGCGGAGTTGCCTTTCCGTTCCCTGAGGTGCGGTTCACACAAAACACACAAAACACGCACCGGCTCGGAAAACTGCCCTGAACGGGATCCACAGAACTACTGAGCACGGGTCTGGAGGAAACGCGCACGCACTACCTATAAATGTGCGTCTCTGAGGTGAGCTGTGAGGCTCCACACCTTACCCGGAGCTCATCACCCACAGCAGCGCATCTCGCTCCCAGCGTGAGGGGGCGGCCGGTGGGCTTCCACTGGGTCTTACTGTCGCTAATGTAGCGGGGATTCAGCGCGCGCGTCACAACACCGGCGTTATGTAAACACGTAACAGAGCAGAGCTCCACTGCTCTAATCTCACAGACATGCAGCCTAAATCACAGCATGGCCTAATAATCATCATCAGAATCATCATCATCATCATCATAATAATAATATATTACACTTAGCCTATTTATTACAATTTATTAGATATATTTATTACTCTTGCACTTTATTATTATTATTATTTTATATTTATTTTTAATATGTTTTATATTTATGTTATTTATAATTTTAATTATATATATATATATTTATTTATTTATATAAAATAGATTATATATGATGTAATGTACTTATATATTGTATAGATCAAATAATAATAATAATAAAAAGTGCAAGAGTAATAAATATATCTAATAAATTATAATAAATAGGCTAAGTGTAATATATTATTATTATTATTATTATTATTATTATTATGTATTACTCTTGAACTTTTTATTATAATTACACAATTATAATTTATTATAATTTATTATTATCGTTATTATTGTATGATCTATACAATATCAAGATCAACAGGATCTATAAATATACTACATCATATATGATTTATTTTAATAATAATAATAATAATAATAATAATATGTGGAAATTTAACATGAAAAAATAAAGAATTTGTGACAATAATAATACATAAATAACACATAAAATAATTCATTTTTATAAATAAAAAGTTTTTTTAAATTACAAAATTATAAACATGTAATTACATACTGTATTACAATTAAATGGTGCAATCAAATAGTCTAAATCCCTCGTACCATCTCAGATCAAACACTAATATTTTATTTGTGTACTTCTTCCTCTGTACCTCATGTCATTTCTCTGCACAATTAACTACTAGGGTAATTAAAGCCAATTTATCCAGTCCAAATGTTTTAAACGAGTCATTTTGCAGAATCAAACCAAATAAATAAATAAATAAAATAAAAATAAGCTTCCACTTTACCTAGTAGTTTGAGTAACCATTTCTGAAAACAGGCTTCAAGCCTCCCTTCCTTTTTGGACTCTAATCTGTCTTGGCTTGGACAACTGCTCTGGACCTTCCCTACACAGTGCAGCCCATCTGTTCCAGACCTGCTCCTTACCAAATACCAACCTGCATGTTTCCTCACAACACACACACACACACACACACACACACCCTGCCCCAAGCTTATCCATCCACACACCCACACATGAGTGCTTTTTTTGGAATATGGATATACAGCGTGCTTTAGTTTGCTTAAAGGAATACTTCAGCGTTTTTCTTTCTTTTCTTTTTTTTTTTTTTTAAATCTAATCTCTCTGTAGCTTATGTGCAGTTGCAATCTTGATGTACAAGAGGAGACACATGTTCTGTCTAAGAGGTCAAGCACTTTCTCTGTCTCTTGCATGAGGACAGGCTGCTCTGCAATTAACTGCAGGTAAAGATAAAGGGAAATAAACCAAAAACAGGTGTAAATAACCACAGAAGAAGACAGTATTCACAATATACTGTTCAGGAAAAAGACTCCTTTCCCACGGAAAACTGCAGTTCGTAACACAGAAGTGCACAAAGCCAGAGATCCGATTTCAACCTTCAAGATTCTGAAGCTTGTGGCCAGAAAAGTGTACAAAAGACATCTGACACACTGTGGCCAATGGGTGTGCTTCAGTTTCCATAAAAGGAAGACTCCAGTGTTTTTAACCTAATCTCTATCAACTGCATCTATAGGGTATGTACAATTGCCACAGACAAGAATTAATGTTTTCTGTACAGAGAAAAGAACTGAAAAACTCCAATATCTCATATAAGGGCAGTTGTTGAATTCTGTCAATAAACACTTAAAAGAAATAAAGGCTATTTGGTAGAATGTTTTATGTATATGTCACTCAACTGAATTAGTTTAATTGTACACAAAGCTCTTAACCTGTTTAATCCATCCTTTCAGAGATATAACTGCTTTTTAAGTGGAAGAGTTTATGGTTATGCGTTACTGATGTAGTTTTGTGGCTCTGATGGCACATATGCGATGGAAGCACAAATAACCAGAATTACTAATGTATGCGTTGGAAAGAAAACAGCTTTCTGCCTTATCTCATCAAAACATTTTCAGAGTCAGCAGCCGCAGTTTTGAATTTGTGTTACATAGTGGTTTGAAATATTTGACAGAATTCAACAACTGCCCTTAGACTTCCATCAGAAGTGATTTGGACAAAAATGGGTTTTGTATTAATTTCTCACTTTTTAGATTGAAAAATAATGAAATATTCCTTTAATAAGCTTTTTTTTAGTAAATGGAGGATGTAGTGGTGAAGGAGTGTTTTTTTTTTTTTTTTTTACCTACTGGTATTGTTTAACTTCTTGAGAAAAAACTGTTTATACAAACATTTTAATCATTACTGAGGTTGAGGAAAAATACATTTTTTAATTTAAAAAAAATATATATATTTTTAAATTTAGATGACAATCTGTAAAAACAGAAAGACAAGAAGCTGTTTGCACCTATTTTTTAATTATTCCCAGTTATTCACACCCTGTAGATTGGTCTGAGAGTGTGAGGGCTAACACTTGTTAGCAAACATATAGACTGGTTTTTAATCGAACAATAAAACAGGTAGCCAAATATTAGCTAGCTTTCTGGCAAATTTGGCTACTTGTTTACACAAAATAATAGCTATCCTAATTTTAATTAGCCTACTAGTAAGTTTGACAACTGGTTTGCACAATTAAATAATTAGCTCACTAGTGAAAATGGTTACTGGTTTACACAAAACATTAGGGTAATGTTTGCTTATTTGTTAGCAACTTTGGCTACAGGGTTACACAATATAAGTTGGCTTGCTAGCACCATTTGCTGCAGGTTTACACAATAGAAATTAGCCTAATGTTGATGTGGTTGATGACTTTGGCCACTGGATTACACAAGTTAGCCTGATGTTTTTTAGCATTCTAATATCCTTGATAATACAGCTGGAGAGGTAGCATTAGCTAAACTAACTACTTACTGCTATTGTAGCTGACTAGCTCGCTAAATAAAAATGTGCCAATGAATTTTATTTCAGTTTCATCACACAGTTTAGAAAACAACTTCAAACCACCAATGCTTTTTTATACAATGTATTTTAGCAGTTGTAGTCATACAAGGCAAATGTAATACAACAACAATTGCAAGTAATATTATTAGCACTTTTAAAAAGTAAAGTTTAAAAAAAAAAAAAAAAAAAAAAAAAAAAAAATCTATTCAAAAGCAGTGGAGGGAGCAGGTCTCTAAAGCAGCGCACTCTTGATGTAGGACAGGAGACACATATTCTTGTTGAGAAGCGTCTGTATGGTGGTCCACGTCCCTTCTAACAGGTCGAGCACTTTCTCTGTCTCCTGCATGAGGACAGGCTGCTCTGCAATTAACCGCAGGTGAAGCTAAAAGGAAATAAAGCAAGACTGGAATTAGTCACCATAAGAGAAAACGGTATTTATATATTATTATAGACAGTTCAGGAAAGAAATGTTCCAAAGTTTGCTTTCTCTCTGGAAACCACAGTTTTACACAGAAGGGTGAAGAGCCAATTAGATCGCAACCTTCAAGATTCTGAAGCTTGTGGCCAGAAAAGTGTACAAAAGATATCAGACACAATGCAGACAACGTGTGGAGCATCAGAGTCTGAGGCTAACGTTGGTCTAACATTTTTATGGAATGATTATTAAAGGGTAAAAAAGAAACAAACCTTTTGTAATTTAAATGGTTTGACAGGTTTGATTATTTAGCTATCAATAATACAACTGTAGAAAATAAAGAAGAAATCAGTTACAGTTACAGTAGAAAATATCATTATGCTTAATTAAACTCTGCTGCCATCTGCTGGCTAAGTCCAAAAACTCATCTTTACCTGATATTGATCTTGTATTAAAAATGGAAGGAGTGGGATCACTACATTGCTATCAGCACACTACACTGTCGGAGGATTATTTAGGTTTTAGTAGGAAAAAAATGGATAACGGACGCCCTGCATGCTCCCTAATCCACAGTGTAGCAGCTTAAAAAAAAAAAAAAAAAAAAAAAAACCCCACACACACACCTTCAGGAAGAGGGCTAGATAGGCCTGCGCCAGGTCGAAGTCTTGCTTCAGCCTTAGCATGCTGCTGATCATCCTGAGGAAGCTCTGCATGACACTAACGTTTCCACCCATATCCGGTGCCAAGCCTCGCAGCTCTGTGTCAATAGCCGAAGGGCCCAACTCCTTCAGGTGCCTCACCGCCGCCTCATCTGTAACAGGTGAAACAAGATAAAAATGCCATTAGCAAGATATAGGAAGACTTTGGAAACATATTTTAGTTGGTTATGTGCGCAGTATTAAGGCAGAATCGTAGTGGAAGTTATTGGCCTTACAGAGATTGCTGTCTAGCGCTTCTTCAAGCTGGAGGTAGAAATTCGACTTTTGGGCCAGAACTCCAATGTTGAACACCTTGGACTATGAAAGAGAAAGAAGATTAGTGGGCAGGTAATAAGTGATGAGTAAGGAATATAACACTTGAGGCATGATGTTATAGGAAAATAGTCAACAGCGGGATGTATTGGGAAATTGATTACTTTCCTATAACAGCACGTCCCAAAGTGTTTTATTTCTATTAAACCAGAATAATTTGCTAACAGTTACACTGTTAAGAACATGTCATGTATTTGATCCATTTCCAGTTACATTTAATGTTAGAACAGCTATAAACACTCTTTCCCTAATCAGCTTCTACTTTATCTCTCTCAAAGTTAATAAGACCAAAGAAAGGCACAGCTTGTCTTACCAAGAAACTGGAATATACAAAGTCCTCTGTTCTGAAGACTTTCCCACCTACTGACTGTTACAAAGTGTAACAAATTCTCCTCCCATAAATGTTAAACAAATGTCTCCTGACAGAAAGCTTAGGAAGTTTATTATTAGTCTATATTAGTCTATATTTAGTATTATTGGTTATGTAGAGTGTCCGCTGTACAAGTTCCTGTGAATTAGCTG
The DNA here is from genome assembly GCA_037576675.1 of Pangasius sanitwongsei. Lineage (NCBI taxonomy): Eukaryota > Metazoa > Chordata > Actinopteri > Siluriformes > Pangasiidae > Pangasius > Pangasius sanitwongsei. Next base: position 3,990,624 of record CM075029.1, on the reverse strand, counting down.
TTACTTAGAACGAGTGTATTAATATTAAAATTAAACAACACCTTCAAAACAATTAGATTTTCAACAACCTAATAACTGACTAACACCTTTTTCATAGGTAAATGGTAAGGAAAGTGATGATCTGAGCATTTGTAAGAGTGCAGTAGTTGTGTGGTCACCTGTTCTTCCGATGACGTATCAGGAAGGGCGAACTGAGGTATGAGTCCAGGAACAGTGGGGATGAAAAAGGGGGCTGCTTTGGGCACTTTAGGGGGTTCTTTTGGCTTGTTTCTTTTCTGTGGCAGCAAAATTGTGTGTTAATTGTGACAAAAAAAACAACAAGATAATCAGGAGAAGAATTTTTTTCCAGTGCACACACCTTAATAATGTCTAGATGGAGAAGATTCTTCCAGCGTGAATCCGGCAGCAAAGAGAGAGTGACAAGCTGTTCATCCAGCTGCGCAGGAGACACGTACTCGTCCATTTCCGAGCTCTCATGTTCCAAGACCTCCTCTTCGTCATCTGTTCATGGAAGCCACGAGTTTGATCTCAGCATGTGTAATGATAATGTGGAATTTTCTCTGATGTGTGCAGATACAGAGAAAACACTCACCTTTGCTTGGGCAGGTGCCAGGCAGCATGACCACTGTAGGTTCATAGTCTGCAGGTAGAGGGCGCAATGACACCAAACTACACAATGTGGTGTTGGACCTGGAAAACAAAGTTGCTGAGGTTTAAAGATCATTTAGAGAGAACCAGAAATCTTACAACCCTAAGTCTTTCAAAGACATTCCTTTTCAAAATGCACACATTAGCACAGCCTTAAGGTGACACTCAGGTATCCATGCCGGGCCCTTAAAAGTTTACTTTTACAGCTTGTTTAGTTTACTATTTAACAGCAACAGCAGCAACTACGGTCACGTTATTAATACGATTAAGTGTTTAAATTTAATTGGCTGTAAGTTCATCAATACACAAGTAAGCTATCTAGCTTATCATTAACAGTAGTCTCTGTCATGTTGTAAACATGGAGATTGAATTTGCCTCAGTGATGTCTGTCATAGTTAATCCTTTTCTTTTGTATGCTATATGCAAATTCCGTTGTGTGTTCTGAGATGCTTTTCTGCTCACCAAGGTTGTAAAGAGTAGTAATTTGAGTTGATTGGATAATTGCATGGACAAGCAGGGTACAGGTGTTCTCATTAAAGTGGCTGGTGAGTATGTATAACGGATATAAAAAGTCTACACAGCCCTGTTAAAATTGCAGGTTTTTGTGATGTAAACCATGAAACCAAGATAAATCATGTCAGAACTTTCTCCACCCTCAATGTGAAATTACAACATATAAAAATTAAGTGAAAAACAATCAAACATTTTAGGGAAAAATAATAATAATAAAAAAAAGTTACAATAACAATAATCTCTTATATTCTTCACATGTCTAGGCTATGGGGTAGGGTGGTTAGACAGAAGCCCTAGCCCTTTCTCACAAAAAAACATCCAAGCCCAACTACCATGTGGCAAAATGTGTTATGGTCTGATGAGATGTTTGGTGGGAAAAAAGAAAGAAAAAAAAAAAAAAAAAAAAGCTCATCACTGAAGGAACACCATAGATACAGTGAAGCATGGTGGTGGCAGCATCATGCTTTAGGGCTGCTTTTCTTCAGCCAGAACTGGGGCTTTTTTCAAGGTGGAGGGAATCATGAATAGCTACAAATACCAGTCGATATTAGTGTAAAACCTTCAGGTCTGCTAGTAAGCTGAAGATTAAAAGGAATTTCACCTTTCAACATGACAGTGACCCAAAACCTACATCCAAATCAACAACGGAATGGCTTAACCAAAAGAAGATCGATGTTTTTGAATGGCCTAGCCAGAGCCCAGACCTGAATCCAAATAAAACCTGGAATGACCTGAACTGAGCTGTGCACAGGAGAAATAACAAATACAAATAGATTTAGACTCTAAGTCACACTGACAGCCTCTTACTCAAAAACACTGAATGGTGCAATAAAATCTATCATTTTTTACCTGCCAAAAACCTGCCATTTTAAAAGGGATGTGTAGACTCTTTATATCCATTGTGTATATATGTATTTACATCTATCTATCCATCCATCCATCCATCCATCTATCTGTGTGTGTGTGTGTGTGTAAATACATACATATACAACATTAAATATATAAATATATAAATGGTATATATATATATATATAAACAAAAAGCATTCTATTTTTATAGTCTGATTCAAAGCATCAAACTTAAATTATGTACACAGATTTCTTATTTAGTCGTAATTAGACAAACCATGACACAAGTTTTATCCTGTTGAGTCACAGAAACCCAGCCCACACAGATTACACCACATGTTGCTGTCATACTGTGTCAGAATTTAGGATTATTTTGTGTCAGGGATGTACCGATAATGTTAAAACCAAAATCAAGATAATCACAAGGAAAAAAAAAAACAAAACAAAAAAAAACAACAAAACTTGAATTGGTTAGAAAAAGGGGATTTTCAAATACTTAGGGAAAAAAAAAACCCAAGAAAATTCATTTGCAAAGTTTTCCATGTTCCAGAGATGCATCATATGAATTTAATGCCCATATGATAAGCAGCAATATAGAAATATATATACATTTAGAAGTAAATAAATAAATATAGAAGAGGAGGAAAAAAGGAGAGGAAAAAGAAGAAAGATAGAAAAAAATAGGAGAAGGAGAAGAAGAAGAAGAAGAAGAAGAAGAAGAAATCAAGTGAGTTTTTATTGTCATTCCTCTATATAACTTGTATACATAGTTTTTTATTGTCACAGCCTCTGTATAGCTAGAAGGAGAAGAAGCAGCTATTCTTGGACCGTTGCGAAATACTCAGCTACAGTGAAGATCTAAACTAAGATTTCTTACCACAGGTAAATACCCAGACTGTCCACATGGGCAGAGGCGAGGACGTTCCCCGTAGGAGAGAAGCTGACGCTCACGGCTGCCGTGTCTACCAGGAAACAGTCGACCAAACTGCATCAGTGACACAGAGAGTAAGAGTGAGATGAGAGTGAGAGAGAGAAAGCACAGGGAAAATGTGCTAACCACAAGGCCACAGGCACAATGATAAACCATCATACTTAAAGCATAATTATTTGAAGCTAAACAAGATAAATGTTATCTCTAGAGATTATTTCACTGGGCTCTGTTCATTAAGAAGTGAGCTGGATGACTTAACAAAAAGGTCATCGTGCAAAATCAGGCAGAGTAAATCATTCAGAAAGTGAAACCAAGTAAAAGCCTGGTCTTCCCCTCCTTCAGAGGAGTCCGTTCTAGAGATGACGTCATGGTCTGCCAGGACGTTGCCTGAGAAAACGGCGCTGAAATCTTACCTGCCAGATGGAAGGTCCCACGTCCTGATGGTACAGTCCATGGAGGCTGTTATCAACCATCGTCCATCTGGGCTGAAGGTCTGTACATGTAAAAAAAAAAAAAAGAAAGAAAGAAAGGAAAAACACGGAAAATTATTATGATTAGAACAAAAATGCATGTACAATCTCAATGAGTGCAGAAATACCATGACCTTTTGAAAGAGGAAAAAAAAACCCTCACCATATCATTAATCTGCCCACGCTGGCCAGAGAAGTAACGTACAACCCGCTTCATCTCCATGTCGAAGATACTGACTGTGAAGTCATCAAGAGCAATGGCAAGCATCCCACTGAGGAAAATTGCCATGAAGAGAGAAATATGTGAAAATCATTTTTGTACAAATGAAAGATGAGTGAATAACAGATCCATCTAGAACCTACAAATGATCGATATATTCAGCAGAAGATTAAAATAGTGTGCACCTATTTAAATTCAGACTTCTACCTCGACAGTCTTAAGTTGCCTGCTCTCACCTGTCTCTGTGTAAGAGTGTGGAAGCAGGCGCTGCTTGCAGTGTGTGTGTGTTTAACAGTTCTTTCGATTTGAACTTCCACACCTTCAGCAGACAATCGGCTCCGGCACTGACCATCAGCTGGTTCAGCGCATCCACTGAGACACCTCTAACTGGCCCCGAATGCGCTACAAATACATCACACATAACATGAGTTGTCTATAGGAGTAAGAGTAATTCAGTGTGGCAGGAAGTGTGTAATGTCACACATGAGCTGACCTCGGTCTTGTCCATACTGTCCTCTGTGGAGCCCCGACTGCATGTTATATACGTCTATGTGTCCCGAAGACAGCGCAATCACAGCAAAGTTCCCACAGGAAGTGACATCTACAGCCTGTAGAGGTAAGACTTTGAAACTAAGAAACTAAATCATACTTTACATTGAACAATGAATCCTGCCACCCACACACAACACACACACAGACCGTGGCATGAACGTTGAGAGCGCGGTTCTTGTTGAAATGCTCCGGTTCCAGCCTGTGAGCCCCCATAGAACCTTTCCGATAATTCCAAGTTGTGGTCAGGACAAAACCCTTGTGGCAAGCCACAATGCCGTCCCAGTCACCCTGACGTGCTGTTTCTATACACATAGAACCGATATGTAGTTAAATATCTTGGACATAACTAAATACCACATTTGGTATTTAAAAGAAAGGTACCAACACATTCATAAGCACTGCATAAACCTTTTGGCTAGAGGATTTATGAAAGACCTGTTTTAGAAAACCTATTTTAGAGTCATACTATGTAGCATGACTGTTTTTACATAAAAGAGAAAAATATCCTCATGGGCTGACTATTGAAGACTGCTATTTAAAAAATTTTTTTTTAAAGGCTTTGAGACATTCTATGAAGTATCAATTCCATTTCATTAGGCCTCATCACAGTACTGATACAGCACTGGTTAAAGTGGTAAATGACCTATTACTGGACTCTAATCAGGGTTGGGTCTCCTTGCTTGTGTTGCTTGACAATAAATGCAGCTTTTGATATGACTGATCAAAATATTCTTCTAGATTGACTAGAAAACGTTGGAGTTAAGAGAACAGCTCTCTCCTGGCTCAGGTCTTATTGACTAATCGTTATCAGTTTGCAAATTTAAATGGTGATTCCTCTATGCATAATAAAGTAAAGTTTGGTGTTCTACAAGGCTGTATTTTAGGCCCGCTGGTCTTTTCTGCATATATGCTACCTCTGGGTACAATTATTCATAAACATGGCATTAACTTCCACTGCTATGCTGATGACACACAGCTATGTTTCAGTTTAGTATCCAATGATTCCAGTTTGGCAAAAAACAAAGTTCATCAATGTTGAAAACGTTTGAATATGTATAAGCCACCAGACTGCAGTGTGGAACTTGAGGATGAGCGCCCCTGGCCCTGCCTCAGTAAAATGTTTCGATATGCTGGAGTATGTACAAAGACTCATAGAAAATGAGGCGACTCCTTCAAAACACGACTCATAAAATGAGGCTTCAACTCCATATAATTTGAAAAAACATGTTGAGGTACATTTTACTGATTAGCCTGTTTTCTTTGCTAATGTCAGCTCAGACTAGCATCGATTACAGTAGCTAACATAACTGACGAGGCAGCAAGTTGAATTCTAGCTAATGGTAAATATTGCAAACTTAGAATGTTTTCAGGCAAAATATATACATTTCATACAATTTCATCAGTGAAAAACATTTATGTTTTACATTTTATTACTTGAGTACATTTGAAAGTAGCAAATTTATTACTTTAACTTAAGTAAATTTTTTTGGCTACTTTCCCTCCCATGCAATTCCATCCTCTTATCTGGAGAGGTCACAGTTAATGCACTTCTCAAATGACTTCATAAAACTCCACAAAGCTTTATGAATGTGCTTTATAATAACGTGCAAGATAAGAATCAAGCATTTACAGTAACACAGTCATCTTCAACAATCTAACCACAATGATAAGTGAGTTCTACTCTCTTCCTTCTCTTTCATGTAAAGACAGTGTGCTATGCTTAAGTATGTGACATGAGGAAGAAAGTACTAAAGAAATATTAGTTACATATGATGAAATGCACACCTGATGCAAAAGTGGTGATGGGTGGAAGTTTCGCCGTGTCGTACATCACCCCCTTCTTTTTGGCTTTCTTTTTGGTAAAAGACCCTGGATGAGAAAAAACAATTCAAAACGCAATAAATGGTGCAAATGTCCAGCTCAAATTTCTTTGCATTTCTAGCATATGTGAGAACAATACAGACTTACGGTACTTAGTTTAAAAAAAAAAAACATTTACTCAAAACAAAACCATTTCTATGAAACGTGATTTTGTCGAATGCTTTCATGAATTCCTCGATCGAACAGTATTTGTAAATCAAACTGTAAATCTGTATAATTCACTCTTTCAGAGCTTGGACTACTTTTTTAGATGGAAGAAAGCATGGCTGTGGTTGTGAACATCATATTCACGTGAGCCTGATTCTGTAGGAAAGCTGAAATAACCGGAACGACTTTATACTGTATTGTTCCAGTGTTGGATAAATCTGTTTTATACCACAGCGCTGCTAATTCTCAAATCTGATTGGACAGAAGGTGGTGATTCATTTTCTATAACAGCAACTATGAATTATTTCCAGCTAGAAGGCAAATCGCAGGTTTAGATTAATGCACTCGTTTTAATACGTTATCGTTTCTATAGTAACATCTCACGCAGGGACTTGTATGTTGGATGCTCCACGTAAACTACGCCTTTATGGATTAAAAACTTGCTGTTATTTAACATATGAACAGGTATAATCATTGATATGGTGAAGTTTTCTGCCATGGGAAAGTCTTCAGGACGGAGGTGTTTCCACGTTTCAGCTTCTCAGTGAAAAGATGAGCTTTCTTATTAATTTCTTGAGAAAGAAAAAAAAAAGAGAGACTGGTGGAGGATCTGTTTATAGCTGCTATACCGTAAACGAGAACAGGAACTAACTTGTTTTGCGGACATTCCACAACATTAAACAGAAATATAAATGGCCTATGATTAACTATGACTATACAGTATTTATCAGCTTAGAGAGACACTCTAATGAGAATCTAAAATGCAACCAATGATACAGCTGTTGTAAACATGCCTGCTCACGATCTTACACTGATGACATATCGAGATTTCCCAGTTTGAATACTGGGGTAACCCCCTCCCGATTACGTATCTTAGACGTGGATGCAAAATTTGAAAAACTACAACAGTTATGGCGGATATTTGAGGGGGAGGGTAATGGGGTTGGGAGAAGGGGGGGAATGGGGGGCAGTGCTCACTAGATATGGTCATATTCAGGGAAGCGAGATTGCTTGTTAGCAGTAGCCAGCTAGCTATCATTTTGCTGTGTAAGAAAATTATTGCGATGGAGAGAATGGATTATTCAGGCCACAGAAATGACTCAACGGATGAAGATATCTTTTGAGTTACTGTTATACAGCATCATCCAACCATACATCCTCAAGACAGAATATACAGCAGCAGAACTGCACCAGCGAGAACAGAAACAGGAAGCAAGCAGAGAGCAAGTATACGTCTTTCAAAATTACATTAAGCCAAATAACTGAAGTTCGCAACACTACATGTAGCTACCTTAATGTTAGCTAGCAATGTGACATGACTATCTACCTTTGCATTGACGACCTTACTAGCCATCTTACAGTACTAGTAGTTACATGGGTAAAGACACGCATTTATTAGTGGACATTCACTAGTAGTCCTACCTGAGTTCGTTTCCTTTTGTTACGGGCGTTGAGACCTAGTAACTCCTGTCGAGAAGTTAATTTAGGAATCAGACTTATCCACTTATTATTATGGATTAGCAATAAAAGACAGGGAGCGCTATTTGGCTACGGTAACACTTTCAAATGGTTAACTCTAGAAGATCTTTATGGCTTGGTGTCTGGTCAGTGGCTAAATGATGCTATGCGGGAGCTCTAGCCTGCAGTGACCAGACATATATACTGTACACATCTCATAGACACTCTGAGCGTTAATACTAGACAGAAATGAATGTAGGCATGCAAGTCTCTTCATGATTACAACTCTGTTGTTTGTTGGCACGTTCAATACGTAATGTTTTATGATTACAACATCAGGGACGCTGTTACACTGAAAGCCGAGGTGCTGCCCAACGAGACGCTATAAACTCTTTTGTAAGCTGGACAAAATTAGATAGGTAAGTTTTTCCAGGATTCCACAGCCTTATTAGAAGACCGCTGTTTTTTGCTTCCAGGAATGGCACATCGGACAAGACAGAGACATCAGAGTCATGTGTCTCACTCAGAGATCCTGATTGGTCAATCATATTAGGGATTCCCAATGGTTGAAAAACGTATTGCATCCTGGCTATTGTAGTTTTCAGGTAAAAACAGGAAAACTACATAAAATCTTGAATTCTGCTAAAATACAGACAGTGAGTGAAAGTCCCATGCAACAGAATACTATATACCATGACAAATAATATATTAAAGTCTAGTTTTATACCAGAATTTCCCTTTAAATCCAGGGAACTCTTAATGGGTCCTGACTTAGTTCTTTCACTGTAGTGACTCAATAATTCACTGATAGTAATTACTAAAGAATACGCTTTTAAGACTTTAATATGTTGATGTATACATTTAACTAAAGTCCCTTAGGATTAAAAGAAAGAATAAGCCATTATGGCTGAGGCAGTCTGAAACTCTTTATTCTGTGCAATTGCTCAGAACTAAAAGTCTTACCATGCCCCAGACTCTTGTTGAACCTTTCATGAACGGTAGAAAAAGACTGCAATGAGCCATCTTGGCCTGGAAAAACAATAGACACAGATCATGGTATTTTATGAGTGTAATAAAATTTGATTTTCTTTGGCTTGTACACCTTAACAGGGCAAATAACTGAACAGATAAGTGGCAGAAAGGCCATACTGGCACTGAGGATATGCTGTCCGCTCTGGTCGTAGTGTTTGATCTTGGTGGGTGGGGCACTGTGACCCATCCGAAATCTCAGCAGACGTCCTTCGCCTCCCGCTACGTCAAAAATCCAAACCTACAAAACAACAGAAATATCAGGGACCACTGCATAAAATGGTATTAAGGAGATTTTACTCATCATTAAGAAGCTACCAACTTTTTTTTTTTTTTAATTATATATGATTGAAGACAAACCCGGATGGCGTTATCAGCTCCGTTAGTGAGGAGAAGGGGTTCACCGTGCAGGAAGGTGAGGCCAGCTATCGCCGTGGTGTGTGCGTCTCTCATCTGACCAATCAGCTTCTTCTCTTCCAAATCCCATAATCCTATGTGTCCAACAGGGCTCCCAGCAGCCATCACTGAATGCCCATCTACATGGATGAAATGTGGAATATTATTTTTTTATACCATATATAAAAAAAAAAAAAAAAATCATTATACCCCAGTGTCTTGAATTCTCAATTCTGATTGGTCAGGTTGCACCACAAATACACTCGTTCTAATACATTTTGTTTCTAATATATTCTTGTTTCTATAGCAACAGCGAATTCTCATGGACTTCTATGGCAGAAACACTTTGGGACATGCTGTTATAAAAAAAAATATATATATATATATATATATATATATATATTCAAACATTACCATGATTCATTGTAAAGTTGTTGATTATTCTCCTATAACAGCATGCCCCCCTTGTGTTTTATTCCTTACATATGAGAGTGTGCAATGGCAAAATGACCTGTTCTAAAGGACAAGGCAGTGATTGGACCCCAATCTTGCTGAAACTTCATCAGAGTTTCGTTAAATTTGATGTTGTGGATGATGATCTGTCCTGAAGCCAAGCCCACACCAACCACATCCACTGCTGGAGTCTAGAAATAAAGCCATCAGGAAAACTGGATTAAACAATAATCGATATAAAGGTCAAAATTAAGAGATTTTAAATTAGAGAAACAACACTGGCCTGCTGAAGAACGGTCACAGCCGATCCCCAACCAGGAAAAGTAAACAAAAGTTTGCTGAGGGAAAAGATGCAGTTGTGTTAAAAGTACGCATGCGACATCAGTATAGAGTAGTCTTACACTCTAAATGCAATCAATGATCATCTGCGTTGTTTCTTTTAACCCCTTAAACACCTAGGAGCTGCAGTGACTGAATAAATTATATTATATCTCAGGGCGAAAACAATTCTCGAATCTGACTGGTCAGATTGTTGGAAGGAGACTCCAGTGTCAGTGCTTTGTAACAGTAAGTTTTCCTCCACAGGAAAGTCTTCAAGACAGAGGACGTTTTATGTTTTGTGATTTCTTGGTAACATGACAAGTTTGCCAAGTTGTTTTTCATTCATTAACTTCAAGAGATAAAACACTTTGGGATGTACTGTTATGGGAAACTAACCTTTGCGCCTTGCCACATCTCATCATCGGTTATTTTCCTAAAACAGCACGCCTCATTGTGTTTAATTCCTTATGTAGCTACTTATACAGAATATGCTTTAAGATGAACAATATGTTGAATGTTTAAGGGGTTAAATGAGGTGTTTGGTTGCTATTATATTTAAAAAACTTTATACTTTGATTTGACGTTCCATAACTGAAGACTCCCTTGACTGCTTCCAAACAGGATTTTATTCAGGTAGGTGCTCGGGTGCATAACAGCCCGAACTTCAAAAGTGGATTTGTCAAACGAAATCTGCAGGTATACATCTGAAAAAGAAAAAAAAAAAAGGATTTTTTTTTTTGAGGATTTAAAAAAAAATACGAATCAGCACAGTGACATTTGAGGCTCAGTGGAATTACTGTGACTTTCGAATTTCACTGAAGTGGTATAATCAGGAAACAATCTATAAAGACCTTCTGACTCCACATCCCAGATAATGACGGCATTTTCCTTGTCCACGGATATCAAATGGTCTCCAAATGGAAGCAGTAGGTGGACATCAGCTTGGTGGCCTTCGTAAGTGTGAACAACCTGAAACACAGTTAAGCAGACTGGTATTGGGGGTGTGAAGTGCAGCGTGATGATGAGGAAATCTAAAAACAAAGTTTATGATACGTCTACGATACATCTAGCGCGCACACGTGACCACTTTTTAAAAGAGGAATCCGTTACTTGGGGCATTGAAATTAAAGATAATGACATGACCTGGAAAATAATCTGCCAGAAAAGCATCTAAACACTTTCTGAAAATAAAAAGACTGACGTTTTTCCAATCTTCAACTCTCCAGTTTCAGTGATGCTGTGTCCACTGTAGCCTCAGCTTCCTGTTCTGGGCTGACAGGAGTGAAACCTGATGTGGTCTTCTGCTGATGTAGCCCATCTACCTCAAGGTCGTGCATTCTGAGATGCTTTTCTGCTCACCACGGTTGTAAAGAGTGGTTATTTCGTTGCTTGCACCATTCTGTGTAAACTCTAGAGACTCTTTTGCGTGGAACTCCCATTGTCAAAGTCACTGAGATCACTTTTTTCCCTCATTATGATGTTTGATGTGAACATTAACTTAAGCATATGTCCTGTATTTTATGCACTATGATTTTATGTACTGAACTACTGCCACAGGATTGACGGATTGTACAACTGCAGGGGTACAGGTGTTCCTATTAAAGTGGCTGGTGCGGGATCTCTGTGCAGTATGAATTTTACCTCAGTGTTCTTTGCAAAAGCTGAAATGACTTTGCCATGTGCAGCGTACATGAGCATTCGGTCAGCAGCGAGATAGGCGATGTCTTCAGGAAGGGCATTACCTGGACAACAAATCAGAATAAAAGATGTTTTGTTTTGTTTTTTATTTTAAATACAGACAAATAAAAAGTATAAAACAACTTAATGTAATATTAGTACTAAAATATTTGTGCACTACTTACTGACAGCGACAATTCCAAGTTTCTTCACCTGCAGAAAGTGTTAAGAACAGGATAAGATTTGTTCTAATGCAGAACTCAGATTCCAGACATAACCAGGTGCATAAAAAAAAACAACTCAATAGATTTCATTTTTGCATTCGAGTGAGTTTACTTGGGAAACTCACTTGGAAAAATCGGAATTGTAAGGACGTGGCATAAGCAAAATTTGCAACATTTTCATCTACTTTAAACCTTTATTTAAGCATAATATTAAGTACAAATCACATTACATTTGAAAATCAAAAACATCATTACAACAGGTTTTGAAAACAATATGTCTTCAGATCCGTACAGTGTCTTGCAAAAGTATTCACCCCCTTTGAACTTTTTCCTCATTTTGTCATTCTGTGACCTGGAACCGAAAAGGACTTCATTGAAATTTTATATATCATAACTATACACAGAATAACCCATAGTATAGAAGTGGGAAAAACTACCAAATCTATTTACAAATAAAATCATGAAAGTAATTTTTTTTTCTCTTTACCCGGCCACTTTGATGGATGACCTCTACTAGGCAGAGTGCCATATTCTTACCATTTTTTAATAATAGATTTAACACTACTCCACAAGATATTCAAAGTGTGGTTTTTTTTTTTTAACATCCAAACATTTGACATGTTTTACATCCTTCCCCCTGACTCAGTAACATACTGCAGCTTTAAAAGCAAGCTCCCCAGATGGAGATTATTGTAATCAACCATTCAGATTTATTTCTCCCAGATTTCCCCCTGGGATTAATAAAGTTCTTTGAATCTTGAATCTTATGCTAGTTTGCCTGATAATGACTGACTTTGTCATTATGCACACTGTTTCACACCCATGTAAAAGTGGTCTTAATTTTTGCTGGCTGCCGTAATTACAGTAACCTTTCACGGAAACAGAATGTTCAACCCATATTAACTAGAGAAACTATTAAGTCATCTTCCAAGTTAATTCGGAGCTCCAAATACAAAGGAGCTGTGCTGCCTCTGCACTGCCCAAGCTCTCCGCCTCGGGTTCTCTTCAGCATAATCTGGCCAAAATAACACGCTATAACAATCCAGAGCAGGGGGTCGTCAAACATGTCGAACATATTAGGTCTACGCTAACATTATTCTGCCATGAGGGCAGTGGTAGCTCAGTGGTTAAGACGTTGGGCTACTGATCGGAAGGTCATAAGTTCAATCCCCAGCACCGCCAAGCTGCCACTGGTGGGCCCTTGAGCAAGGCCCTTAACCCTCAACTGCTCAGTTGTATAAATGAGATAAATGTAAGTCGCCCTGGATAAGGGCATCTGCCAAATGCCGTAAATGTAAATGTAATTATTCACAGACTGACTTGTTTTCGGATTTGAATTAAACCCATTAAATTCAAGCGACCAATCAATCAAACTGACTAATAACTATAAGAACTTAATAAGAGATATATTAACTTTGATAATGGTGGGTTGTAAATTCCACCGTTAAAATATCCTGGACCCATGGCTATGCTTAATGGACCCCTGGGGATCCCCAGACCCCAGTTTGAAAACCAGCGAGCTAGAAAAAACACACACACAAAAAAAGATGTTATGGTATAAATCTGGTGACTCAATAACCTAGGACCAAATACCATATTACCAGACGCATTGAAAGAATACAAACACCCACACTACTACCATTCATGCTACCCATAACTGGAATCATCCTCCAGAAGACCTAATATCCATCCCAAATTTTTTTGGTTAAGGTAATGTCAAGGTTAAAAACCTTTCTGTTCTCTTGTGCCTTTGAGTAAGCACTCAGGGCTGGCACTGCACTTGTATTTTATTGTCTATACTTTTTTTGTATCTTACTATCTAGTTTTATTATGCTTATTGCATTTTACTTTTATTGTATTCCATCTTCTCTTATCGCTTTGTCTTCTTGAAGCACTTTGAGTTGCCTCAGTGTATGAACTGTGTTATACAAATCAATTTGCCTTGCCGTGGTTGGAAGACAGACACAGTGTAATGTCTCTCCTACTCCTTATAGACTGAAAACAGCACCTTTGCTAATGTTTAAGCTTTTCCATTTGTTAGATTTGTTAGAAAGGATGTTATCTGAATAGTGTAATCTCATAGCTGCTGAGCGCTACAATTCTGACAAGAATCAGCATCTAATCTCACTCAGTCTGTCTACTTCACACCAAACTCCTTCATTCGGTACCCAATATAATCTCTGATAGTCATGAGCGTAGTATTGCAAATAAAGCAAATATCTTCCATAAAGCGACATATTGCTGATCATTACAGTAAAGTTCCAGGGGAATCTCCAGAGTGAGAAATCTGCAATCTAACACCATCATGTTGAGATGATGCTGGCTATATCCTGTCTGAGGTTTACTGGGGTTCCACAGTTAATCATTTGGCATTTCCTTTGAGTTTCTTCCATGTTTAGGCCTACATTATTTCAAGTGACTGAATTTTTTTTTTATAAACACTTTCTCTGAGGGACGGTCAGTAATAAAGCCAATTCTGTAACAGGTTCAGAATCAGGATACACACAAGGACATGAGTCAAAGAGGTATTGAGGTCAAGAGGCATTGAACATAGTCACAATATTTACAACATTAATGCTGCCAGACTAAAGGTCTTACACAAATTTCAGTTCTTTTAAAAAATGACATGTTTTCAGTGCTTTTATTGTTTTTAGTTTGTTCCAAAAGGTTTACGTATAAAGAATTCAAAGTCACTTATAAAATGTAGGAAATGGGGTTTACAAAGAGCTCATTTCTTCTTGTGTGTAAGGTTTAGACATAGAGTGCGCGCGCACCGCGCACTGCTTAAACATTCCGTGTGGAACACGTCACGTGAGCAAAACAGGACTTTATATTCATAGCTCTACCTTTACATTCAAATACACAATACATATATTTCTTACTACAATAAACGTTTCTGGTTGCAACTAAAGGGTAAAGCCTGTCAGGAGTCCCACCGCAACGTTAAATATAGTTTAGATATTATCATTTAGACACAAGCAACATTTCAATACCGATGATTTCACTTTGTTGTTGTTGTTGTTGTTATTTTGTTGACTTACATTGTAGGTGTGGAAACACTGGCCAACAGCTGTCACCACATAAAACTCCCGGTGTTTCTTGTGGAAACGGACCACGTGTGGAAGATGGTTGGAGTAAAGCCCGAGTGCTCGAAATCCAGAGAATATCGCGCTTCCCTTTTTCCCCACCACGGACATTCTGTATGTCTACGTCTAACCCTGACTTTCAGTATCTACAACACATTCAGTTAAAACATATCCAAAATATCACACAGCTCCACTGCTCTCACTGTCTAAACGAGCGGTGTTGATGTGGGGAGTTACACTCAAAAAGTTCCGGGTTGCGCTTCAGTTCCGCAAAGTCAGTTCCTACTGCCTAGCATCAGTAGGATGTTTCTTAAAGAGAATTGTTAAAAAGTTATTTTAAGTTTGTTTTATTTTTTCATTAAAGGATTTAAAGTATTTGGTGAGGAAAAAAAGTGCTGGGAACAACATATTTTATATGTTGTTTTTTATGTTGTTTTATATGTATATAGGAACAACATATATAACATACACATTTTATATGTAAGTTTATTTCTTAAAAATAAAATAACAAATCAATACAATCGCTAAAATAAAAATAATATAAAAACTGAAAGAAATGTGTAAAAAAAATAAAAATAAATAAAAAAAATAAGTTTTACACTTATTAATCAAAAGAAGCCAAGGTATACAAGTTAAAATTCGTGTTTATATCACAAAGTATAAAATAAGGAATAAATAAAGGCTTTAATTAGTAGTCCCTAATCCCAGTAACCTACAGTCCTGCACAGTTTAGTATTTTCACTGCAGTAACACACAACAACTCAGCCAACAGCTTCAAGACCCTTCATCATCTGAATCAGGTTTTAAAGCCAAGGTCACAAGAGCAGGGTGAGGAAAACACTGGTCCAGATAATCTGCAGTAAAAACCAGGCAGATCATGTCAGCATTCGAGAAGGTGACAATTCTATAAATCCACACCAACATCTCAGGAACCTGTTCAAACAGGGTTTTTTTGAGTTGCAGGTGATTTGGTTACGTTTATCGGGAGTACACCTGGAAGTGAACTGAAATGAAAAGAAAACGTCTTTAGTGCTTGTCATTAAATCACAGACTCCAGTAAACTACAGAAGAATGAACTGATATAGCCTTACCATACTGTCCTTTAGGAGCTTTGATATATCTTTTAATTGATCTAATTCACCAGATTCCTCAGAAGTTGTATAAATAAATTCCGCCCATTTTAAAATGCATGCAGTCCTATTCGAAAACTGAATCTTTAAAAAAAAAAAAAAAAACACACACACACAAAACCAAACTGAGTACACAATCCTGTAGACTCTTTCAAACTTCAATATAATGTTAACACCATATGATTAATGTTAATATAAACATTAAAAATGATTTTATATTCAATGTTAGAATAGAATATGTTAAAATACCAAATGAGACTTACCTCCTTTACAGTTAGGTTATGACAATTCATTGGGAGCGTCTAAAAGAAATTGCACATAATGCCAATTGATTAATAGTATACATATACAATAATAGCAGTATATACACTGCCAGTCAAAAGTTTTTACATTTTATTACAGTTTCTCCTATACTATGGGCAGTGAAATAAGGAAAAATTTAAACAAGTGTTCCTTCAAGTACCTAAATGTATTTACGGATTTCTTCATTATCCACTCTCAGATTCTAGCGAGAATAATTTAGTATTTAACTTGAACTAATCTGCTGAACCAAAAACGTTTGACTGGCAGTGTAGATAGTTATTTACACATGACAATCTTGTACATAGTTTTGCACAATACAATAGAAATATTTTTGAAAACTGTTAAGAACTCACATCCACATGAGGTTTGATTACATGATGTGCTCTTTTGTGCAACTTCAGAAGACAGGAATTATTCTGACTGCTCAGGCCTGACTTTAAGGCCAGTAGTACACAAATGAGGCAAAGCACTGTCAACAAAAAAAAGAAAACATATTCACAAGTTCAGTACAGCTCCAAGCACCAAAACACAAACCGTTACTTCTGAACAAGGGTTCATCTCTTACCAGCAAACCTGCTCTTCTGCATCTTGAGCATCTCTTCATCTTGACTCAAGGTGACTACTGGAGGTTCTTTTATACCAAACCCAGTTTGAATTAAATGCTCCTTATTATCAACTTGGCTTATCGTTGTTTTTTCCTTTTTTGTGGCACCAGAGAAATGCTTACACATAACAGTCTTACTATATTTGATGAGTCAAAACCTGAAAACCCCACGTTCTGTGCAGTTGACTTGACTATAAGTGTTTCACGGCATATTCACAGAATTATTCGAATAGAGATGGATTCCGAATTTTATTGTAGGTGTCAAACGTGTCAGATGTGAATCATAGAATTATCAAAAGGATAAGTCACTATAGGTTTCACCACATAGAAGAGATTTGTTCTAATCTCTCCTCAAAATATTCTTTCACAAAAATGTCACAAAAATGACCATATCTAAGGGATATTATTTTTTAATCTTGACCTGATCTGTAGGTTTTACCATTACATGCTGTTACTCTTTTATATATACTGTATATATAAAACACTCACTTATGGATAAACTTTCCTGCCCTATATAATATCTCACTATATAAAACGCTGTAGACTGGTCAGAGGGTGTTGATTAATTTAATGGAATTAATACCAGTAGCTCTGACAACAGTTCTGGCTGCAAGGTTTATATTAATTCACTCGTTCTAATACATTATCACACAGTAACAGCTAACACAAGGACTTGAAAAACTATAATATAGTGACGTTTTCTGTGAGGAGACATTTTCTTATGTAACGTATATGGAAGGAGTCTCCAGTGTCAGCGCTCTGTAACAGTCAGAGGTAAAGCTGTAACTTTAAGGGTTTTCAGGATAGAGGAATTTGTGGTTTGATACTAACATGACACGCTGCATTTAAAAAAAAAAATCTTATTCATTAAAAGACAGAAAAAAAGAGGCTGGTGAGTGAATGACTATTTATGACTGATAACAGGAACTAACTTTTTTTTTTATGTAAATGTAACTGAGAAGGGATTAAAAAGTCTAGTGTCCTTTAATTGATAAAACAGGTATTATTCCCTTAGCACAAGAGGAATAAAACACTTCAGGACGTGCTGTTATACTAAAATACTGAACTTTGGGGTGGTGAAAGTAACTCTGCTCAACATAAGGCTGCATCACGCCAACGCGTTGTTGTTTATTTTCCTATAACAGCATGTCCCAGGTGTTTCATTCCTTATTTACACAAGTTGGTAAATGACGAAAAGGACTGGATTCTGTTCTTTTCCCTCATCTGGAAGCTCAATCAAAGTGCAGCGCACAGAGAAATCTGTGATTCTATATGATATTGAGGATTATTACTAACTTAGACTCAAAGGTCATATCTGTGTTTATAGCTAAAAAAAATCATCATCATTTGGAAAAGATCCTAATCAATCATTGGTGCATGTTCGCTTGTTGTAGAAAAGACTTCAAATTTATTTACTATTTTCCTCTACTTTGTTGGTGTTACTTATGACCTATGTTCCTCAAGGGCTCCTGATCTTTCAAAAGCTTGAGTTCTCAAACTGTTTGCAGTCAGGAACCACTTTAACTGTAAAATAAATTCCACTGACTCCCTCAGGAGACTTATTGCATGGATATTACAATGATATTCTGTCTATTTATTAGAGCATAGAGCTTTTTATTCCTTCCCACTGACAGAATATATTAGGTCCAAGTCTACATTATTTATAGTTACTGAGGTGTGACTTAAACTCATTTAAGGGACCAGTCAAATAGACTAATATGTATAAGCTATTCAATTTTAAGTAAATGAACACTCTAAGTGAATTTTAAAAAATGTCACAAGAAACCCTGGTTATGCTTCTCAGACCCCAGGGATCCTGTTTTGAGAACCGCTACTTACATAAAGCCTTTTCTGAACTGAAGCTGTCCTGTTGGAGAGTTCCTCATGGAACTTTCCCTTAGAAAAACAAAACAAAATAAAATAACATTTTCTCTCCTTTTTTTTTTTTCCCTTTTAAGTGTGCATGTTAAACAGAGCCTACCCATGCAAGTTAGCCTGATTTGGACTGAAAATAGTAAATATGCAACACAATTAATGCCACAAAAAACTCTGTAATCAGTGTTAATATTAAGTGTTTCAATGTTAATAGAATAATGCTCCACATGTTAAAATGATTGCCATCAAATAATTGTGGCTTCATGTCTAACAATACACAGGTTAAATTGTCATAATTATCAATGATTCATGAATTATACTCTCACCTACCACTTTATCAGAAACCCCTGCTCATTTATGCAGTTATCCAATCATAAGCCAATCATATGGCAGCAGCACAATGCATAAAATCATGTAGATACAGATCATGAGATACAGTTAATGTTCACATCAAATATCAGAATTGGGGGGGTGCTCTCAGAAGGTTTTTAGCTGGCACAAAGACTACAGCAACTCAAATAACCATTCTTTACAACCGTGGTGAGCAGAAAAGCATCTCAGAAATGTTGAACCTTGAGACAGATGGGCTACAACAGCAGAAGACCACATTAGGTTCCACTCCTGTCAGCCAAGAACAGGAATCTGATGCTACAGTGGGCACAGGATCACTGAAACTGGGCTTGTAAAGATTAGACAAACTTCGCCTCGACTTTATCCAATCTCCAGTTTTTAATGAACTGTAGCCTCAGTTCTTGTCTGCCAGGAGTGGAACCTGGTGTGATCTGCTGTTAGAGCCCATCTACCTCAATGTCCTGCATTCTGAGATGCTTTTCGGCTCCCCACGTATGTAAAGAGTGATTATTTGACTTACCATAGCATTCCCGTCAGCTCATTCTTCTCTGACCTCTCTCATCAACAAGGTGTTTCCGCCCACAGAAGTGCTTCTCACGTCTGTGTTTTCCGGACCATTCTGTGTAAACTGTAGAGTTGCGTGTGAAAATCCCAGCAGTATTTGAAATACTCAAGCCCATTTGCTACAAAGTCACTGCGAGTACGTTCTTCCCTCATTCTGATATTTGATGTGAACATTAACTGAAGCTTTTGACCTGTAGCCGCATGATTTTATGCATAGCGAGGCTTCCACATGATTGGCTGATTGGATAATTGCATGAACGAGCAGGTGTACAGAATGTATAATTCTATGTTACTTAATTTCAATGAAAAAAAAAAAAACTCTACACAAAAATGATTACATACATTTATTGTCAATCACAGTACCCAATATTGTACATATTATTTTTTCTGTTAACTGCAGCTAAAACATTACATTGGCTCCCAAGCAAAGTGCTCCAGTCAAAGTTTGACACAATAACTACAATCAGTGCTATTGCGATATGGCGCGTTATACTGTGTCCTTGTAGTGACGTGGCAGAAAGCGGGTGGGAACGTTTTCACTAATATACACATCATTACAATTATTCATCAGGGTGCAAATGACTAAATAACACTTTACAATTTGTATATTGTTCATGTACAATCAATCTCTAGACACTGGTCCTGAAGAGTTTAGCATTTGACTTCATTTAACACACCAAATCAACTCATTTGCAAAACTCTGTGTGTTAAAAAAAAAAGAGAAAGCACATCTATGTAAGCCTGTGAAAATCCAGGATCTGAGTTTGTCCAGAAAACGCTGCAAGCACACCACAGTGAGAGAAACTGTGTTCAACAAGAGCAAAGTTTACATTAGTAAAAGAGGACAAAGTGAGAGTAGAAAGCACCCCCCACCACACACACACACACACACACACACACACACACACACACACACACACACACACACAGCTGTGCTGATCTAGTAGAATTAATGACTTTTAGCCACATATTGAACAGCAAATCCTCAATATTAAGGCTGCTTTCAAACTAGGCTTTTTTTTTTTCTCTCAACTTTCAGTGCACATTTTATACCTAATCCTACGAGAACACTTATGTTCTGTTCACTACATTCTTTGAAAAAGTATTATTCATATTTAATGCTTTGTAGCTTTTTAAAAGGGTTCTAGTTTGGAATCCCAGTTTTGGTTCCCAGAGACGACCAAATTATTTTTATTTTTTATTAAAGTCGTATTTATTAATGGTATTGGAAACAATGGTATTGATGGAAACAGGCTATCGCATGTTTGGGGCTCTCCCCTTAGTGGCAACATTTACCACTCAATCCACTCATTTTTCACTTTACCCTGACAGCAAAATCAGCTGAACGTAATCTCTAATCTCTGTTGTAGGACTTTTGTCTGAAACATCCTGGAAACTTTGTGTATTAGACTGAACTTTTTACTATTATCTACTATAAATCAAATTACATCAAGCACAGAGTTTCACGATGGAAAAGTGGTTCATTTAGTCATCTAATTGTGCTTCACGGTCATTCTGACGTGAACAGAAGGATTAAAATGCACAGCCGCCTCCGAGTTTTTTTCCCTGTCATAGTGGTTGAAATGTTGGTTTAAAAACACACTGCTGGGGCAAGCGAGGAAAAACATGGAGGACTGAGTGCTGGTAATGTTCTTACACTGTAGTTTGTCACTTGTGGGTGTGTCTCTGTTGTTGCTTGTTCAGTTCTGATGAGAACATTAGTAGCTATGTAGCTTCTAATTCTAACTATTTAAACACAAATTAAATAAAGCACTTTAATCTGTGTTAAAACTCATGGATTGATTTACATTTTATGTGCTAGACTTGTTTTATTTTCGTTGACAGATTAGCAAAACAAGCTAACTTCATTTGCATATCTGCACTCACCAGAGGCAAGCTTTATTTTTCTTCATAATGTCTCCATACACATTTAACATGACATCTCATATGACAAGATAAGACGAAACTATGCTTATTCTTCCAGAAATGCGAACTAACTACACACAGGAACTAACACTGTGAGAGGGGAATTGAAGAAAGGACTTTTTCTGTAGAAAAAAAAAAATACCACAGTGTGAAAGCAGCCTAACATTACTACTGATGCATCAAAGTTTCATGCAAGTGCCTCCTGAAATAATAACACAGTCTGATGAAGTAAAGTGAGAAGAAAGGACCCGTGATTGGCGTATATTTTTCCCTCAGGCATTTTGCAGCAGAGCTGAGTAAATCATCTTGGTGATCTGCAGTACTGTTGCGTGTAGCGAGTACTGGATCACGAGGGTCCCAAAGCCCTTGTAGAAGCCCAGTGGACCCTCCTCGCGTCGTATTGCGTTTATGCAGTCCCTCATCCCCTCGTACTGAGAGTTAATAGGCAGCACCTCAAAGCCCAGGTCAGTGTTATCGATGATGGTGCGAGTTCCCTGAACATGCAGTCGGTGCAGCACTGTCTCCAGAGGAAACAGCAGCACGTCAGCACACAGGTTGGCCACGAAGCTAGCGATCAGCTCTGGGAAATAGGCGTCCAGCATGTTCTGGACCGTCTCCACGCCAAATTCGGTATGTTTGGGCGATGTGTTGATGCTGCCGCGGCGACGCAGTAGGTACAGCACCAGCTTCTGCACACTGGAGCTTATGATGTAATGTAGGACGCCGTGGAGGACGGTAGGAAAGACCAGCGCCCACAGGGGAAGGAGGCGTTTACTGTGGGGCACGCCCAGACCCAAGACACGCCCCACACCCTCCTTGACACAGTCCAGGATGCCCGGGTTGTCCCGAATGATCTCACTCTATAGGGAGGTGACACAACAGAAG
This sequence comes from Pangasius sanitwongsei, assembly GCA_037576675.1. Taxonomy (NCBI): domain Eukaryota; kingdom Metazoa; phylum Chordata; class Actinopteri; order Siluriformes; family Pangasiidae; genus Pangasius; species Pangasius sanitwongsei. The sequence continues at coordinate 3,968,131 of CM075029.1, read as the reverse complement.
CTCTTTCATTAAAAATAACATGAAAATGTCACTGCTGATAAACGCTTAGAGCTAGTTTCATACTCAAATTATATTTTATTTTCACAGTCCAAAATATAAAGCAGGGGTTATCAAACTTTTTGCAGCTTTAAGGCAAGACATTCAATGTGCATATGGCAATTATATATATATATATATATATATATATATATATATATATATATATATATATATATATATATATATATAGACAC
>CM075029.1:3955267-3960267 GCA_037576675.1 Pangasius sanitwongsei | reverse complement strand
AGCCTTTGGACCCTTACACACACATGGAGAGAGGGAAGGATTGAGATGTAGCCGAGCCTCACATTCCTGATCTCTAGTGCACTCAATTACTGATAAGCAATAAAGTTCAGGTTCCAGAGGTTCTTGTTATAATTCTTATAATCATGGTATAGAGAGATGCATTCTGGACATACTGAAAGCCATGAAGCCTTTGTTACCTGTGTTTTGGAGACGTTGTACATCACATTAAGAGCTGTTAAAGGTGACAGGTGGTAGCATCTGGCGTGGTAATTCACCTGAGACACACCATCAAGAAAGCAAAAAGTTACAGTTCAATTAATTAAATTGCATTAAATTAGTCTTTTAAACTTTTAAAACCTACACATAATGAACTTATAAATACCACAAACATTAAATATACATATACAACTGTCTGACCTTGTTTTTAGTCTATATAACCATTTAAACAACTAATTTTAATCCATGCATAAAACAACAATTAAATAATGCTTTAAAGCAAAAGTTTTAAGAAATTAACAAAAATCTCTAGAAATAGGTTTATTAATGTTGTATTTGGTTTATTGTAATCTTATAATAGGAAATACTAGATAAATTTGACTACAGTCAACATATTTTATATTTTCAAATGATGTCTTTTTAGGACTTTTTCAGGTTTCCTCCTATTTGTGTCTGCTTTTTTTTCATGTATCTGTGAATCCTCTGGGGTTTTTTACTTTCCCAGTTATATTTCTTTCCCTCTTGATGTCATGTCTTTGTGTAGGTGTTTCTTCCGTTTCTGGTAGTTTTCTCTGTTGGTAATGGTCGCCCCAAACACTAATATCATTTTTTTTTATCTCTGGTCTTTTATCTCTGTTAAAGGTCAGGTGGTCATTCTGTTTTTTTCCCCAGGTCTTTTCTGAATCTCACTGACTCTTACAGCAAGCTGAACGAAAGTTTAAGTAAGACTTAAATAAGAGTTAATGTGCTGCCTTTTGTTGTTTTGTTCCGTAGCAGGTATGCAACAGGAAAACACCATTAATGACCACAGTTCTGGTTTGTAGATAAGCTGTAGAACAAAACAAGGGGCGTGCAAACTTTTGCACTCAACTGCACAATGACCCCAAAAGCCAGTATTACATTAGTGCAGATCTGTCATATTCAGTAAAATACAATTTTTGATTATTTGACATGTGTACTATTATCCATCTTTCTTTTAATTTGAGGTTTACCTGGCATTGCCGTCGAAACACAATACATGGGTGGGCTAGGACATTTTCTGTAAACAGGCTGAACGAAAACAAAACAAACAACAAAAGTTTACTCTTTAGACAAATAAATACTCTTTAGACAATGTTCCTGACTTACGTTGTGTGTATTAGGTATACACTACCTTGCAAGACCAATACCAAAACCAGCAAATCTGTTCAACTGATCTGAAAATAGAAAAAAAGAAGAAGAATCACACAACTTGTGTCAGTAGAAAAGACTTTGCCATTGATTGGGAAGATTTCATGCAACAAATAGCAATCATGGTAATGTGAAGATCCTAAAGTTCCCATGGACAACATTATTAAACAACACTCGAATGGAAAAAGCTACAGAGCCACAGCAAAGAACAGTAAACATACCTGGAGAAACAGCTAGTTTGATAATATGCAAGTGAAAAGTGCATGGAACCATAACTACTCGTCCCCAGACAGGTGAGTCATGCAAGATTCCACAGCATGCTCTCAGACTAATGATCAGGAAGGTAAGAGAAAAGCCAGGAGTTGAAAGGAGTTGCACGACGACAGTTACATAGAGAACAATAAGCAATGAACTGCAGTGCAATCATCTCTGTTTCTACACCTCATGCTAAACTCCTCTGCTAAAAAAAAAAAGGGGCACAAACATGCATGCTCCAAACAAGCCAAGGAACAAAAGATGAAACAAAAACACAACTCTTTGGTAATAATTCATCTTGTCATGGAGAAAGAAGGGTTGCGTGTATGATCCCAAGAACACCATACCCACAGTGAAGTACAGAGGCCTGAGCCTCATGATAGGGGGTTGCTTCTCTGCAAACGGCACTCAGGTACTACACATCATCAAAGGAAACATGAATGGAGCGAAGTACCAGGACATACTAGAGGAGAATACAGTCTCATAGACAAGTCTCATAGACTTGTTGAAACGTCCATCTTCTGCCCTGATTCAGTTATCAGGGCAGAAGATGGACGTTTCAACAAGACAGCGACCTCGAACATACAACCAAAATAACTCAACGCTGGTTCCTAAAAAAAGAAGATGAAGGTGCTTGCATGGTCTAGCCAATCTCCTGACTTTATTTACGGAGGTTTTTTGAAATTGCGAGTCCGTCAGAAGGACCCTTGCAACGTTAAGGAATTGAAGATGGTCTGGCAAGAGGAATGGGCCAAAATTCATCCACAATACCATGGACATTTTGAAGCTGTAATTGCAACAAAGTAATAAAGCTGTTCATTTCTGGTGTCTGAACACTTTCATTTTTTTAAACATATCTTTGTTTATGGATACCACAGAAATCTGAAGTGGATGGATATATATATATATAGTGTCTGAATACTTTTTACCCAATCATTGTATTACAGGGTGTCCCAAAAGTCTCCATACATAGGGGAAATGAACACTTTACTATATATAGTAAATAATATATATATATTAGTTAGCCTTTAAGAATGCCTTTGATAAAAGAGCATATTGAAATCATTCTCATGGCTGGATCGGGAAACTGTCGCGAGGCTGTGATGGACACGCAATTACACGCACAACACCCGATGTATTAACACGAGGTCATCATGAGTAGGAGAGACAACTCCATGTGTGTTTACAAAGAAATTGCAATCACGTAGAGGATGTTTTGTTAATAAAGTTACAGCTTGCTTTTGGGACACCCTGTAGTATAACCTCTGAAGAATGAGGAATGTTTGTGTGGAACAGCTGTGCAGATGTTTGCTTAAAGTGGCTCTGAATGTTTCCACACAATATTCCTTAAGATATTCTGTCCAAAAACTGCTTATATTAACACACAACTGGACTCAGTTCAATGAGTCACATTTAAGCTTGAATAACTTCGACTAAATGATTATAAAGGGTATAAAAGTCCAGAAAGCTTATTCATTATTTATATTCAGTTGTCTAATTTCAAGCTTTTAATTTATGATATATTCAGGTAAGAGTGCATGGTTTTGGCAGGGGAAACCCCAATCAGTGTAAGAAAAGTTCTCAGACTGCCTTAGAATCACAGCACATCTTGAGTTTCATGAATATAATTATTAGCTAAATATGTACCGTCATATTTCTCTATTTGGAGCTTTTTTTTTTCTCCTGAACTTTCTGCTCATAAACCCTAAATGAGTAATTGTGTTTAGGTGCTGATTCAAATTATGTAACATCACCGTTCCTATTTTTATTAAAATTATGCTATGATTCAAACTGATGACTTATTTTGCAAACTTTACTTATGTTTCAACAGGAGTTATATAAGGAATAAGAGAGTTGGTTGTGTGTTACTATAAGGAAATAATCAATGATGGTGTGGTGTGACAGCACGACGTGAAATAGGATTACAGTTACCAACCTTGAAGATTTTTCAGATAAGAGCATGTTCCAGTGTGTTTTATTCCCCATGTATTGCTGCAATTTGCCAATAGTTACAATTTTTCATTAATTAATGTACATGTTCTGCTTTTTAAACATTTATAGTTACATTTAATGTTATGGAAAGTCCACAAAACAAGTTAGTTCCTGTTATAGTTCCTGTCATTTATGATATAGCAGCTACCAAAAAAAGGGCATTCCCTTACCAGCCTCTCTTTTATCTCTGTCTTGGAGTTTTTAAGAAAAGAAAAACGCAGCTTGTCATGTTACTGAGAAATCAAAAAGTGCAACATCCTCTGTCCTGAAGACTTCCCTGTGGCGGAAAACTTCACGACAATTATAAAGCGTTGACACTGATAACATCTTTAATAAATGTTAAATAAACGTCTCCTAACAGAAACATTCACCATATCAACAAGAATAGGTTTTCCCTTGTTAAATCAATACTTTCTGACCAGTCATATTCGAAAATTCAACAGTGTTACAAAACTATAATAATTATAATTAACAATTATAATGATGTCACAATGCACTTTTCTGGCATATAGCAGGTATTATTCAGTACTTGTCTTGTCCTTTCTCCGTTATTAATCACAGAAACTAGTAGCTGATTGGACTCATTGAACAACCCTTTTTTGTGTTTCACAGATGTTCTTTCAGGCACCCCATGCACACCTGACTGAGTTGCGTTTGTGCAAGCCAATGTTCCTTTCGACCAATCACCAATTGCTCCCAATGACCAATCACTGATCACCATTGAGCCCATCAATCACTGATCACCACTGTTCCCAATGCCCAATCACTGATCACCACTGTTTCCAATGCCCAATCACTGATCACCACTGTTTCCAATGCCCAATCACTGATAACCACTGTTTCCAATGCCCAATCACTGATCACCACTGTTCCCAATGCCCAATCACTGATCACCACTGTTTCCAATAGCCAATCACTGACCACCATTGCTCCCATCAATCACTGACCACCACTGATCCTGATGACCAATCACCGATCACCACTGTTTCCAGTGCCCAATCACTGATAACCACTGTTTCCAGTGCCCAATCACTGATCACCACTGTTCCCAATGCCCAATCACTGATCACCACTGTTCCCAATGCCCAATCACCACTCTTTCCAATGGCCAATCACTGATCACCATTGCTCCCATCAACCAATCACTGACCACCATTAATGCCAATGACCAATCATTGATCATCTTTGTGCCCAATGACTAATCACTACATCATTTTTCCCAATGACCAATCACTGATCACCATTGATACTAATGACCAACCACTGATCATCACTGTTCCTAATAACCAGTCACTGATCATCATTGTTCCTAATGACCAATCACTGATCATCATTGTTCCCAATGACCAATCACTGATCCCATCCAC
>CM075029.1:3937767-3950267 GCA_037576675.1 Pangasius sanitwongsei | reverse complement strand
CCAACTTTATTCAGAATCTGCGGTAGGCCTACAGTCAATTTGCAAATTATGATGATGTAAAGACAGACTAATTTAAGTATCAGACTTACAGGCAAATCACCTTGCTAGCCAATTTACAAGTCGGTTAAAAAATATGAATTATTTTTTGTCTGTCCTGTGATTCATTTCAGTCATTGCCTTTTAAATTGATGCATCAGTACAAATCATCTGATCATTACACACCTAGTTCTTAGGTACAAGTCTACAGTATCCAGTTGAGATTAGTTTGTTTCTTACTTTCTGAATGTGATATAAATGTTCCCTAATGACTCGAATGCACACCCTCTTTCATATCCTCTGAACAGCTTCTGAATTCTCACGTGAATAAATGTGCAAAACAGATGTACAGATTAGTTTCCACCCAATTTTTCCACTAAATTTTGCACTGTTAAAACTGTGTGAACTGCTCACAAGTAAAGATCAGCACTGAAACATTCATTCATGATGTATTAGGAAAAGATTTGCTCATTTCCGACTCCTACAATATCAGTATTGAAAAGACCAACATTTCAGTTATGTTTAAGACCTGATATATTGTGCTTTTATTTACATTCTTTAGTTAAGTCTTGCTTTAAAAGCTGTAATTTATCAGCGTTGCAATGCAATCACATGAAGATGAGAAGATAAAATCTAAGCATGGTGTTATGTTTCCCAGGTATGCCATGGCAGTGATGAACCACCATGTGTGTCCAGTCGAAAACTGGTAAGTCAGCAATTTCCATAAGCCTTCAAATAGCACAGACCATCATCATTATTATATGTGTGGCAGCCTGGAAAAACCCTTCACATGGTGAAATCTGCTATATAAACCGGACTCTACTACTATATAGTTCTGAAAATGAGAGTGCTTTTCTAGCACTTTAAAAATCGGGCTTAGCCGAAAGTGAAAAGGGAGAAAATCACGTATAAAGATTTGACTCCGACTGCAGCGCAGGTGCATCGCGGACATTTTAACAGCTGGTATTAAAACAAACAAACTGAATTGAGTAAGCCTATGTCTGTTTTGCTGTGGCACATCTCTCCAACAGCTAGCTCAAAGCGTGATGTTTACTATGTGAGGAAATCACACTTAGCTGGCAAGGTTTTAGACACCTTTTTTTGGAGACTGACATGCAGTATGAAACCTTAGGAAAGATTCAAAAATAAATAAAAACAATTGCACAATTTCAAAGTGTGGTTTAGGCAGAAAACCCAGTGCCGGCCAAAAAAAAACCAAAACAAATTTCCGTCTTTGTTGGCTGTTTGACATCCAAAGGGTTTTTCCAGGCTGCAACACATACATGGTTTGTGGAACATCAGCTCCTGTATCTCGCTATCTCACACATTGTTACATTATTACAGGATGTATAATGTGACTTGTAATGAGGAAACAGCCAAGAGGGGCTTCCCCAAGACCTGTTGTACTCTACAGGACATCCCTCTCATCAGGTTTCTTCTCTTCCTACAGTCGGATTCTTCTGCTCATATTTTCTGTATGATGCATGATCAAATCTTCAGTTTCTGATAGCGCCGTCTGTCATTTTCTTTTTCAGTAAATGCGGCTGCTACCCACCTGAGAGCTGTCTCTTCAGTCTCATAGGCAACGTCGGGGCCTTTATGGGTAAATAATCATCTCGAGCTTGCTTGTGAGTGCTTTATATGTGTGAATTTGACAGGCTGGAAACACTGATAATTCGACACTGATAATTCGACACTATAACACTGTGGTTTTGCATTTGAATGCATGCTTCACATGAGACTTTAGTGCAAGACTTAGGATGCTGAATCAAAGTGAAATTGATACTTTTAGTTCATTTTGGTTCAAATTTTGTTTGGTTTAATCTGATTTCACACATCATTAAATATAACAAAAAACAAAAACCTTTGGCTAAGGAACATATAGAGCTTAAGACATCCTCGAAAAGCTGGAAACAAATCAGCAGAGCACAGAAAACACCAATAGCCAGCACTAAGTAAATGATTACATAATTAGATAAATATCTAACTTAAAACATGTCATGTGTCACATTCAGTGTTCCTTTTTTCCTTTTATTTGTTGGTCCAAATCTCCAGACCACATGGCATTTCTGCAGCACAACAGCTCTGTCAGCTTTGTCCTTTAGCTCAGTTTGTTCCTCACAGATCACTTTAGCAGCTCGTATCCAAAAAATGCTGCATGTCATGTTTGATTCACTTCCAGCAGTCGAATTGATTCAGAGTCGAATCACTTTCTGACTGCAATGGAAGCTGGAACCACTCGTTCTCTCAGGGAGTTTTTACATCTGTTAATCTATTTTCCAAGTCTGAATCAGAGCTAAATTGATACTTTTGGTTTGTTTGCTATATGCTATAATACTCTTTTGCAAAATGCAGCAAAAAGAAAAAAAAGAAGAAAAAAAAAAACCTTCGGCTGACGGAGGTGTGCGGGTGGGGGTTTGTAGGGCTGAAAATGTCCTCATTCTTTTATTTGAAAGATGAAGATAAACAAATATAAATTAAGTCCGCACAGAAATGACAAAAATCACCTGAGCTTTAAGGTTCATTTGTAGTGAGAAAGTGATTCGACACTGAATCGACTCGACTGCTGCAAGTGAATCAAACATGCCATGTATTTCAGTATGCACCCTCAAACCAAATAGCAAGCGAACCAAAAGTATCAACTTCACTCTGATTCAGATTCGCTGATTAGGCCACTCATTTAATATTTACAATAGTTTGCCTATTTCTTTTTTATTTGTTTTCAACCATATTATATTGTTTAATGATCTCTCTCTCTCTCTCTCTCTCACTTCCTCTGCAGTGGTGATGATTTGCATGTTGCGTTACGCTCATGTGATTGAGCACAGCCACCATTGCTGGGTCAACACGAGTGCGCTGGTGTCGGGTTGTATTAATGCTCTGGGACTCGTCATGGTGGGCAACTTCCAGGTGAGCTGAGAAAGAAATGAATAACAATATCCACCCCTAAGGTGAATATGTAACTCGAATTCATGATTGTTTCCTCTCTCAGGTCGACCATGCGAAGACGCTGCACTATGTGGGGGCCGGTGTGGCATTTCCTGCAGGTCTGCTATTCGTATGTCTGCAGTGTGTGCTCACGTACCGCATTGCCGAGACAGCGCTGGACTTCTGGATGGCCCATGTGCGCGTGGCTCTGTCAGCTGGAGCACTAATCTCTCTCATCCTCAGTATCCTTACTCATTTATCAAGCTGGATACCAAAGAATTTATTCCAAAATTGTTCGCAAGAGTGTTTACACAAGCATCATGAAAATCCAGTTCGTTTGGAAGAAATGTTTGTATCCTACAAGAGCTCCAGAGTTCCTGTAAATGAACCCAGATTAAGTGGCTTCATATCATATAATTGGCAATAAGTTACTGCTAATTTTATACGAATGAAGTTGACAAGTTTAAATCGCTTATTTATTTCAATTACACGCCTGAATTTAAAGAAAGTTTTGTAACACTCAGTCATTTCATATTAATGATATGAAAGAGGGCAATCCAAAAGACAAATAAAACTCACCATTCAATTAGGACAAAAGTAATGGCACCCAATAAAAGGAGGAAGATTTAGGATCTATGATGGCCGATGCTCTGCAGGGGCTGATCTGCATTATTGGAAGATTTAGCGCACACATCATTTAGGAGGCGCTCTTTCAATGTTTAGTCTTCAGTTTTTCATTGTGAGCTTTTTGGGAGAGTTTCATGGGCGTAGCTATATGGTAATCAGCTGTGCCGTGATCATGCTTGGTAATTTATGGCTGATTGGTATTTATCAACACACACACAAGTACGAAGTTACTGAAGCACTGTTTGTAAATCTGGCAGGGCGTTTTATTTCAGTGTGACGTACAAGGCATTTATGCACTTACAGTTTGATAAATATGGCCCAATTATTTTCTTTTGTCACTATGTTAATTTGAAGTTTACAAACTGGTTGGCTTGCTAATTAATCAGCAGTGTTTCATCTGAGGGTGGGAAACACTTGGTCTGGCATTTATCTAAAACTAGATGGTATTTTGGTGACATATTATAACAGTGAGTTCTCTTTATTACCCTGCTCAAAACTTTGCATACTCATTGTCATGCTCTACATAATTCATTCAAATGCACGTCATTACTGTCTTTAATGACTCAGAACATTCAACATGTTTACTTTACGTCTTATTTAACACATGAAGAGGTCAAACAGATTCAAACTCTGATGCAATTTGCTCAAGCAATTGGGATAAGAGTCAGTGGGAATAAAACAAAGCAGCTAAAGACCAAAGCAATTGGGATAAGAGTCAGTGGGAATAAAACAAAGCAGCTAAAGACCTAAAAAAAAAAAAAAAAAAAGATATATTTTGACCTTATGCAAGACTAAAGGCTGTCAGAAATAGACGAAACATATATACAAGGACATAGCCAAAGAAAGGAAGAAAAATAATTGAAAAACAAATTGCCAAAATCCAAACCAAACTGCAGGAAAAGGTTAAATTGTTTCATGATTAAAAGCTTCACATAAACTATTTGTCCATTTTTAATTAAAATTGTAAAGCCTAATTTGTACTGCTTAGGGGTGTACAAAGTTTTGCGCTCAACTGTAGGCATACGATGTGCATGATAAAAAATAAATTTTGCTGCAGGTTTTTTTTTTTTGTAGTTAAACTAGTCCATTATTTATTCTGCCTCATAGATGAAAATAAATCTAAAACATAAAAGGTGGATAATGATTAGGAAAGACTTTAAGCTAAAAGTAATGACTTTTCAGGATTTCTGGTTGTTCCTATTTAACTCCCCGTCTTAACCCAGGCGGTATCTTCTTCATTCACGAGAGCTTCGTGTTGCAGCACGCTGCCGCCATCTGTGAGTGGATCTTCACCGTTCTTGTCCTGGTCTATTACGGAACCTTCACCTATGAGTTTGGCAGCGTCAGCAGCGACACCATGATGGCTGCCCTCGTCAATGGCAGGCCGCATGACAGCTCGGGCTCAGGAGTCATCATGGGAGGCATGGGGAAAAGCGTGCCCATGGGCTGTGGTGCTCGCAACATGAAGTCACCTGGAGGAAGCAGCACCTCCACACACCTCAACTGCACCCCAGAGAGCGTGGCCATGTTATAGTGAACGGACGGGAGGTTAGGGCTCAGGTAAATCATGGATTTAAAGCTTCCTGGTCGAATAATATACTTTCTCAAAAGCAGCTTTCCTTCCCTAAATATATATTAAAGCTGAAATACTGAAAGAGAAATGTTAAGGTCCTTTCTAGTCAACATTAACTGTATAATATAGTTATAATTTTACATTCATCCACATTCCTAATACCTGGGCCAAACTTCAAGATTTATAGAATGTTAAAAATGTAAGGGACCCCACTTATAATCTCAGATTTCACAGATCCTTCAGTTATCGAACTTCTCAGTTATCAAATTACTACACTACTATTACTACAGTATTTGCTCAGAAAAAAAAGCCCACACACTTTGAAGTCGTGTTGTTGCTAATGAGTCAACTCTTTAAGCCAGCTCTCCAGCGGCTTTACACTGTACAATTTTCCACGCAATTTCAAAAATCGTAAACTAATTTTTTGGTTGTGAATTGAGAATATGGCCACCAATGACTGATTCAGTGCCATTTTTGGCAAGTCAGTGTCTGAATTTTTTAAAATTAAAATCTCAGTATGAGTAGTGCTATGACACTCATCTAAAGTCCACCAATAGGAGAATGGTATAAGATTACACAATACTCATAGGACAGCTACAAATATGGTAGTGGTGATGATGAAACGTAAACGAAACATGGTAATGAGAGGAAAATCTCGTTATTAACTCAAGCTCATGGAGAACGTTATCACACAATCTGTTACAGAGTTCGATTTAATTTGGATCTCGTACAGGTTGATGAGTAAAAGACAGCCGAAATTGCACAGTGTAAAACAGGCTTTAGTTGAACATTCAGATCCGATTGGTATTTCTGAAGACCCTTTTTTTGGAAATGAATAAAAGACAAATAGATCCTAAATTCATCCATCGCATACAGTGAAACCATCCAGCGAAACTAATCGGCATCTGAGTTGTTCAGCACAGCGTTGAGTTTTTCAGAACCTGACAACTCGCAGAACTGAGCAAACATAACTTCAGATTAAAACATACATGGAGGACGACAGTTCAGCCTGTTCAGTTGTATGTATTCAGCATAAGAATTTAAATCTGTATGGAGAAGATGGCAAGTCAGATAGAAAAGCAATCACGAGGACGTGTCACACTGAAAAGCAAAACCTTTCTTCGAATTACTCTTATGTCAGGTTGTTTATTTATCTATCTTTTTTCTTTTTTTAAGAATGAAATGCAAGTTGCATTGCATTTCATTTTTATCAGTAGGTTGCAGAAGTGACAGTCTTAGTCTTGACTGGACAGCATGCATTCTGTGCCATTTTTCAGCACTCATGAAGCTGTATGTAGTAGATTTTTCCCTTCAAGAAGCAAAAACAAATGCTATGTACATGATAAACACCACCTGGGGCAGTTTTCCAAACGAAATCTTCCTGTCACAGAAGATAGAATTTATTTTCTTTTTAAATACTAATCATAGTGCCACGCTTTTTATCAATTAACAGTTTATGAACCATGAGCCAACCATTCACGTGTACAGTTTACATGCTGCTAATCCGATTGCTTTTGCACCACAAAGCAGTATTAGTACTAATTTAAAGACATTTCTAATGACTGTTTTTATGTTCAACCAGTTCAGCTCAGAAGATATATTCCTTTTAATTTGTTAGCAATAACTATATTTTACTACCTGGTGCTAAGACGAGGTAGAGGCAGTCGTTCATGACGGTCCACACAGAATTTCTCGTCGTATGGTTATTGTACGTTTGGTAGAAAATCTGTTTAGCGCTTGTAAATCACTGCGTTTGCTTCACGATTTTTTTTTTTCCACGTTCTGTTTCATATCTTCCTCATTTTCTTGTTTTTAAAAAAAAACATATTATTGATTACATAAGACACTACATGCTTCAAAATATTTTATAGTTTCAGAAATAACAGACCTGCTAATGTGAAGCTCAAACATGTCCTGAGTCTATACAGTATTTTAGCATTTAGTCAGTGATGGAAGCGATGATGATGATGATGATGATAATTCCAGTGTATTGTAGTATGTTGTATTTATTATTCATTTATTTGCTATTTCTGACACTGCAATAATGCAATACTGAACTGTGCCAAACTAGGGCTGGGCGATATGACGATATGATATCGATTTCATGATATAACAACACGCTACGCTTTTCTAAGTTATCGTCTGGTGTACTCTCTGATTCGACATTAACTATTTTTTGTACTAATGGTACTAAATTTTTCTTAATGTTGAACGAAAACCTCTGAAATTATTGTGCACTCGTTGGTGCTTTGTTAGCAAAAGCTCAGCAAAATTACATACGATGATACTTAAAGTGTATCATAAAGATGTTCACAAGTATAATATGTATGGAATAAAACACTTTGATATGTATGTGCTGTTACAGGAAAATAAACAGCACACCGCACTGAAGTTATTATTTTCCTGTAACAGCATGTCACAAAGTGTTTTATTCCTCTTATACTAAAGCAGTTTGCAAACATTTGCAGTTTTGTATTTATTAAAGGATTAAACATGTACTTTTTAACCATTTATAGTTACATTTTAATGCTGTGGAACGTCCATGAGACAAGTTAGTTCCTGTTAACATTTATGACATAGCAGCTATAAACAGTCAATCCTTCACCAGCATCTATTTTTTCCTCTCTTTGAAGTTAATAAGACAAAAAAATCTTGTGTTCCTGAGAAGCCAGAAAGCACAAAGTCCTCTGTCCTGAAAACTCTACCGTGTCAACACACTGACACTGGAGACTCCTTCCATAAATGTCCATAAACCTCTCCCTTACAGAAAACTTCAATTATACATTTTTCTTTGTTAAATAACTTTTTTTTTTATTCATTTTTTTTATTATTATTATTCATTTTATTATTATTGTTAGGCTTGAATTATGTAGCACGTCCGCCTAGTATGAGCACATTAATATACAGTAAACCTGTGATTTGAAATACAGCCGGCACTACTGTCAGAGCTATGTTGTAGAAAATTAATCAACACCTTCTGACCAGTCAGATTCGGGAATTCAACAGCGCTGTGGTATTAATATGATGTATTGTATATGGATATGATATATTTGCCATATCGCCCACCCCTAGTGCCTACATACCTCTGTAAGGATCTCTGTTAAACTACTGAAAGTTGATTAATACTTAACTTGTTCTATAATGGGCCAAATTCAAAAGACTGGAATGAAATCTACTCTTGTGACAGTAACAATGTTGTAAGAAACTATGTGGTTAACACTTGGGTTCACACTCAGGCCAAATGATGCAAAGGGAAAGGCTGATACTAATCCTGAAATGCTAATCCTGAAATGGTTCGTTAAATTTCAGATTTTGATCAGTAATATGTTTTTATTACTTCTAATCTGAGTAAACCTCATAGAATAACTGTGTCCTGTTATATGATGATTAACTTTCTGCTGTATGGAAGCATGAAGGCTAAATGAATGATGAAATGGATCACCACAGTGAGAGTGGAGTCTTTACTAAAAATCACCACAAAACAAAACATTTCCATTACTCGAACAATGTGATGATATTATGTAACAATACACTTTTCCGAGATATTGCAGCTGTCGTGATATCTTTTTATACGATATATATATATACACACACAGTCAGGTCCATCAAGTGTTTGGACCATAACACAATTTTCGTAATTTTGCCTCCAAAATGGATTTGAAATGAAGGAATCAAGATGTGATTGAAGTGTGGACTTTCAGCTTTAACAATGGGTTTAACAAAAATATTGCATTAACCGTTTAGGAGTTTACAGTCATTTTTTTTTTTTTTACAGAGTACCTCCATTTTCACAGGCTCAAAAGTAATTGGACAATTGACTGATAAGCAGTTTAATGGCCAGTTGTGGCCTGTTTTCTCATTAATTAATAAAATTTTTTTATAAAATATTAATAAAAAATTTATATAATAAAAAAAACAGACCTATCAGAGAGATAGCAGAAACTTTAGGAGTGGCCAAATCAACAATTTAGTATATTCTTAAAAAGAAGGAATGCACTGGCGAGCTCAACAACATCTAAAGGCCTTGAAGACCACATAAGACAACTAAAGAGAATAATCACAGAACTCTTGGTGAAGAAAAACCCCTTCACAACATCTAGCCAAGTCAAGAACACTCTGGAGGAGGTGTGCGTATCGTTGTCAAAGTCTACAATCAAGTGACGTCTTCATGAATGTAAATAAAAAATACCTCAAGATGCAAACCACTGGTAACACTCAAGAACAGAAAGGCCAGATTAGACTTTGCTAGAAAACATCTAAAAAAAAAAAAAAGCCTGCCCAGTCCTGGAACAAGATTCTTTGGACTGATGAAACCAGGATTAATTTGCACCAGAATGATAGGAAGAGAAGAGTATGGAGAGGAAAAGGAAGGGATCCAAAGATCCAAAGTATACCACATCATGTGTCAAACATGGTGGAGGAAGTGTTATGGCATGGGCATGTATGGCTTCCAGTGGAATTGGGTCACTGGTGTTTATTGATGATGTGACTGCTGATAGAATTAGCAGGATGAAAAGAAGTTCTCCTTCAAGTGTATAAAGTTATATTTTCTGCTTAGATTCAGTCAAATGTTACAAAACTATTATTTAGTATTATAATTCATTAAAATTATTTGATTTGTTTAAATCTTTTTAAAGTAATTTAAAAGTTTATCATCCTTTTTTTTTTTTAAATGCAACACTATGGTTTTGCTGGCAGTTACCAGTTGTGATACATATTGTGTATCATAGAAATGTCTTTGAGGATCGTGATATGATATTTTTGTCATCCCTGTTCTTTTCTCTCTTTTTTGGTCAAAAACAAGAACAAAAAAATTCACACTTTAATTACATTTTATTTGTGTTTTTAACAATGACTTTGTCACAAAGCAGCTTTACAGAAATCATTTACTTTTTTTTTTTTTTTTGACAAAACTGGCAAAAACAACCCATAAAGCACTATGAGATTTTACTGGAAATATATATGAATATACCGTATGTTTGCTGTTTATTAGTATAATTAATTATTAATTAATTCATCTTCAGTAAGCACTTTATCCTGGTCAGAGTCATGGTGGATCTGTCCTGGGAACAGTGGGCATGAGGATATACCCTGGATGAAATGCCAGTCAGCACACACACACACACACACACACACACACACATTCACACACTCATTCATACCTAGAGACACCAATTCACTCACATGTTTTTGGGCAGTAGGAGGAAACTGGAGAACCCAAGAAAACCCACTCAGACACTGGGAGAACATGAGACAGTAACCCAAGCTCAGGTTCGAACCCTGGAGCTGTAAGGCGTCAATGCTACCACCACCATGCTGCCACCACTGTGCTGCCCAGAATTAGCTTCAAATACTTCAACAACTTTTTAGGAAGCTAAGAACCCTTAAGTATACAAAGTCCAAGTGTACACTTGTGTTTACACATCTGAGAAGGCCATAAGGTGGTAAGAGCTCTTTACAATCTAAATAAGTACCTTAAAATTACTGTACTAGGTGCAGGCATGTGTCCTGTGATTACACTCTCAAAAATTAGAAAAATTAGAACCAAATTTTGGTTTCCTAAAGAACATTTTGACTGATGGCTCTCTTGGTGTGACAGAGAACTGAAAAACTTTGTGTGGAAAGATTTTTGTAGTGGAAAATGATTGTTCTGTTTATTGTGGCAACAACAAATGAGTCATGTATGTAAGTGTTCCCTGGGCAGTCAAAATGGCCTTAAAGAACCTTCTCCTGGCACCTTTAAATTTAAGAATGTAAGGTATCTATATATTTTTTCAAACATTTCAGGAAGTCCTAATGTGGAGAATTAAAATAAAGTCGTTTTAAATAATGTCCCACAGTTCACCTTACATACAGAGTGTCTTTTAGTTTGTTTTTTTAAGGGCAGCAGTTGTTGTTTTACAGCTGTTTTGTTACGTTTGGGTTAGCGGTAACAGCGGCTCTCTGCACACTTGTATCACTGGAGCGTTCGCTGCTGAACATGACGGCGATTATGACAACGATCACCAGCGCCAACACTGCCACAAGTGCTATCAGTCCTGCTTTACTCTTCAGATACTCCTTCCTCTTTGCCGCTTTCACCTTCTTCGACTTCTTCTGGAAAGACTGCGACTAAAATCAAAATAGACACATATGTTTTGAATAAAAAGGTGCCATTATTTTTTGTTTGTCTATTCCCAATAAACATGAAAAACAAGTGTGTTGAATTTCCAGTATGTTATATTAGGGGTCCAAGCACCGAAGGTACTGGAACTCTATTGTTTATTTTTTTAATTATATATTATTATGCTACAGCAAGCGCTGTTGAATCTGATTGGTCAGAAGATGTGGAGTAATATTCTATAACAGAACATTAATCTGACTGTAGTGTCAGCTGTAATTCAAATCACAGGTTTATATTAATGCACTCCTTCAAATATGTTATTGTTTCTATAGGAACAGCTCATTCACATGGACTTGAATGGAGGATGCTCCACACAATCTAAGCCTAATAATAAATAGCTTCTGTAGTGTATTTAATATTTATGGAAGGAGTCTCCAGTGTCAGTGCTCTGTAACAGTCAGTATGTTTATAGGACGGAAGACTGTGCACTTTCTGGTTTCTCTGTAACATGACAAGGTGCGTTTTTTTCCCTCTTATTAACTTAAAAAGACTTAAACCTCTTAAAGCTATACTTGATGCTATACTTTATAAGAGGATTAAAATATTTCGGGGCATGCTGCTATAGGAAACTAATCAACTTTAGGGTGGTAACAGCACACCCCAGAGCAAGTGTTTTATTCCTTACTTAATATTATTGTTGGGTTTAATGATTTGTCTGTATCTGTGTCAAAAATAACCATTAAAAATAAATGACAGACTATTTAAAAATGTCTGCATATTTTAATATGTTTGGTTCTGCAAATAAAACATATATATGGGAAAATCATACTTGTATTTTGTTAATATTTTCTCGATATTTGTATTCAGAAGCAAGTCACTGAACATGTAAAAGACGGCATGCTCACTTTATTCAGTAACACAGCAGCCCGCTGGTCCAGATCCTCCAGTTTTTCTTTTCTTTCCTCTGCTTTATTCAGGTTGTCCAGCATGATATCCTTCACCTCCTCCACCTCTTTCTGAGTATCTTCCAATTTGCCCTACTCATAATGACACATGCACATTTGTGTGAAATGTGAGATTTACAGCTAATGTCATTGCATTTCGAAATTATTTTAATTTCAGTTTGCAGACTGGAAACTGAAAGTGCATTTCATTACAGCATGATATTGTGTTAAGTCAGATCACTCTCAGAAAAAGGGTACCAAACTGTCAAACTGTCAAATTCCTTGCCGC
>CM075029.1:3890267-3932767 GCA_037576675.1 Pangasius sanitwongsei | reverse complement strand
TTGCACTGAAGGTCTGAGTCTCGTTGATTGACTGCTAATTAAGGTATGCTGTAGTTATTTTGTAAATAAAACCTCTCGTATTTATTATATTGCTGACTTTCATTTGGGAAGCCAAGTCATCCTGTGCAATCTCATAGTATTTAGTTCTTGTTTTTCAACCTACTGTTGGAAAAGCTTTTACATTTTGGAAACATAAGGACAAGTAAGATCCTAAGTCATGACTGCATCGAAATACTGACATTTATAGACTACAGAATTGATAGAACTCACTGGAAGGCCAAACATGCATTGTTTGGCAAGAGCATTGCATATTCTTTTGGTTTATTTGCACTGAATAACTAAAATTCAAATGTTTGACATCTGATTTAAAGAGAAATGTATGGACTGTTAGAAATAGCTTCAATCATTCATTTATTCATTCATTCATCTACAGTAAGCACTTTATCCTGGTTAGGGTCACGGTGGAACACTGGGTGTGGAATGGGAATACACTCTGGATGGGAAGCCAGTCTATCGCAGTACACACACACACACACACACACACACACTGACACCTACGGGCAATTTAACATAGTCAGTCCACTTACAGGCAAGTTTTTGGGAGGTGGGAGGAAACCGGAGAACCCGAAAGAAACCTACATGAGCATAGGGAAACTCCAAACAGACAATATCCCAAGCTCAGGATTGAACCCTGGAGCCGGGAGGCAGCACCGCTACCCATTGCACCCCCCATGCCAATCAGAAATTGACACTTAATTTTCGGGTTAGCAATAACCATATGAATTATTTAAGCATAGGCATAAACCGATCTGAATATCAGTATTGGGCTGATACAGAAATGGATAAACATTGCATATTGGATGATTCAATCCTCTGATGTATTTTATGGTTTTTGTGAATGCTTGTAATGTTGACTGCCACATCACACATTATGGTTGAGAACACAAGACAGTTTTTCTTAAAAATGCCGTAAACACGCCTCTGGCATTAGCTTAATTCAACAAGACAAGCTTGTAGAGCGCAGACTTGGTTACTGCAAAGATGTCAGCATTGGATCAGTATTGGGTACTGAAATGGAGAAAAGTGGGATTGGCGCAGGTTGGTAGGGGGATGTGGTGGTTCAGTGGTTAAGACCTTGGGCTATTGATCAGAAGCGTATGAGTTCAAATCCCAGCACTGCCAAGCTGGCCAAGTTTGGTTTTGAGTGAGGCCCTTAGACCACAGCTGCTTAGTTGTATCCTGTCTCAGTTGTAGGTTGCTTTGGTTAAAAGCATTTACACAGTGGTACACAGTGCTATGATATGATATATATAAATATAATATTTTTCTCAGCCCAGTGCTCCTGGTCCATCAGTCGTTGAAGATGTTATCCAACCCTCTGGCTGACCCTAACGAAACACGGCAGGTTGCTTCAACTGGTCCCTGCCCACAGTCTGCACTTTATCAAGACTTGTTGGTGATGGCCTACAGAGGAAGTGCAAAAGCAGAGATTGGGAATGAAGATAAAATGATGTGTTCAGTTCAGGAACCACAGACATCAAGTTTTATTTTCCTGGACACTGATAAACAGCTGAAACAGACTTCTTCAGAGCTGAATGGTGATTTGGGAAGCAGCACAAATTTCGAAGCTGGCACACATGAAGGTAATGGATACTTCTTTTAAGCAAGTATTACAGCAGTTGCAAAACGTATTTTTTTTCTTTGGACTAAGCAGCTCAGCGTTCAAGTTAGTGGTTCTCAATAGTTTTTTTTTTATCATCTTTATACATGTGTAGACATATCATTACCATATAGAAGGTGACTATTTTTCTCCAAGCAGGCCTAACCCTGAAAAACCAATCCAAATGCATACATGCCTGCCCACCTGCCCACTTTTAATTTTTGAAGTTGCTTCATGTGAGAATAAAATGTACTACAATGTATACGTGGATAAAAATTACAATGTGTCATCTGTTAATAAATAAAAAATTGTTAGTGTTATCAGATGACACATTATCAGGTGTCCTGAGCCAGCGGCTTGAGGCTAAGTATCAAATACGGAATAACACACAGTAGGGTGTGCTGCTATATGAAAATAATCAACAGTGATCTGGTGTGATGCTGATTATTTTCATATAGCAGCACACCCTACTGTGTGTTATTCCGTAATTGATACTTAGCCTAGGGGTTTAAAATAACCATGCAGTTCATGTTAGATAAGTACTATCTGTGCTTAGCATTGCTGTTACTATGGTTACCACAGTGGAGTGGTCAGTAGTCCCCTGGTGTGTGAAAGCCCTTTAAACATCATGATGAAAAAGAGCAGCAGTTCTAATTTGACGAAAATCTACTGTTGTTTATTTCTTGTTTATTGTTTTAGCGGACATGTTCAGAACCACAGAATGGAAGCCGCCGCTGACCTTGTCCGCTTTGCCTCCTGAATGTCCAAAAGGAGAGCAGCTGGGTTCTCTGGAGCGCTTTCTTGTGGCCCATCAAAACGAAATGAAGCGCTTGCTGACGGGCACACTCGGTGTCCTGAGCCAGCGGCTTGAGGCAGTCGAGCAAAGGATCGAGCAGCTGCATGTCCAGGGCACTGCACATGGAAAAAGTCTAGCCCTGCTTCACAGCGAAGTTAGCCTCCTGGGAAGAAACATCACTGCTGGCTGTTCAAGCACACTGACTGCTCTGAGTATTTCCCCGTCCAGCACTTATGGTATAAATATTTTGTGAAAAGATGGCTTTAGACAGGTGAAATGATCACTAGATAAAATTAGGGATGGGCATTTTAAGCACTTTTGCTATTCTAATATTTGCATCTTTAATTTGCTCAAATATCAACAAGATAATACGTTATATGCTTATCAATAAAAATCAAAAACACAAGGTTTAAAATTTTATTATTAGATGCAACTACGTAACTACAATGCAAAGCTGGTGGTATATTAGTCCAGGTATCGCATACAATGGGCCAACAGTTTGATTTATGGGTAGGCTCTTTGTACATTTACTACTACGGCTTGTTTGTGATTGTCAAACAGCAGCACGAATATGCCACTTACTTCGCTGACTCCTATCAGGTTGCCATGCCTGCTTTAAAAAGCAGCCCAAAACAAGGCCAGTATTCTAAGGGTTTGACCCTTTCAAACCCTATACACCAGATTTAACTGTTACAAAATGCATTGTGATAAAACTGTATGCAGTACGATTTAACAAGGCGGTATTGAAGGTACTGAGTTTGCTGCGGCAATCGGTCAAAAAAAAGCTGTTTCAAACTGACCGGGATGTGAAGTTTGCCTTTAAGACTCTATCAGAAAAATTTCACCAAAGATGTCTATAATACATACAAATGGCAAGTAGCCAAAACACCACCCAGTGCATTGTGTCTGTAATATAGCAAATAGCCAAAATAAGCATCAAAAAGCCTTGAGTAGTCTTTCCTTTTTCTTAATGTTGGTAAAACCACTGATCAAATGCAAGATTGTTTAAGATATCTGAATAGATAGATACCAGATATTTAAATATTAATGTCCATCCCTTTATGAAATATGTTAACCATTATCCTGAGAAATGTTTCATCCAGCTGATATTTTGTCACATAGAATAAATGAATATTGGTGAAAAAGGAAACAGTTCTGCTCAAATAAGATATAAAAATCAAACTTGGAAATATTGAAATATCATGATGTACATCAGTTGATGTATTTCATTGCTGCTTTCTTACAGAAAAGCACTCAGCTGAGGAAAAGGAAGATGGTGACATATCCAAGATATCCTCTCAGGGATCAGTTAATCATGGAAGTAGGGACACTGTGTGCCAACCATGGATTGATTCAGGGACTGCAATTGATTTCTCTGCACATAACTCTGATTGTAATCATAACCTTGAGGTCCTGGACCCTCTGGGGCTTAATGAAGGCTCATCTGGACAGCTAAAAACTAACTGCTTAGAGGTTTCGTCTTTTGAAGACTTGAACATGGAACAGGATGTGTTGCTCAGTAAATTGGACAAAAAAGACAGCCAAAATGAGCCACCTTGTTATCCAAAGCCCCAGTCTTCTGAGAGCTTGGATGCAGGCATTCAGTATCACTCTACTGATCAGTGTTTACATGAATCAGCACAACTTAAGGTGCCTTCTTTCAGTAGTGAAGTTCTTAAAAGTTCAGGGGAGGGAAGCTCGTGTAAGAATCATGGTCCTAGTAGTGTAAGTTCAGATATTAAAAATTGTAAATCAGAAGGAGAGTCTGTCCTGTTGAGACATCCCCCACCAGACTTGATGGCAAGTAGGTCACACTTAGTCGCCCAGTCTAGTACTGCAGACAAACCTGAAACTTGTCCTGCTCCCTTGATCACGACTCTGTCCACAAAAGGTCCTAGAACAATAGCCAAAAAAGGTGACTGGCCATTTTCTGAAGTTGTATCTTTTCCTACCTTGTTCAAGATCCCATGCCTCTCAGAGATCATGCCAGGCTTAATCAAGGATTTACCTTTAGGAGATGCTTTCAGTCCAGTTGATGATGAGGGGACAAATCAGTGTGATAAAGGAAAGGGGAAACAGTCAAAGGTTATAGGTTCCCAGTCCTCCTTAAGGAATGGAGCTTTGGCCTGTGTAAGGATAAAATCTTACCCATATTCCCATTGCACATTAGTCACCCCAGTGGTGCTACCTTTGGACTCTTACAAGGCTTGTCTTTCAGCTATGGGATTTCTTTTGCCCTGGACTGACTCAGAAGTGTCAGGTCCCAAGAATGGGCTGTCAAAACTGCTTCATCCAGGAACACAATCTAACCACAGTATGAGCAATGTTCTAAATCACCTGGATGACATTGCCTGCCGCTTGATTCCTAATAGACCCATCAAGAATGTCCTACCTCTGATGAGATACCACAGAATTGCATCTAAACTCAAACACCATCATCAGAAGGACCATTCCTTCTCTAAATGGCCTCCACTGAACACCAGTCAAGTACTCCGTCTACCCCTTCCCAAACTAAATACCTGGGGGCCTGTTATGAGACATGAAAACAGTGTTCACCCACTTCATTCAAAGCAGAGTGGAGACCTGACCCTCCATACACCACCACTCCTTCATCTGCTAAGTATGGCACAACCTTTTCAGACTCCCACATATTTCTCCATGTCTGTTGTGAGAAAAGGGAGCTTCTCTGGGGTAGGCCTGAGCACAGTGTTGGCCGTGTCCTCTCCGGCCTCTTTCAGACTGTGGTTACGCCACATCCACCCCCCTTTCTCCTTCACATCCTCATCATCTTTGGTCAATACTGTGAAGAACCAGATAATAGCTCAGACCAAGTGTTCTCCTCTTTGGCCTTTGGCTGATTACACCGGCCCACCAGGTCTGGATAATGATCACAGGTGAGTAATACTGGTCTTTTTTTTTTTTTTTTTTTTTTTTTAAATGTAACCAAGCACACGACACTTCATTGGCATTCCAAGTATGGAATAAAACACTTAGGGCTGTGCTTGTCTAGGAAAATATGCTAAATACCCTGAATTTGATTATTTTTCTATAAACGCACATCCCAAAGTGTTTTTCTTCTTATACCATGGAAATTTTTACATTGTATAAGATTTATATACATACATTTTTTAATTAACAGTCATTCCACTGCTTTCCCTTGAAGTTAAATAAGGCAAAAATGCAGCTTGCTATGGAGAAACTTTTAAGAGGCATCCTCCATCTTTCAGATTTCCCATGGGGGAAAAATACCTCTGACTGGTACAAAGTGCTGACACTGGAGACTCCTACCATGAATGCTAATGCTAAATTTGTTACATAATAACAATAAATAACAATAACGGTTAAAAAAAGTTAGTTATTATTAGCCTTAGATGATGTGGTGTGTCCACCATAAGTCCCTGTGAATTAGCTCCATTATTGTCAGAGCTGCTTTTATAGAAAATTAATCAAGACTTTCAGACCAATCAGATTCAAGAATTTAACAGCGATGTGGTCTAAGCGGGAAATGATACTCGTTTAAGCTGTGAAAAACGTGCAAGCCTTGTGAATTAATAGTTTGTGCATTAAGAGGGACAAAAAAAAAGATCTAGAACCCGTTGCTGTGCGAGACAAGCATGCGTATGGACTTTCATAATGTGCCCAGCATGTTTATTGGATTGTTTTTTGTTTTTTTTTTCCACAAGGCGACTAAGGATAGGAGTAAGGAGGAGAGAAGAAAACTTTAATATCCATTAATTGTAAATCTTGTATTCTGAAAGATGACCTCACTTTGTGCTCTGTGAACCACCAGGATCAAATTTAAAATTTAAAAACACTGATGGTTAAAGATATTTTCTTCAGTCTCATGCTATGTGCTGTTCAAATTGAACAAAATCAACTTCTGTACATTGCACTTATCTTAGCTTTCTGCCTTATTGACCAGATTTCTTGTGAAAGCTCTACAACTGAAGGGTTGTATCTGGCTAAATCAGTCACCCAATATGTACTGAAAGTGCTCTGTAGGTTCTGTGATTCATCATAGACTTGTATCTGCATGCTGCTTTGAAACTTTTGAGAAATCTCACCTGTCCTGATTCTCTTCTCTTTTGCACTGATAGCTATGCTGAACGATTCAGTCAAGATTCTCCTCTAAGGAAGAAAACTGGTTCAGTGCGGTGGGTCTCATGCAAATAAATATCTGCTCCCATTTGCTTTTCAGCTTTTCTAATTATAATTTTTTTAATCAGAAAAGGGCCTGTGTTCCAGGGTAATATTTTGCTCTTGAGGCATATAGAATAATAGAATAGCACTTTTCTTCTTTGATTTATTTCGCTTTAACCATTAAATCTTTAGAGTAAATAAATTCGGCACCATGAACAGTACATTATAGAAATCCATGATTACTCAGTTGCAGTTTTTGGGGGTTTGACTTGATTTGGTTTCTCTACACAACTCATATGACTAATCTGTGTTGAACTGGAACTGAAGAGCTAAATTCTTCTAAATGCTTAAGTACAACAAATATGAAGTAGTAGCTTTTGCAAGATCTTTTCTGATTATTAGTTGTTTTTATCTATACAGGAAATCTGGTTCATCTCCATCTCCACGTCGGCCCATAAAGACTGCCCTCAGCCCAGAGAGGAGCTCAGATATTACGGCACGATATAGCCCTAGTGTCAGTGTTGGGCAGTTGGAGGTGGTGTCCCCTGCTGAAACTGTGTCCCCTTTCGCCATTACTGGTACAAATGTTAAGAACCCTGAACTGCACAACCTGGAAGCCTCTAGAGAGGACAAGCAGGTATCTCCATCACTTTAACAACAGGATCTGAGTCAATATAAGTTTTATTTTACAGGTTTCTTATATGTGTGGTATGAATTTCCTCAAGGTGGGACTTCATGGATCCAGCTCCTCGTTGCAACCAGCCCAAAGGTCTAAAAGGGTTTCTCAGATTCGCATCCGCAAGACGGTGCCCAAACCAGACAAAAACCTCACCCCAATGGGGCTCCCCAAACCAAAGAGGTGAGCCAGTATCTGACTCTTGTTTTTATTTGGCCTGTCTTTATTTAAAGGAAAACTCCACTCTGAAACACATGAAATATGTTTCTATTGAAATATTTGGGATTTGTGTTTAGCGATTCTGAAGCTAATATGATGGTTGGTGTTGTATTTACGTTATTCCCATGAGTTAGCTGTTGTCACGGGGGGTATTGGGACTCGCTTAACAAGCTGGAACGGATTTGTGAGTAAATTGCTCGAGTGCTTACACAAAAAAAATTGGTATTCATGCAAATCCTGTAAATTCAGAAAACAGATTTTTTTCAGAGTGTGTATTCAAAGAAGACTAACTAATGTAAACCTCGAAAAATCGACTTCGAATCTTGCACTTTGCGATGAGTTATTGCATTTTTATACACAGTTTACACAGTCAAGTTCAAATCATTTATTTATTTCGAATGCACACAAATTAAAATATTTTTTAGCCCCTATTTCATATAGGCCAAAATGGCATTATGGAAATATGACAGAGTTGATATGACTAGAAGAGTTAGCACATGATGCCGTTAGGGGACAACGGATATTTAGAGACTGGTATGGATTAGCAATAATGCTGATTTTTTTTTTTATTATTATTATTAGCAATAATACTGATTAGCAATAATACTTTTTTGACCAGGTTTTTCTGTCAAATCATTTTCTTTTGACCTCACTTATATTACACTGGATTGATGGCACCGAATTCACCTCCGTAATTTCTCTCCATATTTTGGCCTTTTAAAACGTTGTGACTCTGCTGGCTGTGCTGCTAAATAACATTTTTTTGTTCTTCTAGAAGTGAGTCGAAATTACTTCGACTTCTGCTTTTGAGAAATTCTTCTTTGTTTGGCCATTTTTTGCTTTCCGCTCTCTGACCTTGGTCTTTAATGGAATTTTGTGGGCATTACCAAATGCAAATCAGCTGTGGCGTGCACACCACCGGTAATTTACAGGTGATTGCCAGTTATCAACATAAACACGCAAAATCGAAGAAAATTAGTTTAATGGAACTGTTGAAAATCCGGCATAAATCTTTAGTTCGATTTGGCTTACACAAACATTTATGCACAACTGTAGTCAAAGTTTGATAAATGAGACCCGTTGTTTTTCCTAGTACAATTACAGTGGTGTTTAATAGGAGAAAAAAAATTCAATGATCCTAAACATGAGTTTGAGACTGTTTCTAGAAGCTAATAAAGAAACTATCAAGCAAGAGCTTCTTTTCTCACTCGCCGTTTTCCAGTGACGTTCAGCGTCGTATTACCGAGAAATCCAATGTATAATTAGTGGTGCAGATGTTTGCAGCTGCACTGAGTTACGGCTTGGTTAGTTAGTGGTCATTGAGATGACTAGTATGAAGGGGTTGACGAGATATTAACATGAAAATTGAAGCTTTGGAGGTTCTGTTTGAGCAGAGGTTACAGAGGAGGAGGTGGGAGAGCTGGACAGACTAAAGGACTAAAGCGCTGCTGCATCGCATTCTTTAGGGATCTCTGCCAGTGGGTATTCGAACTGCATTGTGGGAAGTGTAGGAAACCGTTAGCCAAAGTGAAAATAAACCAAAACGTCAATGACAGAAGTTTAAACTAAACAATTCAACATTACAAAATAAATCGTGGACACCATTGAACATCACTTGTTAATTAATAGGTTAAAGGATTCAGGATGTATTTTTCCTTTGAGTGCCTCTTACAGTTTGTTGCATCTTATCTGAAAACTGTCTTCAATCAGATTAAAGAAGAAGGAGTTTAGTCTGGAGGAGATTTACACCAACAAGAATTACAAATCTCCAACTCCAAACAGGTCTGGACTCCTTACTGCTTGCTTGCTTGCTTGTTGTAATCCAGTTTTATTTCATATTGATTGCATGGTTGGAATTTAATGGGTCACGTCTTTCCCATCCTCCCATAAGCTTGGAGACAATCTTCGAGGAGCCAAAGGAGAAGAACGGTACGTTGGTTTGCATCGGCAATCAAAAACGAAAGCGAGTTTTAGATTTCCCAGATTTTACCCTACCACGGAAACGCAAAGCCAAGGCCAGCCTGGGTTCTCTTCGATTAAAAGGATCGCGTAGAGCCAAAAATAAAGACGCAGACCTGAACGTCATGCTAATCCAGAGACTTAGTGAACTGGAGGACTACTTCTCTCGCCAAGGACTGGAGGACTAGTCAAGCTTCACATTACACATTATCAACGCAATTCACAACTTGGAGATTCTTTTCTTCTTCACTCATCCTATTCAGCTCAAATCCTTAAGGGTTCTTTGGTACGTCTCTCTGGGGAAATCCTTAAGGGTTTTATGGAAAACCCTACACCAGAGGGTTTCTCTTTCGGAGAGACGTTGTAGAAGTAGAAGCAGTTTAGGAAGCTAAGAAACCTTAAAATCCAAAGAACCCTTGAGGAACCTGGGTAGCAGACCTACACTGTCTAGTGAAAAAAATAGAAACACTAAAGGTAAAATCAACAGCAAATCTCAGCTTCAGTAATTGTTATGCTGCCTTTGATTTCTGTGTTTTGTGAAAACGAAAATGTCACCTCTTCCTGCTTTGAATGACTGTAAAATTGTTTTATTTGCTTAACGCTGGACCTCATCTGTGGTGTGAAAAATAAAGTGTAAGCTGCTAAGATCCAAATAAATCTACTACAAATATTAATCATTACACATTTTGAAAAGAGTTTTCTTTGTTGGATTAAAACAAAACTGGGGAATGGAGAGATCGTGCACAGATCGAAATATACATTAGAGTTCTGCAGCTGGTTAAGGTACATCACACCTGAGCAGTTCTTCCCTCTGACCTCACCATGATGTAGAAGAGGATGAGAAAACTTTCCATTACTCCAATTTGAAATCGTTCACACACTGGCTTTTCGTTTAAAATTAAAATTGGCGGTTGTAGTTTGATGGTAATTTTCATCTCATCATATACAAAGAAACTAATTTGACATGTGGGTAATCACATGATGCACATTCGAAATTTACGTGTGTGGTCTTTAGGCACTTCACATGTTATGTTTCATACTTTTTTCAAATTTGGACTTTTAACATGGAGAGCCAAGAACTTAGATTATAACTATTCAACGCTGTTTTCTGTGAACTTCTTGTCCTCATAATGATCTCATCAGCTAATTATGAAGCCCTTCATCAGCTGGATCAGGTGTCTCCATAATGTATATAATGTCATACCTACTTTTCGCCACTAGGTGGTGTTATGTGAATAGAGTAGAAGCCTGGGCCAACGAGTGGGGTTTTCGTTTCTCCGTAGCAAAGACTCAGGTGATCTGTTTTTCAAAAAGAAGAGTCAATCCAATGATAAATACTAAAATGTATGGACGGAAATTAGAACAAGTATCAGTAGTCAGATTTATGGGAATGTGGATGGATTCAAAATTAAATTTTAGGACGCAAAAGTTAGAAGATAAATGTAAAAAGGTAGTAAATGTGATGAGGTGCCTGGCCGGAGTTGAATGGGGAGCTTGCCGTCATTCTCTTAAAAGTATATATTGCGCACTGATAAGAGCATCTATAGATTATGGCAGTATGGTGTACAGTTCTGCATCCAATACTCAACTGTTAAAAATTGAGCCAATTCAGTCACAAGCACTGAGAATATGCTGTGGAGCATTTAGATCATCTGGGTTTATGGGTTAAGGGAACATCAATATTGCCCCTACTGTAGCTATGTCAGTAATACCTCCTTGGCTATTCCCTATGCCTTCAGTTGATCTACAGTTGCATGAAGAAAAGGAAAAAATAAGGATTCAAGTAAGTTAGAAAGTTCAGTAGTGCAACAATTCATTGATCAAAAGTACTGTAATGCAGTACAAATATATACAGACGGTTCAAAGGATCCAGACTCCGGAAATAAGGGCTGCAGCAGTTTACATACCCCACTTCAAAGTTAAAATAACAAAACGAATTTCTGATCACACTTCTGTATTTACTGCAGACATAATAGCAATTCTTCTAGCACTTCAGTGGTTAGAAGAAGTACAACCGACAAAGTCAGTGATATGTTCTGATTCCCTTTCAGCTCTTACCGGTTTGTTAAGTGGTATATCTATAGCAAGACAAGATGTGATATATGAAGTGATGCAGAGTTTATTTAGAATAAGACAACATGGGCTAATAGTAAATTTCTTGTGGGTGCCATGTCACATAGGAGTGAAAGGAAATGAAGAGGCAGACCATCTAGATAAACAGGCTTTGAACCATTTACAAATTGACGCTAAAGTAGTATTAAGTACAGCAGAAGTAAAAGGAAAAATTGCAAGTGAAATAAAGAAGATATGGCAAAAGGAGTGGGATAGTGGTATAAAAGGTAGACATTTATAAAAAAAAAAAAAAAGAAAAGTTGGGTCAGAAAGAAGAAAGTTTGGGAACAGGGAAGAGGACATTAATTTCTAGAATGCGCATTGGGCATTGTTCATTAAATCAATCTCTGTATAGAATCGGGAAGCATGAGACAGGAAACTGTGATAAGTGTGGTCAAGCAGAAACAATACAACACATACTCATAGAATGTGAGGCATATGAAAGAGCAAGGTTACGATTAATGCAGGCATTAGGCTCTTTGGGAATAAATAATTTATCACTCCAGGTTCTGTTAGAAGATGGGCCAAAGAAATCAGTAATTTATCATAAATTATTTATTTATCTAAAAGAAACAGGACAGATTAATAGAATCTAGTTGTTGTTTTTTTCCTTTCACACCCATCATGCGCTCCACACTCCTTTCCAGTAGGTGGCAGGAATGCACCTTTTAAGTTGGTTTGCCAACCGCCATTAAACTCCAGAAGAAGAAGAAGACTTAGGTGGTGTTATGTGAGAACCGGCTATACTCCCAGGCAGCAGGTGGCACTAGTGCTTTTGTGATTCTAGGTTGCGATCCGTTAGGACCGGGCGGATGCAGACTAACTGATCTACAACTCATTTTGACATAACACTTCCTGGAAACTATTAAATAAATATCAGTGAATCTGTGCAGGCGTCCTGGAGGTCCTCGTTGGTAAGGGGAAAAATGGCAGCGTCCTTGTGTAGGGTGTGTTTCTCCAGTGCGAAGAGCACAGCAGGAAAAACTGGGTGAGTTATTGTTGTCAGGGCAAATTGTGTGGATTATACGACAGTTTGATGCAGTCGAGTATGTTTCGTTTTAGTTTAGGAATCTATAATTTAGGACATGTAGCAGATTAAAGCTGATAACCTGTAACGTTAACCAGACCGAATCGAGATGTCACGTGGTGTATTTTAAAAGGTAGTGTAATGGGACATTGTTTGTGTGTTGCATGTGATGGATTGAGTGTTGTTCTCTCGAGCAGTGAAGATACACTGGAATTGGCTTTTCATTAGGCACTAGTTGATGATGATGGTGGTGAAGGTGATGGTGATGATGATGATGATGATGATGGTGGTAATGAAGGTGATGACGATGGGCAGTGGTAGCTCAATGGTTAAGACGTTGGACTAATGATCAGAAGGTCATGTGTTCAGACCCCAGCACTGCCAAGCTGCCACTGCTGGGCACTTGAGCAAGGCCTTTAACCCTTAACTGCTCCGTTGTATAAATGAGATAAATGTAAGTTGCTCTGGATAAGGGCGTCTGCCAAATGCTGTAAATGATGATGATGATGATGAGATGAGAGTCCAGGGGTCACACAGAAACGACATCAACTGTAGTAATACGGAAATGTGATTAGGGCTATTATGGTTTGATATTTTCACGGTATGATAACCCGATCCAATGGTATCGTTGTATTAAGCCACCATTTTAAAATTAAAGGGAAAAATGATTACTGACTGTTTTGTACAACAAATTTTTGTGCATAAGATCTTTGTCCATGCTTGTATGCGTAACAAAACACAAATCAAATCTCGTAAAGGTTCTTGTTTCTTAGAAAGATATTTTTAGAATGATTTTTCCACAAAATCTCTTACACAGTCAGTATTTATCATGCTGTTCCTATAAGCTGCAAGAGAGAGAGGCTGTGAAGGGGAAAAAAAATCTTAAAAACTACACTGTATGGCCAAAAGTCTGTAGATACCTGATCATCACATCCATAAGAGGTTCTTCCCTAAACTATTTCCACAAAGTTGGAAGCACACAATTGTATAGTATGTCTTTGTATGCTGTTCATTAAAATTTCCCTTCACTGGAACTAAGGTGCGTTAAGGTTCGAGTGGAAGAACTTGAGTGTCCTGCACAGAGCCCTGACCTCAACCCCACTGAACACCTTTGGGATGAACACCGACTGCACCCCAGACCTCCTCACCTGACATCACTGCCTGACCTCACTAATGCTCTTGTAGCTGAATGAACACAAATCCCCACAGCCACGCTCCAAAATCTAGTGGAAAGCCTTCGCAGAAGAGTGGAGCTCATTATAACAGCAAAGCGGGACTACATCTGGCATGGGATGTTCTAAAAGCACATATGGGTGTGATGAAGTGCTCACATACTTTTAGCCATATAGTGTAGCTAGGGCTTGGGCAATATGACATAAATATCATATCACAATACTTGAAGACATTTCTCCAATACACGACATGTATCACAATATAAAAATTGTGAAAAGCCAAGTTCACTGATACTTTTATCTACTACAGTAAACTGTTTAACACAAAAAGGGAGGGGGATTTAAAAAGTAATGTCTACAAAGTCTTCCTTCCAGTCAGAGTTTGTAATCATTATAAAAATACTGATGACAATATTTATCACAATACCAATATTATGTAAGGAGTAAAACACCTAGCGGTGTGCTGTTCTAGGAAATGAATCATTGGCAGAGTTGTGTGATGAAGCAGTTACTGTCACCACCCAGTAACATGTTAATTCTTTTCCAATAACAGTACACCTTATATAACAGCACATTTTATTCTTCTTCTATCACAGGAATTTGCCAGCAGTTATATTAATTACAGAACATGTCGTACATGTTATCCATTTATAATTACGTTTAATGTTGTAGAATGTCCATGAAACAAATTAGGTCCGGTTACTATGTACGTTATTACAGTTGTTCTCTCACCATATTTTTTTCTCTCGTGAAGTTAATAAGACAAAAAAATGCAGCTTGTCATGTTAGCGAGAAACTGAAAGAATTTCTGCCTAGATGATTTTCCCAAGGCTGAGTTATAGCTTTTCCTTTGACTGTTACAAAGCGCTGACACTGAAGACTCCTTCCAGAAATGTTAATTACAGAAAACTTCACTGTTAACCAGTTTTGTTTTTTTTTTTAAGTTAGCTGTTACTGAAGTGATAACATTAAAAAGAGCATGTTAGTATACATGTTGCACTCGACATTCCTATCATTGCTGCTGTTATAGAAAATGAATCAATGCCTTCTGACCAATCAGAATCGAACATTCAACAGCGATGTGGTACAAATTGTTGTATCGCCCAGTCTTTGCTAATGTTTTTACTAATTATTAAATAAATACTAAACCTAACTACTACACTATACCTGTTTGAGTACTTGAGGATTAAAGTAGTTTTGTTTGATGTGTGTATTTTACAAGACTTGTAAAACAGGTCTTATTGTGTGCTGGTAAAAAAGAAAGTACTCTTATCTTGTGTGCAGTTCTGTGCTACTCCTAAATGCTCACCGAATCAGATGGAGTCAACACACACACCTGCGTGGATATTCAAAAGGTGAGCATAATTGTTTTTCATATAGTACAGTGACTCTAAAAAGGTTTCTGCACTCACACTGGTCTTTCTACGCTAATGAATGCTGTACAAATGGGCAGTGATGGTTTCTTTCTTAAAACAGACAGATGGTGGCAGTATAACCTGGATTTTTCCCCCCCCGTTTCTCCAGTGTACTCTGGTGGCACAGTTTCATGTACATGGCTACTACTTTAGTTATATTACTAAATGCTTTTTTTTTGTCTGTGTAACAAATACAAATACTTTCTGAGGAAAAAATAAGCCATATTTCAGTTTTAAAACACATTTGGCTTTTCCACAGACTTTCACAACACACAAACTGTAGCTCTTGGAGTGTAAAATAGTTTTTTACAACCACAAGTAGTTTAAACAGGATGAGCTTGAAGGAATTATAGTTAGCATTCCTTTTGCTAGCTATAGTAAACATACTGTAGTGAGCTTGGCTAAAATAGAGAAATATTTAACAATATTCTAAAAAATTTCAAGCATTTTGATTTACTAGTTACTGCTAAGAATTATTCCTCATACTACCCCAAACACTACACTGCTAATCCCAGCTCATAGCTGCTAAGGCGTGAAAAAGAACATTGGTAGCATGGTGGCTCTGATCCATTTTAAATCCCAAAGACTTATCGTAAATTAATAGGAAATCAAAAACATGCCACAATCATATTCTCTACCCAACTAGCTGTAAGTGTTTGCTAGCTGTTTGTTACAGCTAGCTGTAACAAAGCTAGTTAGCAAATATTTAAATATTTACCACAACAAAACTAGCTAAAAAATACATTTCTTTAGAACATTTCTGATCATTACCATCACATAGACATAATTAATTAGTTTATTAATTAGTTATTTTAAAAAAAAACACCAGAACCCAATGGAGCCTTCTTTCAAAATAAAATTAGATAAGCCATCAGGAATCATTAGGAACAATACATTCCATTAAACTACCATTACACACCACCAGAAACACATTTCGGAGATCTATAATGATTTCGACTGATTTTTTCAGCAGTTATGCACCTGTTTATTGTACATATGTATTTTGTAGAGTTCAGGTAAATATACCAATAGCGTTCATACCAAAAACAGTGCTCTTGGATTAGACAAATATCATACTATGTATTTTTCTCACCATCACAGTCTAAATTTTGTTTCTTACATTGTAAGCACAGATTTCTCAAAAGAAGTTTATAGAAAATGTTCTTGAGAGGGGACATTCAAACCATTCAAATATCTCCTCAATGAAATGAAACTGCTCGTCTGTGAATGGTCTCCTTGTTTAGCCAGATTACGATTTTCAGCCTGATTTTGCTGTCATGGGCAAAAATCACTGGCAGGAAAATTTAGTGCCCTCACAACCAAAGTTCTGCTCAGCAATTTTTTTTATTAAAATCTTTGTGAGCACTGCTCAGAAGCTCCTCACCAATAGGAGGACGGCATAGGATGACACAAAACTCACAAGACAAGCTACAAATATGGTAGTGGCAAAACATAAACAAAACATTTTAATGAACAGAAAAAAATACCAATATTACCTCAAACTCACTTTGAAGAATAGTAGATCTTGCTGATTATTGACATATGTGGGACATAGTCATTTTCTTTTTTCTACTGGTCTGTTGTTGGAGGATCAGCATTGTATACTCTGAAATGGAGAACACGTTATCGCACAGAATTGTGTAATAGAATTCGGCCAAGATTTTCTGGATCACCTCATACAGTGTGACAGGTAATGATTTTATGAGACCTCTGAAATCACACTTGGTCTATGTTTGATTCAGGCTCTCCAGGTCTTCAAGCACGTGTGCGCACACTTCCTCTCTTAATCGCTACTGGAAGTGGCTACTTCGGCTACAATCAATATGAACGCTATAAAGACCGGGAGCTGGAGAAGCTTGGCATTGTGGTCCCTCCACGTCTTGCCAATGAGCTACAGGTGAGGCTTTCATGTAGTTTTCAGCTGCGGTTTTGGGCATGTTGTGTGTAAACCAGCAACCCGGGAACATGGCTTGCCCTTAATGCTCTGACACATCCTTATATCCATTCTGAGGCAGTCTGCTTTTTCCACTGACAGTGTGTGCAGTATTGTTAAGTAGCACTGAAGGAGCAGCCTGATCATTTCACATTAAATTTTCACCAGTGTCTCTGGATACCTTGCTCAGAGTGTGTGTCTGAGTGTGAGTGTGTGAGTGAGTATGTGTGTCATAGAAATCACTGTGCAATATTTTTCACATCATCTTATCAGATTCTGTCCTATATTTAGCGAATATGCTTATGCTATGATATTTGTGTGTGAGTGGGAAGTTGTCTTGGCTTGGGCATCCACTGACATGTGGAGTAGGCTTTTTGATGATAATATTTTTGTCATATTATACGGCAAGCTTGTTTGTTCATATTGGTGGCAGACCTTTTTCAGATAACTCAATAAGCAAAATGGAGTTCGTGACACATATGTATCATGGTGATTTTTTTTTTCTCCCCCCCTCATAAGGTTTTACTAACAAAAAGGCAACATACACGGTGAAGCCATATTTGGAAAACAAATGTACATTACATAAGGAGTAAAACACTCTGCTATGTGCTGTTATAGGAAAATAATCATCAGTGGGGTGGCGTGATATTTTCCTATAACAATATGCCACAACGTCTTTTGTTCCTCTTATACCACAGAAGTTTGTCAATGATTATAATATTTTTAAAACGTATTTAAGAATGATGTGCTGTACTATCCATTTATAGTTACATTTAATGTAACTGCAGACGTTTAATGTCTGCAAAACAAGCTAGTTCTTGTCAATAATTCTTTCATCATTTTTGTTACAAAAGCTAGAAATAGCCGTTCATGTATTTAATAACATAAAAAAAAAAATGCAACTTGTTACTGAGAAAGCGCAAAGTCATCCATTCTGAAGTCTTTCCAGTGATGGAAAATGTAAACTTTACCTCTGACTGTTACAAGCGCTGACACTGGAGACTCCTTAAAGTTTTTTAGATTCATTGCTAGACTATTGGGATTATGTGCCATTCTGTGTTAAATAGTCGTTACTATAGAAACAATATAAACGTGATTTGCCTTTGAACTACTGTCACAGCTGCTATTATAGAAAATATTTAACTCTTTCTGACCAATCAGATTTGGAAAATTTAAGAGTGCTGTGGTACAATTATTTTCATTTAACATTTCGAAGGAATTAAAACATTTAACACACAGAAAGGGTTGCAGTTTAAAACAATTGGTACAAAAACAGACTTTATCCAATCTGTTACTTGTTTTAGTGACTGACGATGGGTTTATAAAAGCACAGACATGTAACTCGTGATGCTCTGAAAAGCATGACGTGACTCACGATGCTCTGAAAAGGCGATATATGACCAAATCGATATATGGAAATGAAACAGTACTAATTAATAATTTTTATGATAAAAATATGATACTAAAACCTTAGTTGAGAATGGATTTGTTCTTTAAAACCAGTACTGATGCAACCACTTGTCCCTGTCTGTTCAGTCTGTTATAGTGTTGTCTAGGGCACACTGTAAATAAACAGTTATTTGGGGCTTATCGACCTTGGAAGAAGGTCAGCGTGCTACAGCTTCTGATTTCACTGACTGTTATGTTATCTCTAACCAACGTTCATTCAGTCTGTCCAATAAAATCTGTCAGCATTCAGCTTTAATTTCTGCTTTTTTCAATAAAGTCATTTTATTACTCCTTCAACGTTGGCATCGAATATTGTTTCATAACAGTCGCTTTGTAATATGAGTCAATCATTGGTATAAAAAGTGATAGTCACTTACGTAGCTTGGCTGGTGTAGTAACTACATCACTTATATTTGTCCTACTGATTAATGTAGTGAAAATCTACCCATGTTCTCATTGATTAGTGTTCTTGTGGCTGGAAGTTCAACATGTTCACCTTTGGCCCACTTACAAAGCATATCTTGTGGGTTATTCATTTTTGTCATCTTGCCCAGCCTTAATGTTTATTCATATTGCACTTCGTGCATAAATTATTCTAAAACATATCCGGATTTTTAGATGGTTTTATTCATTAAAATTGGCATGCAAATTTAAATGATTTTTGACATTAGTTATATTAAAAAGTAACAGTTATTAAGCGAGTATCAAGTAACAGTAAAATGGGGTTAAAAAAATTACTGCTGAAAAGTATTTGCAATGTGTAAAGTTATTCATTAACATTTAAATATTACAGAAACTTTATTTTTTTTAAATATATTTTTAACATACATTAATTATGCAGTTTAGCTGAGAATTTATACAATGCATTATTTAAGAAAAAAAGCTAATGTTTGTTACTCAGATTTTTGTGTGTAGAAAGTTTAGAAAAGAGTGCCAAAGACATGCTGCATCTGTCACCGTCGGCCATTTTGGATCAGGAGCAGCATCACTTAATAAATATAATTAAGTAATAGAATAAGGATAATGGTATATAAAACATTGGAATGGTTTGGAGGTGATTTACATCTACATATTTCTTAAAACAGCCCTAAATTATGATCTAACGGTGGACATGAAGGGGTTAAACAGTCTTGTTTTAATTGTTGGCAGGCTAAGCTGGTGTTGCAGCAATGAGCCGAGAGTGGAGTGACATGGTGCCGAGCTGATTGGCTGGTTTTATTTGTGGAAAACCGTTTGGTGTATTTTATCTCTTATCAGACTTGTGTGTCATGCCTTATTTTTTTTTTTTTATTTTGCATTAATTATATCACAGACATCGTACTTCCAGCATGGCTTTATTGACTGTCACTCACTTTGACCTGGTGATGACCCGAGTCACAGTGGACAGTTAGCTAATAAAATAAGATAAGGATACAGAACCAATGAAGTGCTGCTGTTTGAGCTGTGGGACTGGCGCAACATGACACATCCTACTTCAAGTTAACCCACTCTTTTTGTGACTGTGTATGCTTAAGAATTAATTTTTAACTTTAAGAAATTTCTATGAATTTTATTTCAAAGGCTTTTAGTGTGATTTCAGGTTTCCCATCCGGTCAGTTAAGATGCAGGTTCGTTCTCTGTTAATCAATGTTGTACAGTTCGAAGAAACTACAGCACTGCCAACATCTATGGTTTAGCCGTAGCATCTACCTGAAAGCGACGCTTTTCTGCTATTTTAGATAAAGCAGCTGTCTGACCAAATGTGAAAAAATTCTCCTGCTGGAAAACCGGTTCACTGAAGGGGAAAGGGCATGAAAAACATGCATTGGCTTGCCGTGGCGGCTACTTTCGCTTCTCGCTGGTTGTATTTTATATATATATATATATAGTGGACTTTGACCTGTGACTTCACGAATCTCATTATCTAGTAGAAACCAGGAAGGCGGAACTGTGATCACTTTGACTGGTAAAAAGATGGAGGAGCTGCTAATTATTAAGTAGCCGTCACACTGAACTTTTTCTTTTGTTTTCTTACTGCTGTTTATAGCCAAACAGAATTTCAAACAAAATACTTCCCAGTACTTCCCAGAACCTGTTTATGTCTAGCTTCATTCCACCAAACAATCTATATTAAACTAATAAGTCATATTAATGTTTTGCTAATTTAAAGTTGATATTTTCAGCTCCCTCTTGCTCACTCGTGCATTGTTCCAAAAAGTTTAACTTTCGAAAATTGCTACCATTAATCTACAATATAATAAGACTGACACTGTCTTATTTTTTGCAAAATTAAACAGGCAAGGTCCTGGTAATTGTGAAGTGATTGACAAAAATATAAAAATAAGCAAAAAAAATGACATTATGAGCAACTTTTTGTTTGAGCTCAAACTTTGATTATTTAGAGATGCACAATATCAGAGTATTTTGATGTATAATTAAACATGACTGAAAGCATTGTTGTATTTTTCCCCCCAATATCTTGGTAAAATAACTTGTATAATACTGTTAAACCAGTGCAGAGCTCATGGAGTTATCCACCACTGGGTAAAATTGTTTGTTGCTGTGATATATCTTTGTTTTGGTCTGCACAGAAATAAGGCAAATTGTCAAAGGTGCATTTTTCTTTTTCTTCCACTGGGGTGCAAACGTTGTCTCTCAGATGTACCTCCTGTGATTTAATTTAATAAATAAAAATTGATCCTAAAACCACACTGATATCAAATCCCGAGTCTGTCTTCATAGCCACGGCTAAACAGGAAGTGAGCCCCTTCACTCATTGGGCCTGGCTGATGGTGTAAGTCGATGATGTCACCGTGAGATTCAGTTAAAGGTCTTCCACAGCTGTTCAGAGTCCAGATGACTCACATTGACTCGTGTTTAGTTTCCTCCTCTCACAAGCAGACAGGAAGAGGGGGACAGACTTCCCGTAACTCACTTTTCTCCACATGTCAAAAGATCGCCGGTAAAAGTAAGTTAAAAAACTATTAGACTTTATTACTATTAGAAAAGGTTAGCATTTTTTTTAAAAAAAAGTTTTTTAAATGAAAACACGTTTGATTTTCTAATATTTGTTTTTAAATATGAAATATTAGCTGGTAGGATGCAACATATAGTGGTGGTATATTAATATCTATTTAGGAGAAGAGATTTTTAGGACTTGAACAAACTGTAATTAGATGTCATGTCATGTCATGTGCTCTTAAATGAAATGCTACTAATTTGGATATTTGACAAGATGTGGGTTACTTGGCTAGTTTGAATGCTAAAGCCGCCCGTTACTTGCGTTTTTGGCCCGGAAGGAAGCAACTAGCCACGGATTATGTCAAATGATATCTTTACTTTTCGTATCTTGTATAGTCGTGGATAAAATCAGTTAATTATAATCTTCAGACATGTGGAAGTAGTCATGTAGACATTTCCTAGTCCCCACAGATTGATTTTTGTTGCTCTGATATTATAAACTTTTAAAAAATTTTCATTAAAAGAAATGCAACTTGTATAAAAATAAAAAAATTACAGTTAAATACCTGATGTGCAGTAATAATAGTGATGCAAGTATAGTATTTGGAAAATCTGACATTTTCATCAAAATTATATCTTTACTAATACAGTATTTTGAAACATATATTAAAGATACAGTCCAGTGCAAAAGTTAGTATACCCTTAAGACAAAATGACTTTTATATAAACAAGATATTTAGTGTTTTCAGTTTCATAGATGCACCTCATTATAAGAGGTCACATAATGCGGGGTTTCTCAAACTTTTTACTCCCACGGACCACTTTTATTAGCACTTAGCACAAATTGATTTCATTAACATAATCCAACTTCTCAAATATTAGGCTCATTATTTAAACATGTACAATAGTTTTTGGCTATTTATTGGCACCGGCAAGTTTTTATTCCTGAACCCATTCTGTTAAAGTCACCTAATTAATTCATGTTTTCATAAAAAAGTTTAAAAAAAAATTAAAATATTGACTCCTTTTTTTCATTTTGGGTCGACCTGGAAGTCAGCGATTCTACAGACTATCCTCTGGTGTACTCTGGAACCTTATAATGATCCTAATTAGCAGTACATCAGGCGCTAATGGCAATCTTTAATCTACACAGTAGGTAATTACTGGTACACATCCGGGTCATCCAGGATCATTCATTAAATTTAGCTCTAAAATAAATGGTGAGAAACAAGCAAAGGAGAAATATGAGGGTTTTTTTTTTTGTAATATTTATTGTTTTAAAAGTCAATTTTTTTACACCCACATCCCCCCCCCCCCCCTTTTTAAAAAATAGTCTTTAAAATAAATATTTTACAATGGGAATGAATTGTAAAATAGTGATGCATTTTCCTACTTTTCGCACTCAGCTGTACAGATCTTGTAGAGCTACAGACAAGCATTTTATTGTGTTTATACAGAGCACATGTGTGAATTAGAGGTTTATGTGTAATTATGTAGCAGCTATAGAAAATGACTTCTGGTTTTAAGCTTGAGATTTTTAAGCAACAGTGCACTGAATCAGAAACAGGGGTGAGAGAGTTCAGGGTCCAGTAAGCACATGCTTGACTGTATTGTGTCTTTCTAGTCTAGAAAAAAACAATGCTCACCCCACCCCCCTTTTCCAAACCACCATTCTCCCAGCAGCATCAGTTCAGGAGCTTAACACCACAGGAGGCGGCCCTAGTGCTCAGCCGGCCAATCGCAGCCACACAGCGCAACCGGTGACCGACTCAGAGGGCTGTGCTTGGAGCTCGAGAAAAGCACCGGCGGAAGCAAAGAGAGCAGAAGGACCAAGGAAGCATCGTGTGGCGCACATCTCTCTACCGTGATCATGTGTCAGCCGAGCCTGAAGCAGCAGCGGCGGAGCGCAGTAGGGAAATGGTGAGATGTTGCAGGGCTTTGAACAGGCCGTCCTCTTGCTACAATCTCCACAGAGTCAGGGTTGATGCCCGGCGCCTCCGACCGCTCGGCTCCTCCTCCTTAGCAGGAGCGGCAGGGGGGTCTGCGGGCGGCAATAGAAACGCTGATGCCAAAGGCCCTGGTGCTCCGGGGGTCGTTCAGATCAGCCATCAGAGCCGTTTCAGGTACCACAGGAGGCGGATGGAGAGAGTGTGATGATGGAGTAGAGCACGGGCCTGTGTGTGTGTGTGTGTGTGTGTGTGTGTGAGCGCATGCGACTGAAATACAGCTTGGTGTTGATGGATGAAGGTTTTTGTGTTTAGAGGAATAGATGATTGATAACAAAGAGAGTCAAAAAAGACAAAGCAGATGGGATCTAAAATTATGTCCCTGTTGACGTACATTGAATTTGTGTGTGTGTGTGTGTGTTTTGAGAGAGAGAGTGTATGAGTGTGTATGTGGTTTGACTCTAATACAGTTTTCTCAGCTCTCCTTCCTCCATTTGGCCTAATTGTGCACTAATACTATTAAGATCTTGCCAGGAAGCCTGTGTGAACAATGCATGTGAGCTAACACAGCCTTTATTAGCCTTCAGCCGTGCCTTAGCCATGACCTGTTCCTCATAACGAGCTGCTCAGTCATGCGGACACACAGTCAGAGAAATGACCTCTTGTGAGACACCATGTATTTTTACTCCCTCCTTGTTTTTCTTTGTTCCATTTGCCATCGGTTTCAGACTCCTAGCCCAAGCCAGCGATTCTCCTTGCATTTTATTCTGTGGCATGAATAGCAAGTAAGCTGCAGTGCTCTTCATACCAGTGTGCTCATCTGTGCCAGACAGGCTGGATGGGGGTAGTGCAGAATAGCCTTTAACTTAGCATACCAAATTAAATGTCTATATGTAGAGCCATTCATGAACTAATGTTCCAGTGGACAGATGCCTGGACTGCATTTATTTACCTCAGAAGTGAGTGAGGTTATGTAATATAGGAAAAACAAGAGCGGTATGGTTTAAAAATGGCTACTGATAACCTCTGCAGTGCAGATTTAAAGCTACAGTACAGTCTTCGCAGAAATAAATAAATCATCACTGATAAAATAGTATCATCTATTACACAATCTAGCTTTATGTAGAGAAGCTTTATGTAGGGAAAATACTGTACATTTGTTTGATGTATGATTGACATTTGTGGGACTTGACAATACCAAATTTTAGCATTCCTAATAATAAATTCTTACTCCTAATCTCACTTCGCTGTTGATTTAAGTTTACTTCTCTTGGGGTAATTAAATTGGCCTGGTAGAATATCTGTATCTCTTTGTGCCAAACAGCCTCTATAGAGATCGTGTTACAAGGATAGCACAAGCTACTATTTGAATCAATATTTTCATAAAGAATCACCCAGCCCTGGCAACCATTAGGTCAACACTGCGTGGAAAATCAATCAAGCTCATTCAAGCTTTAGTGAAAGCTCTTTAGTAATACAAGATGAATGTTGTATGTGTGTGAACACCCATATCAGGAGGATTGATAAAAATTAGTTGCGGTCAAGGCTGGGAAGGCCAGGTGCTCGTGTTGGTACTGGGTAAAATGATGCTTAGGAGTACTGTAAGTGTACAGTTGTCCTTCTGTATTATCACCAGTGAAGATTGTTCAAAGTAGAGGTGTACATGGGATTTTTCTTTCTTTTTTTGAATCCCACTCCCAAAGGAATTCTGACCAGTCCCATCGTAACGTTTCAGTTACGTGATTTGTAACATGATGTTGTGGTCGCCATATTCAGGTTTGAATTTCTGGCTTCTCTGCACAACTGGAATGTAACTAGAGCTGAACGATGCCTAAAACGACTCCATATACTTCGGAAGAAAAAACACTACTTCGACAAAGGCAATAAAATAGACTATGATCCTTGTGTACTTTCCCCTGAACTGCTGATTCCACTTAAACCTGAAGAAAACTTACCAATTTATCTGAGACACAACCCCTTTCTGTGTTCTGAAGAGAACGTCAAAGCATTTAGTGGCTTTTCATGTCCGGGTGGGTGAAGAATCTCACGACGTTTCATCAGGGGGTGAAAAAACTGCCATTATAGAGAAGTTGATACTGCTGAGATAAACTTCCCAGTTTTATCCATAGCCTAGCTAGCTAGCTACATAGCTATGGCTCAGGATGACTGGGAGGATCCACTGCACTGCTGCTTGAGCAAAATGGTATGTATTAGGACAGACGATTTTCAGTATAAGTGAAAACAAATCTTCTTAATGAAGCACAAAAACAGGATGTAGTCAGTTCCCTATTCGTCCTTAAAATGGCAGCAGTTATGCAGTGTGATGTCACATGAAATGCAAGGATCGAAAGTTGAAAGAATGATGAATTTTGTGTTTGAATGAGTTTTTTTTGTGAACTTTGCTAAAATATAAAGTAATGAGTTATTTAAATTTCAGTGACTCCTACGAAGATAAAGCAGATACTGAATATGTATGAACAAAAGCAGTAAACGCAATGCACGATAAACCCACCCCATCCAATATGCTCCCATGTTCGTTGCCTTTCTTTGTCTTGCAAGTTTCTGATTCCTGATCCACAACCTCTAGACCTCTAGCCTCGAAGCCAAAATACTTACAATGTGATGTCCCACAAGGTTCGGCTTTAGGCCCGATATTGTTTTGTCATAATTCTTGGATATATTTGTATATCTTAAATATAATATTGGATTTCACTTGTATGCCGATGACACAAAGTTAGTACAAAAAGTAGGAGCTACAAGCACAGCTACACAAAATGCAACGTCAAAGACATAAAAACTTGAGTTAATAGGCGCTTCCTTCTTGAAAATTCTGATCAAACAGAAATATTGATTTTGGGTGCTTAATTTAGTAGAT
Source organism: Pangasius sanitwongsei (assembly GCA_037576675.1). Taxonomy (NCBI): domain Eukaryota; kingdom Metazoa; phylum Chordata; class Actinopteri; order Siluriformes; family Pangasiidae; genus Pangasius; species Pangasius sanitwongsei. The sequence goes on along the minus strand of CM075029.1, from coordinate 3,906,448 downwards.
TTCACCCTAGAGCTCTTTGAAACCAAACACTATAGGTCTAACATTTCGCTTCCATATACGTAACCTCTTTGAATCTGCATATTATCTTTCTTTTTTGGCAAACTCTCTTGTTGTCAGAAGCCCAAGTTAATTCAACGCTGAGGATTTCTGTATGTGTGTGTGTGACTGTCCGTGTCCAGGCTCGCTCTCTCTCGGTCTACAGATTACTCATGGTCTCATCCTGATTAGAATAGACAGCGTATTAGCACCTATAGATAGCTTCCGCACTGCACTCCCAGTCGACCCCGGTACTGCCCACTCATCACTTTCAGTTCCTAAAATCCCCAGCTCACTGATATACTGAAGGTAATCTTGCTTTAGTCTACTAACATGCCCTCAATCTCTTATCCCTGTCCAAGATATGCATGGCAGCTTTCCGGTGCTGCAAACTGTGTAGTCTTTTGTGTGCTTCAGAGCTGCCTGGATTCAAAATACTATACCAAGCTACTACTAAAGCCGAGGTTACGTACAGTTGCGCTTGCTGTTTACAAGGTCACACTGTTTCAAAATGTTCCAAAGCTGCATAGGACTGTTACATTTTCAAGGCTCTTGGTGGTGAAGGTTTTGGTTTTTTTTTTTTTTGGTTTTTTTAAGAAATGAGTGTATTGGGATTGTGATGTTCAAGATGTGTATAAGATGTGTGATGTAGTAGCAGTTGATGGATGTATTCTTTTTTTTTTAATGGGTAATGCAGATATTTAGAGAGCAGCGAGGTAGATGTCTGATAAATTACATAGATTTTACACAATTACATCATAACCATAAGAATACATAACTTGATTTAAATGTACTAGTCATAAACATTAATAGATTTGATATATAACATCTGCAAACACAAAATACTTAAACTGCCCTCAGAAATTATACACTTTACCAAACATTTTATAGCTGATTGTTGTTGATTTTCTGCAACATTCTCAGTAAAGGAGCTTCAGGTTGTAGAAAGTAACAAAACAAAAAGAAAATCTTCCACTTTTGCATTATGCTATGATACATTTGTCAATTTTAATGGCAGACTACAGTGCCATCGAAAGTGAAAAATTTATTAAGGTTTCTTTCTATCTTTTGTGTATATTTGTATTGAATTATTCGTTTCATAGTTAGAACAAGCTGCATACTGCTAGACTAAATACTCAACTAACCATTTAAAAAAAAAAAAAAAAAAAAAAAAAAAACTCCAACAAATATTTTAAATGTACGATTTTAGAGATAGGTGTTGCCCATCATGTCTTCTTTTTTCAAGTAGGAATAACGCAACTTATTTTCATCTGCTTTCAGGAAGTGGTCAGTGACCTACTATTTGCTTCAGTTTGCAGATATGTTTTAGTTTAGGTACTGCTTGACGTCTAGAATACTAACACGATATTTTAATGGCCACTATCAGTTTAGGGAAGTTTAGATCTTGCTTAAAAGATTACTTTTAAGTTACTAGTTTTTTTGAGTTCATGGAGTCACTTCAGCACATCATAAATACAATGTGGTGTCCCTCAAGGTTATTTAGGCTCTCTCTTGTTTTCCCTTTATATCTGGTATCTGACCTTTAAACTCGATGCATATTATTTCTGTTTAGCCCTGGATAGTTATGATTTTATGAATTAAAATACAGTATGTTAATATATATATATATATATATATATATTTGTGTGTGTGTGTGGGGGTGTGTGTATAAACATTTTTATATGCTACATGAATAAGGTTTATTAACATTGTTGTTATTTTAATCATACCTGCTCAGGTCTTTCCATTACTGTAGTACTGTACTGTTTGCGCTCTGAGCCTCACTGGCTTCGTAATTGCGTGTTGCACAGGTTGCAGTTCCCGCAGTTGGCTTTGCGGCGGCGCCTTGGACAGCTGAACTGTATGTCCCGGCCCACTGCCCGACTGCGCTCATGGCCACTCTCCTTCCTCCACTACATACTGCCATTCGCTGTGCTCAAGCCCCTCGCCAAGGTGGGCTGGCGGCCCACCAGCAGAGTAAGTCTAGCAGAAGGGCATTATGGCCAAAGCAACGTGTGTGTGTGTGTGTGTGTGTGTTTGTGTGAGATGAGCTGTGTATGAAATCAGTATCCAGAGACAACCTTAAAATTCTCTTTTATTGGTTTAACATTTCAACATTCCAACTATGATCAATAGAAATCTTTTAAAATAGTTGAAATGGTGCATTGAGGGCAAGAGCATGTAGTGCAGATGGCTGCTTGCGTATTCACTCTCCACAGGCCCGAGTGAAAAGGCTCTTTGTCCTGCTGAGGTTCACTGAACTGAGGAAAGCTTTGTCCAGCTCCTCACCAGTGTGCCACGGCGGATTTCACAGCATTGTTCAGTATCTGAAAGAATTCCCAGTCGGGCCCAGCCTCTGATACGGTTTCCCAGATCTATGATTATTTTTTCACTGACACTTTAGTTTTATCATTTGAGGCTGTTCCTTTAACTTAATGACATTTACATATAAGCGCACACTGTCAGTGTAGTATCCGAGTATTAGGTTAAAATGCAGCTGCTTACATGTGCACTTATTTGTGTCTGTCTGTCTCCATCTTTCTACTTGTCCATCTCTGTCTGTCTGTCTACCTATCTTTTTCTGTCTATCCCTGTCTGTCTCTATCTCTGTCTGTGTCCTCCACCATCTATCGCTATCCGTCTGTCCGTCTCTGTCTGTCCGTCTCTGTCTCTATCTATCTGTCTGTCTGTCTGTCTGTCTGTCTGTCTCTCATTATCTGCCTGTGTGTTTTTCTCTGTCTATCGCTGTTTGTCTGTATCTGTCTCTGTCTCTGTCTTTATCTGTCTGTATGTATCTATCAAACAGATTGATAGAAAGATAACCTGTTACAACAAACTACTTCTCTGATATTTTCCCCACATCAACACTTAGTAAAAACTAAAGTCCATGAAATTAGGTCCATAATTTTCATCTCCAGCTGTAAAATACAGATGTCCTTTATGTCCACTAGAGCTGAAGCTGACCCTCGTAATCCACTTAGAGTAAACACTGACCAGTTGCTGTCCTCTGTTGAGGACAGTAGCTGTGTCTCAAATTGCACACTTATGTACTACTTGTGACAATTTCCGAGCATAAATACTAACCAATTTCCCTGTTATGGTTAGCTTTTGAATTAAAAAAATAAAAATCTCTCATGTTGCCTTTAACCCTACCAGAAGGTCTATGCGTGCCAATCTTCAGGATTGTCTACATTAATAAATATTGCAGAATGTAAGGGCATAGTTCCTTTTACAGTAGGTTTTAAAAAACATGCAGAAGTCCATTCTTATGAGCATAGCACAGTTTTTGAAAAGCCACAGTAGCGTTGGTGTAAGTGCAGTACACATTACTATTACAGTTTCATGCTTTTGAGTGGTTATCACTTGGTTTTTTTTATTTATTTTTTTTTTACATATAACATGATATTAAAACTATTCAGTAAACAGCCAGATTTTTAACGGACTGCCTTCTGACATAGGTTACCATATACAAGACCATACCCACACGGCTACTCTCCAGGGCCTGGGGCCGTCTTAACCAGGTCGACCTGCCCGTCTGGTTACGGAAGCCCCTTTATAGCCTGTACATATGGACATTTGGGGTGAACATGAAGGAGGCAGCTGTGGAGGACCTGCAGCATTACAAGAACCTGGGCGAGTTCTTCAGACGCAAGCTCAAACCACAGGCCCGGCCTGTGTGCGACTCACACTGCGTGGTAAGTGGACGTGTGTGTAACCAGTATGAGAAGGTCAGTATTAGAACCTGGGTTTAAATGGGATGCTTAAAGCATGTACTGGCTTCAATGAACATAAAATAATTGCGAAGCGAACAGACTTAGCAGCTTGTACTTAGCACCTGGATCCCCAAGTATTTCCAAGTAGGTTTCATGCTAAAGACATGCTAAACTTGTTATCCTCAATGTGCTTTTATTTTTATTTTCCTTTTCTCTTTGTAAATATGCAACAAAATGTGCAGTTCTTCCTTGTATTCTATCATTTGCAATAGTTTATTCACTTTGCAGCAGACAATCAGCTTTCTGTGGTTGTTGGAATTGTCATTTAAAAAAAAAAAAAAGAAAACCTGCCACCAGTAATGTAGTCTTGTACACAACGACCAATGCAAAACCACTGAGATTATGCAAGCTTGTAAACTTGCGAAGATGGTTTCCTCCTTGTGCAAACCTCATAGACGTCGTCTCTGCATTAAGTATGCCAAAAACTTTAGTAGTACTAGTTATGGTATATTACCACCTCAATTAATCAAACACCATCAAGGTCATTAAGTGTCTGAGTAACAGTATTGAGCTAGACAATTCCAAAATAAAACTTTAGAGGAGGAGAGATGGCAAAACCTATGGTTTATTCAGAATGAAAATATTAATCATTAATCATTAGTTATGGTATACATCTTCAGATCAGTCCAGCTGATGGGAAGATCCTTCACTTTGGCCGGGTAAAGAACTGCGAGGTGGAGCAGGTGAAGGGGGTCACCTACTCTCTGGAGACCTTTCTTGGTCCATGCACGTGGATTGAGAGCTTAGCCATCGACAGAAGTGAGTCCCTTTTTATGTTTATGATTGTGTTACGGCCTTTTTTGATTGATTGAGCTGTTTAATGTTTGTTCTAATATCCGTGTTTTTGCGTGTGCTGTGTTTTAGATGAGGATGACTGCAGCAACTTCCAGAACCTGCTGGTGACGAAGGAGGGGAATGAGCTGTACCACTGCGTGGTGTATCTGGCACCAGGAGATTATCACTGCTTCCACTCACCCACTGATTGGAGAGTTGCACACAGACGCCACTTTCCTGGTGAGACTCAAGCCTTCCTCTGTACTAATATGATTTTTGATAGTGTCCAAGCTTTTAACCCACTTCAAAATAGACAACATATAAATGATTTATAACAAATTCCATGCAGTACATTTTAAGTTTTTTTGTGTCATGTGTTAAAACGTTATCACATGGCCTGCAGGTTAGGAACTGAATGATGCGTCCAAACCCTGATATTTGGACTCCTGCCATATGAATCTGTTTTAAATACAGATTTCTTTCTATCCAACCAGTACATTTGGCACAACAGGCACTATCCGTACTGTTCTAGTGTACCGTAGAATTAAAATATAGGTCTGCCCCAAACAACAATAGATGGTGCCATTAGTTGATAGGACTGCCTGTAGGTGGTGCTGGTGTATCAGAATGAGTATAATTATCATGTCTTTTGTGAATTTTCATTGTGATAAATAAAAGCAATTCTGGCAAAGAGGGCTGGAAGAGTCTGCACTCTCAGTGAGAAGATGCATTAACATAGTGGAAAGAATCCATTAACCTAAGCTTTACTCAGATTTACGCTTCCCGTCTCCGTGTGGGATTCCTCCGGGTTCTCCTGTGTCCTCCTAACTCTCACTCTCACTAGGTGGATTGGCTATTTGGGAATCTTTGGAATGCTGAGCAAATAGATTAGCTTGGAACACATTATAATTGTTCCTATTGCTAATAATGGGAAATACTAGGCTCCCAATTTCTGAAAAATTCTTTATAGATGCAGTTTTCCAGTACAGAATATGTCCGGAGAGTGGATTTGGGTGTTATTTTGGCATCTGCAAATCTGCATGCATGTGCAGCTAACGCAAAAAAGCAACTTGCATGATTTTTGGAGCCATAACGTACAGAACACACAAAAAGCGAAGAAAATCATGCATTACATTGTAGCATGAAAGCCCTGTCCATCCTTGAGGATGGATTATATATTGCAAATTGAAATATGTCTCTCATTTCGCTCTTTTAATAAAAAAAAAAAAACACGTTCATTGACTGTTTTCTCTCTCCCTGAATTCATTTCTGTTTATGTAGCATTTTTAATATTAGATGTGCAAGTGCTTAAACTGTTCCACGTCTGATATCATCCATTTTGCTTCTGTGCTTATTCTGCTTTGGGTCTTCTTCCTCTCTGGACCTCATTTACATGCATCTCCACAGAAGAATAATTTGTCCCTCACTCCGTCTCTCTACTTTGAGAGGAAAATAAATGAGTGACTTTGTTTTGCAGGCTCTCTGATGTCGGTGAACCCGGGTGTAGCTCGATGGATTAAAGAGCTCTTCTGTCATAATGAACGCGTGGTGTTGAGTGGAGAGTGGAGACACGGCTTCTTTTCACTAACGGCTGTCGGAGCCACCAATGTCGGATCCATCCGGATCTACTTTGACAAGGTCAGAGTTCGGTTCTCTTTCACACAACCAGTCTTTCTCTCCCAGTTTCTTTTTCTGTCTCGTTGTTTCTGTGCTCTGTGTAAACAGTATTACTGACATGCTGACATGCTGCTATTTAAGCATACAGTACCCTGGTGTTTTCCAGCATTTACCTGTCCTCAGTGACGGCTGCTGGTGATAATAGATCTGAATGGTAAAATCTAATCTGTCATTAACTTGGCAATGAAATTATTAAGGTTGAGAATTGCATTAGATCAAAAGGTTTCATACCAGAAACACACTTAAAGGCAAATAGGCAGCTGCATGTATGATTTCTGTTTCAAGTAAAATGCAATTTGGGGGGGGGGGGGAAAGGATAACAGACTAAACAATTCACCTCATTCACATTCATTACGCCCACGGTTGTATTTCACATGTGCCTTTTCAGTCACTGCTGACGATGTGTTATGGATGTGTTTCTAGGGGGCGTGTCACTCTGTGTAATCACCTGACACGACTGTCTCTGATAGGCCGCATGAATCTACAGTCTGGGCTGGAAAGTGATCAGCCCCAGCCTATTTTCTCGCTTCTTCACACCAGTCTGTGTATTTTTCTTACAGGCATAAAGTGCAAAAAATGTCTTTAACAAAAAAAAAAAAACAAAAAAAAACCTCATTCTTCAAAGAATGCATTAAAAAGCAACTGCTACCATTCTCTAGATTAAAAAATTACAGATTTGGAGAAAACGTTAATCTGACTATGTATTAGCATTAATCATATCAATCACTTTTTTAAACAATATTTTTAGTAGTAATAACAAAAAGTAAGTAAATCGGTAAGTAAATCACTAAGTAGGTTAGTAAGGAAGTAAATAAATAAATAAGTGCGCAAGTAAAAAGGTAAGTATGTAAGTTAAATACGTACATAAGAAAATGTGTACGTACATAAATACTTACATAAGTAAATATGTAGGTAAATAATAAGTTTGTAAATAAGTGTGTGAGTAACATATACAATATGCATATTTAATCTTTTCCAAATGTAAAAAAGCTTCAGGTTTCGAAGCTGTTGTGCTGCTCTACATGAAGCATTAACCAAATCCTAATCTTCCCTCTGTAGGAGCTCCGTACAAACAGCCCTCGTTACAATAAAGGCTCATACAATGACTTTAGCTACGTGTCCAACAACAACCAGGAGGGTGTGATTCTGCGTAAAGGTGAGCACTTGGGCGAGTTCAACCTGGGATCCACCATCGTTCTGCTGTTTGAAGCTCCGCAAGACTTCACCTTTAACCTCACAGCAGGCCAGAAGATCCGTTTCGGAGAACCTCTCGGGATGATGGAGACATGAGAGAGGATCTCGTGCATGGACACTCTGATCTAACGTGCAGACTTTAAGGAGGGTTTCACAGACTAACACACAGCGCACACCAAGGAACACCTCTTACTCGATGACGTGGACGGATTCACAGCACCGCCATTGCATTGTTGTGATTAGAGTCACGTTTACTTCAGAGGTGTTTATAACAAAGTTGCTTTTTTTATAATGTTCTCTGTTAACATGCTAAGCTTAGACCATCAAAGTGTTGGTGTGACAAAATTTGGTTTACTAGAAAAATTTTTTTTATGCTTCAAATGTTTTTTCTGTTGTTATTTGTGAAAATTGTCTGTCTTTTTTTGGCCACATTGCCTTTCATCATTGTTTTGGGGTGGATGGATTTTTCAGGGGTTTGCAGCACTGACAGAAATTTATACACAACTGGACCATGGACAATTTGGCGTTTTGATTTTTTGCCCCACAGTAAACAAGCCCTTGTTCCAATTCTGATTTGAAGAATGAGCAATAACTTGCTATTAGATTTTAGTTCTGACATTGATGAGATAAAACCGCAATTAATGTAAATGATCCGAACGGTTGCCTCGAATTTCTCACAGACAAGTGAACACCTTTTGCGACAGAGAGCAAGTGGATGTTTCTAAAATGACAGGATCAGAGAAGACCTATTGCAGTTCATTTTTTCATAACATATCAGTAACCTGACAATTCTAGCATTATTTTGTAACTTTAAGTTTTCCACCACCGGGGCAGACTTCTTGGCGCGTTCTCCTTTCTCGCTAACATTACAAGCTAGTTTTTTGTTTTTTTTTTGTCTTATCAACTTTGAGTGAGGGGGGGAAAAAACATAAGCTGGTGAACGTCTGTCTGTAGCTGCTATAGCATAACTGTTTCCCAGACGTTCCACAACAATAAACATAACTATAATGCTGATAAAAAAATATGGACATGTCCTTCATTAATACGTTACAAATTGTAATTCTTGGAAAATTGCTGTGGTAATTCTCCTAGCAACCTAGGAAAAAAACTTAAGACATCCTCTTAACTTGCTCTGTAAAAAAAAATCCATCACGAAAAGGCGCCAGCTTGTTTGTCAGACATTTTAGGTCCATCTAGACTCGAAAATAGGAATGATTCGTTTTCACATTAATTCATGTTTTATCTCCTTAATGTTCATGTAGTAGAAAAAATCAAGTGGCCAAAAAGTCAATGACCTACGGACAACACGTACAATCCCATATGAACACGTACACATGTATAAACAAGAAAAGAATTGGCAAGATTTCATCTTTATTTCAAACAGAACCTGTCTAGCTTTTGTCACATGAACTGTAGAGTTGCTTGTTAATGCGTTTGTGATCTTGAGAAGTTCACTAGCATCACTGCCACACATTTAGCTTATATTTTTACTCTGTGTTCACACCGGCAGCTTTTTTTTTTTCTTTTTTTTCTTCCCTCTCCTTCCACCTTGAACCTCTCAAATCACTCTATGCTGGTCATTAGTGGGTGGTCCTATCTTTAGTTTAGGGCCTGTTACTATTGTTTCACTGGTAGCCATATGAATCCATATCCATATAAATGATGAAATCTGTACATTAGCTACAGATAATATACATGTAGCTACGTATACAAAACTAGTCATTTTAACCACAGATAAGGTTTAATGTAAACGTTTAAGCAAATAATGATTGTGTATAAAATGTACTCTTTCTCACAATTTCTGTTGTCTATTTAACAGACTTAAATGGTGAAAACTTTGTGTAAATGAAACACTTCGAGCTTGTAGCAGCAGAGTGAGTTTTACTAACTATCGCAGGAGCTGCAAAACCAGACAAATTACACAGAAATGGTTCTTAGTCAAGGGGAAAAAGTAGCTGTCCATCACTCCCATTGGTCTTCGCTTGTCATTCGCTCAACTTTATCCCGTTGCTCATCAGGCATCGCTAACCGTTTCTTCGCATACTGTCATCAGAAATCACTCATTGAAAATGAATGATTTCTACATTGCTTTGTCCCATTGCTTCTGAAGTGAACCGTACCTTCATGCTAGCAAGCATCAAGTCGCTCATGTCACTTGTAGTTGAGTGAGGAACTGAAGAAACATTGGAAGACACGCAATAGGATTGGACTGAGGAATCATTTGAGCCAGTCGTTTAGATTTGTCACTTTACAAGGTTTGCATAGAATTGTGAAAATCTCAGTTTAAATGTCACTTCTTGTGTTGTCGCTTTGTCACCTGCTAGCATGCACACAGGGCAACAGTTGCATTGCTGGAAATCACCGGCACTCATTGAAAATTATCGACTTCCTTTCGGGTTTACAGCGTCGTGTTGCTGCTGGTGTGAACACAGTGTTAGACCTGGAATGCCTTTACTTCAATTCCCCTTTAGTAGGGTAATATTGGTTAATACTGAATATTGAATTGGTGAGGAAAAACTGGTCCAAGATGTGTTATCATCTATTCTGCCAAGGCTTGATCTGTTTATTACATGTTTAATATCTGTTTAATACTTGTTTATTACAGTGTTAGAGTGGCAGATTTACACAGTATTGCACTACTGTACTGCATGCCAATTTGTATGTAAAATACTTGAATAATTTAATTCTAACACTGCATAGATTTTAACTACAGTATAGATGAAAATGTAAAACGTCATTAGTAAAAATTTTGGCAAATTTTTAAAAGATAGTTGTGTTGTCCATTTTTCCAGTTCGGAGTGGTTTCTAAAAAAAAAAATTACAAAATGGCTTGATACTAGCCAGGGTTTTAAAATATTAACAATTTAAATTTTAATTTATTTATTAATATTTAGTGTTTTAAATTTTCATTTCTAATAAAATAATCAGGATTTATACATTTAATCTGCTAGCAAGTGAACTTGTGTGTTCAATTACAGCATGTGTCTAAAAAAAACTTTTATTTAGCATATGAAAAATCGCAGTCATGTGGAAAAGCATTATTTTATTATATAAACTGGAACAAAAGGGCAGGCCGCATATGAATACGTTTCACTTTGGGTCATGGGTCCTTAGAGAGTTTCGGGTTTTGGGAAAGGCAAAGGAAGGAAGTTGGTTGTTGTTGGAATCTTGTCCTTTTCAGTAGAAAGTCCAAAATAATGCTGAGATACCATGAAATAAGTTCTACAAACAGTAAACCTGTGTATGTGTGCTGGGATTGTCTACTAATATCAGTAAACAAGGAACTGGAATTTCTGTGAAAAGTCATAAAACACCCTTCAGATGCCTTTTAAACAAGTGAGTGCTAACAGTTTAGAATGGATAGGTTTCTTGAGAGGCTCTTGATACACACATTTTACTGTTTGCTAGCATAGTTACAATAGTGTTTAATAGGAGAAAAAAAATGTCAACAATCTCAGACATAAGTTATAATCAGGTTTTGGTGTTAGCTCCAAAAAACAAAAGAGCACTGGTGTCTTTTCTTACTTAAACATTTCCAAGAGATGATTAACATCATATGAGAAATCCAACCATGAAAGTAGTACAGATGTTGATGCAAATACTTTGAGTTACAGCAGAGACTTGGCTATTTAGCATAAAAGTTGAAGCTTTGGAAGCTGATCTGTTTGAGCAGAGTGTACAGATGAGGAGGTCAGAGAGCTGGACAGACTAATGGACTAAAGTCCCCACTGCATCGCTCTCTTTATGTAGAGATGGAGCGAGGGCTGAAATCATACTGGCACCACTATCCGCACAGCATTGTGGGTAATCTAGGAAACTGTTAACTAAAGTCTAAAAAGAGCCTACGTAGATGTCTACAAAAGAATATCATTATAAATAAAACTTGTGCACCATTGAAGATCACCTGTTAATTATAGAGATTAATATGCAAGTCATTCAGGGTGGATTTTTCCTTTAAGGTTCATGCGTAGTTCGCGACAATGCACGGAGGATTCGCTGGTTCAGAATCAAAACCAGTCAGTCTAGTATTCATGCATGACAGACAGCATTTCATTCCAGGAAACGCAGCCGCTCCCTCTACTGTCCCAAACCGGTTCCCCTGCTGCTGGTTTGCTTTCCTGAGCTGCTTAATTTAGAAACATCTATCTGACATGGGTTAGCAAAGCTGTAGGGCTCCATGTTCTAACCATCAGGTAGCTAGCAAGCATAATCATCAAAGAATGAAAGGCAAAAACAGTCCTGGTTCAACAGTTGTAAAAATATTTTCAAATGTAACATGTTGCCATTTTATACTTAACATATTTAAGACATTCCACAAATTATATGTATATCTAACTTCATATCACAACAGAAAATGCATTTTTGGAGAAAATTGGGATAGTAGCTTCAAACATAGCTGGCCTACTAATGTAATAGGCTAATAATTAAATGTAAAGACACTCCCCCATGATTATAAACACATTTACACGGAACATCCTTCATTTGATCTTTTTTTTTTTTTTTTTTTTTAAAGAGTCCATAGCTCTTGTTTAAATGTTGCTTCTCTTGTTCTGCAGAACTTCCATAGCAACATATTTTCTAAATCGTAAACATGGCTGGAACTGAAAAATTGATGATAGTGGTGGTGGTAATTCAATAGGAATGAAAAAAAAAAATAGTTTTGTCGCTTTCACATAACTATATTTATTCCTAGGATGTCTCTACTGCATCTGTTATCTGTTATTTCCTGTGAACGTCGAGTCGACTCAAAATATTTGCCATCTTTCTTCCTTGTCATGAGACCTTAATGTTTTAACATACAGTGTCTGAGAGCACTAGTGCAAATGTTTTCTTTTTAGCATTCTTTTTTAATTGAATACGTTTCAAATAATGTTTTCCGCAACAACAAAAGTAGAATCTTAAAAATATTTGCATGAATTTCAGAATTTCCCACTTTTGCGTAAAACCTGACGATCTGCGTTAGATCAAATCCATTGCAGTGTCACTTGAACGTGTGCTTCAGTGGAAGGGATAAGACTCGAGGAAAATCTGACCTTTTGTACAAAGGATTTTTCACAAATTTGCTTAAATTTAAACAGTGACCTAGAAATGATGCTGAATCTTGAATCCTAAATATTAAAGATTCTGAACATTTTCTTGCTTTGTTTTAAATTTTTTCAAAATTAAAAAAAAAAAAAAGATTTCCAGGTTTAAGTGGATGGTCTCAGACCCCACTGCATGCCATTTTAGATCCTGAATTGTGTGTGTTCCTGATCACTATCCCTAACCAGAAATGCATTCCTGGATCTCCATTCGTATGCATCCCAGCATGTGGGTGGGACTGGGTGAAAATTTGCGCTTTCTAGTAGGGTGTGGTTCACCTGAAACTTGGTCTTATTCCTCCACGAGCACACAAAGAAGCACAGAGGCCCAAAAATCAAGAAGAGAGGTCTCAGAGTCATGCCTTGAGGGATCCCCGAGCACAAACCCGAATAGCGTAACGAAGGCTATGAATTCCAATACTGCTCTTAATCAAGCACGTTGAAACTGATCAAAAAGGCAGAATGACCTTACTAAGTGGGGATGAAAATAAATTAATGTAGACCTGCAATCATACTTCTTCAGTACAGAGCAAAGGCATCAGGCACACTGCAGTTCAATGCTAAGACCAATTTCAGCTCAAATATACATATAGTATAGTTAACACTGTTCTGTTTGCAACCCTAAACCACCTTTATAATTACTAATGCAGTCTTTATCAAATATCCACTTTTCAGTGGGGTCTTGGGAAGACGCACATTCTTGATTGTCAATAATTCAACTAGCAGCTCCAGTTTAGAGGGCAATTCATACTCCATTACTTTTTTGAATGCAAATCAAAGTCCATGATTTCCTCCAAAGAGTCTCACTTCTTCCTGCGACAGCGGCAGCAACAAGCGTAGCAGCGGCTCACCTGCTCCTCGTCCTCCTTTACGGTGTAGGTGCCGTTCAGCTTGTTGTTTTTAACCTGTCCGTAGACAGGCACACCGGACGGAGCGTCCCCTCCCTGGACTTTGAAACTGCCATATGGGTTTTGGGAAGCGTTCCCGTTGTACGAGCTCTCCAGTGTCATGGGGTTGATGATGACCGTGCTAGAGTCATCATACGAGCGCAGCTTGGCTCGGGGAATGCTGACGTCACCGTACGGGTTGTCCAATGAGAGATTCATGATTTTCAGAATGGGGGTTACGATGTAAAAAAGTCACTTGAAGGACGGCACGTTCTAATTTTGCAATTTCTAGTCAGAGTGAAGATCTCTCCATTAGTTAGCCATGGAGGTGTCGGACTGATTGATGCTGATCTTTATGATGTTCCTGAGTGATTTGATATCTATGGAAGGAATATAGTAAAAGCACAACCGGTCCTTATTAGCATGTCATGGAATTTAAAGTTGGGTGCAAAAGTTTGCGCACCCTTAGTACAAAATGAAGATGAAATTTAGTGTCATGAGGTTCACAAGATTTTCACAAGTAACAAAAATGTCATATAGTGACATAAGTTAAACATGTTGGATCTCCCTTTCTAAATGCAATGTACATATTGTCTCATAACTTTTTGCTCTGAACAGCTTTTGGATCTTCTTCATTTTTCATCCCACCACCAATTCATCTCAGTTCTAACTTTATCCAATGTCATACCAAGAGACTTGTATCAAAACTGTCTTCTTGCTTTAAGTTCTTTTCTGTTTTTTATTTCTCTTTGTTTTTTTATTTTTGGATTGTTGTCTTATTGCAGGACCCATAATGCATTTTTAACTTCTCGGAATTGTTCTTATGTGTAGATTTTTTTTTTTTTTGTAAATAAAACTGTTTACTGTTTTCCCTATTCAGAAACCATGGGTAGTGCAAACTTTTGCACTCAAATGTAGCAATGACAAGCTTATCTACTGCTAGGTGTTCCATATGAGGATAAATATGTATCTCTTTTACTCTATATATTCTTTCCTGGTAAATGACAGGATTTTTCCTTAAAACCAAGACCATGAATTTAAACTTTAACCACATTTGTACTCGACAATGATTTGCACACATCCTGGCAAAATAGGCTGACCTCTAAAGCGACACAAAAATCAGAACAAAAGTTCATACCTGTGAAGACTTGCTGATGTGTCGATGTATGTATGTAGAGAGTAAAGAGTAATGGAGGTAAAGGTGTTATCCACCTCCCTGAGCAGATTTTCTCACTGTCTAGTGAGCAGAATGTGGGCTGTTCCTGTTCCTCAAGCTTAATGCAGCATACCTGAAGAGTCAGTTTTGTAGAGGTCGCTGTCTAAGTGAATATCGCCTTCTGCTCAAAGGAGTGTGTCTGTAACCCCACCCCTGGGTGTCCAAGCAGAGCCGCAGAGCTGTGTGTGTGTGTGTGTGTGTGAGAGAGAGAGAGAGAGAGAGGGACAAAGGGTGGAGTCGGCTCAGGAATGTCCCTTCCGCCTTTCCCAGATACAGGTGTATTTTTCATGATATGAATGCAATGTGTATTATCTAAGTGTAGGACCAGGTGTTTCAGGAAACAATCAGCCTTGCACAAACAGGATATAAATACAGTAGATCTGAATATTTTTTTACACCGAAGAGTTATGCAGTGCATGTAAGTTAAAAGAGATTTGCTGCAGGGTCTGAATCTCCTAGAGATTTTTTCAAAAATCTGAAGAGACAAACTGGAGAGCTTATCTCAAATTTCTATTTGAACAGTGTGTATGTTTAACTACCTGCCTTGCAGCTGTATATGGAAAAGAAATTCCATATGAAAGGCTATTGTGTGTGTGTGTGTGTGTGTGTGCGCGCATGTTGTCAGTGAAACTACCCCACCTACAAAACTTGACTTTTCCCACGTCACACCTTTGGAATGTTTATTTACAGGGAAAACAAATGCTGTAATGTGCTCTCAGAAATAAAGGTACCGAATAAAGGTACAGGGGTGGTACCATTAAGGGTATGTCTTTGAAATTTGTACCATTAATGTGTAATCTTTTACCTGCAAAGGTACACATGATGTACCTTTAATTAGCTCTTAAAATTCCAATAATGTACCTTAAATCATTCATTATTTTAAAGGTATAACAACATGTACAGTCTATATAAATTTAAGGATGTTTTTAGGAAAAAAATAATATAAGCTCAGTTGAGAGCATTATTGTAATTTAATATAAATCATTATTACTCTGATTTCTGTTGCTCACAATGCAGCGTGTATATGGGATATCTTTACAAATTTTTTTTTTTTACACAAAATTCCAAACTAAGTAAAAAAAAAAAGTGCCATACTTCAATAAACACCTTACTTCTTAATTCTGCATCATGTATCATTCCTAAACCACATACATTTTGTACAAGAATATTGCTTTATACAGTTTTTTTTTTATTTCAGGTATAATATTTTATTCTTTTTTAACTTATGGCATTCCTGTACAAAAATACAAAATTCATATGACATGCAATTTTAAGCCATAAAAAAAATCTAAAGAATCTGGATATGTTTTAAATTATTTATGCATGAAAGTGTTGAAATTGAAAGTGTGAAAAACATGAAAATACTATTATAGTTAAAATATTCTCAATGCCATATGGATTCATAATGAAGTCAGCGTTTAATATCATGCTATGTCTTCTCTACACTTTGTTCTGATTTGACAAGGCGTCTCTTGATTGTAGATTTTGACAATGATACGCCTCCCTTCTCCAGAGTATTCTTGACTTCTGTTGATGTTGTGAA
>CM075029.1:3866844-3890167 GCA_037576675.1 Pangasius sanitwongsei | reverse complement strand
ACAGCTGCCAAATGCCAACTCAATACCTGATATCAACTCCAGACCTTTAATCTGCTTCATTTGTCTTGAAGTAACGAAGGAATGGACCGCACCTGGTCAGTAAACTTCTTGTCAGTCAATTGTCCAAATACCTTAGAGCCCCTGAAAATGGAACTCCTTTGCTTAAAATGGCTGTAAATGGTTCCTAAATGGTAAATGCCATATTTTTGTGGAACCTCTTAAAATAAATAAGTTTTTAATAATAATTTAATAATAAATAAAATCTACCATACCATTATATACCATTATCTACTATACCATTATTTTTATCAAGCTTTTTTCTGTTTTGTGGCACAATTTGATCAGTTGTAGTTGTAGATATAAGTGGAAACAGAAGAGCGTTTCAGTGACATAAAATATCAAAATGTAAAATAAGACATTTTCAAAATGTACTTATTAAAATGTATTGTGTAATAAGGAATAATCAACAGCACCATACATTATTTTCTTATAACAGAGTTCGCCATACAAGTGTTACTATAGAAACAATAATACAGTGGCTTGTAAAAGTATTCAACCCCACATGATAAATATACATATTCTTAGTATTTCAAAGCAAATCTGAAAAATGCTGCTTGATCGAGATGCTGTATTTGAGCAAGTTTCAAAGTGCTTTGTGTGGTGCAACCTTAATGCAGGCCATACCTCAATTAACACCATCCCTACAGTGAAATATGGTGGTGGCAGCATCTGCGCTGGGACACTTTTCTTCCACAGAACCTGGGCTTGAAGCGAGAATCAATGGAGCAAAATACAGGGGGATATTATCAGACAACCTGCTTCAGTCTGCTAAGCTTGGGAGAAACGTTGCTTTTCAATAGGACAGTGGTCCCAAACACAAGGCCAATGCAACAGAGGAGTGATTAAAAAAATAAAAATGTTACTGTTCTCCAGTGGCCAGGTTGAAGTCCAGATCTAGACAAATCTGATGAATTTTAAGGGATATTGTATCAAGCAAAAGAGCATTAACTCGTGATTTATATTGTAACCAAAGCTACTGTCTGAGCTGCTGTTATAGAAAATTAACACTATGATCAATTAGATTCGAGAATTCAACAGTGCTCTGGAATAGATTTCACATACACACACACACACACACACAGTAACTGTACATAGTAACACTGCTGTGCCTGATACACTCATAGCAGTGCAAATCATTCTTCATCATTTCTACATTTCTATTTGAACTGATGCATTTCTAGGTTGATCACTAAAGACAAATTCTTCAAAGGTGTTGGCATAAAAATAATCTACAATATTTATTTCGCATCTGGAAAGGGAGACTGTTATAATTTAATATAATTTTTTACTATAAATATCTGAGGCTCCAGATCCACAGCAGTCCTGACCAGGACAAAGCGGTTTCTGAAGATGAATGAATAATTGAACGAATACATAAAATGGTTCTATGTAGCACCCTTTCTGATAGGAAAACACTGTTGTAGGGTTCTACGTAGAAAGGTTCATCCAGAGAGACAACCATGTAAGGTTTCTAACTTTTCTAAGAATGTATAAATCAAATTAGCCTTCCAATTGTCCTAAGGGGGTGCAAACTTTAGAAATTGGTTGTGTATTATTATGCACTATTATGTTATATTTTGTTTGATTATACTGAGACATTTTGGTAAATATATTTTCATGTTTTTCTGTATATATCAAAGTTGGCCTAGGTTTTTGTTGCAGAAAGGAGGCTGAGGTAAGCTTTGTTGAAAGGAGAACTGGCTTTACCTGACTCTCGCTGATTATTGCAGAATTGTTCAGGGGCAGATGTTGGGTTCTGTGTGCATGCTGTGTGTTTTTGATAGAAAGACTTGAAAGAGCTGGAGGTGCTCTTTAAAGCAAAGAGGTAGTCATGGCGACGGCCAAACGAACAAACACAAGAGGCAAAGGACAATGAAAGGTTAAGTGCTACAGCTCAGTGGTCACTGTTTGTGTGTGTGTGTGTGTGTGTGTGTGTGTGTGTGTGTGTGTGTGTGCATGTGCTCGAGGCATAAATGGTTCTCATAAAGTGATTTAACATTCATAGATATTTCCCATAAGACCAAATAACAGTAGCATCTGGGAAAACAATCTGATTAACTAATTCCAGGCAGTGCAATTAGGGCAAGTGTAATGAGCAGTAAAAATGTGTCATTGTGTGGATGCAAGGAAACAATCAGGTGTCTCAGTGAGTCCTGTCATGCTTGCTGAGGGAGGGATCATAATTTCAAATCGTGTGGTGGTGCTCTGTCCTGGCTGCGGCAGGCATTTGCACACTTCTGCCAAGCTTCTAAGAAATACTCGAGCTGCTCTTACCTGAGTGAAACTAACATATGCTGCAGGAAGTCCACTCATCTTTTAGTGTCAGAAAAAAGTGATTTATTAGATCATTGTCTTAATGGGAAAGCTGTTTAAATTCATGCTGCATATGTGCTTATACACCTGAAACATGAAAGCAATTAATGAATAAATGTGTGAAGAATCTAAAATGCATTATGCAAGATGTATCATTCAGTTAAGCAATTAACATCTACCTGCTCTGTGTTGTGTGAAAAAACATTAAGCAGGCCCAGCCGACCTCAATTCCAGTTCATGCTGGGAAGAGGAAAATGAAATGGCCCCAGTAAATAAATATAATAATACACATTTGCCCGATATTTGAATTATGTTGATAATGTTAATTTGTCTTGTCATCATAAGGTCGTAGGTCAGAAGATTTAAAATAGATTCATTCTTAGGGCTGGATGCAGGAGCTTCAGTCATAAACACAACTCAACTTGCTCATGTGTCAATAGTGGCTAAAGTGATGTCTGAATTTAGGTCTATGGGAAAGAAATTAAATAGAATTGGAAATTGTGGTCAAAAGTGCACATTCGGTGACTGTGATTCTTGTGCATTTTTGCGCTATGTAAAAAGAAAGAAAGAAAGAAAGAAAGAAAGAAAGATTTCAAGTAAAATTAAAAAAGAATGTGTTGTGACAGGACCTGCTGATTTAATGAGTTTGAGATTAAACCTCTTAAATATAAATGACTTATAAAATGTAAATGACTTAAATATAAATACTTTAAACTTATTTATAGTGTAATTATCCTTAGAGGAATGTTACGAATGTTCATGAAGTACATTCTGCTTAAAATATATAAAATATACAAATTATATTTTTAAAAATAAATATAATAAAATTTTAATATAATATAATATAATATAATATAATATAATATAATATAATATAATATAATATAATATAATATTTTAAAAATTACCTACAGAAATTGTATCTTGCCACATCTGGTGATATCAAATGATATCAAGTCCATATGTAAGAAACTTGCCTCTTAGATCATAGTGATATGAAGAAGTGCATGATAAAAGATTTTATGAAAAACTGACTTTAACTAATCTGCTCTATTTCCAATATCATTTGTCTATTATTTTTTCAAAGACAGCAAGATGATTTTTTTTTTTAACTGTAAACTGAAATACAAATAAAAATGATCTGGTTAATAAGTGAAGTGAAATGAAAATAAATAATTCTTATTAAAAATAACTAAAATAACAAGATAATTATAAAATATATAATTATATAAGAAAATATAAGATTATAATTAGGAGTTTTTTTTTCTCATTTTTATCAGAAGATTAATAAGTCTAAAATATGACTGCCTACAAACACTGTACAAATACTGTATTATCACTGGTAAAACATATATAGAGAGAGCACTAAATATATGCAAAGACAAAATAGACTTTTATATGAAAATAAAAATTACAGAAGAAAATAAAATGATGCACTTGAGAGACAGACAAATTAATAATAGTTATTTGCAGTTCTACATTTTGGCCAAAATACACCTTTATTATTGAGATTTTACAAATAACGATCATCAAAACGAACTTTTGTTTGTTTGTTTGTTTGTTTGTTTGTTATTCTCTTTTGCACACACTAACATGGACATAGTCCCAGTGATTGTTCACAGTTTCAGAGTGGACTACAGCGCCTCTCTATTTCCATCTAGTGGTTGCAATCGGTATTGCGCCAAAAGAACAGCTCATCACAAATGCTACACTTGCGGCTTAAAGTGTCTTTTGTAAGTAAATACTACCATCACGCGGCATTAGAGTAAAACTTTATGTGAAACGATGATATAAAAAAACTATTTAAACCAAATGTGATCAGATGCTAATGTATATTTATAGCCTACACGTCGTTTTTATATGGAACTACTACAGGTAATCAGCTTTACAGCTCGCGCACCACAGGCCCGCCCCCCTGCATACGTCAGCATTTAGGCCGCCATTTTGGACAGGGATGTTTAATCCAACATGGCCGGAAAGTTGATGCAGTTGGGGTGCTGCTGGTATTACATTATTCACAATAAGCATGTAAAGTAAAGTTAAAAGACATTAAACATAAATAAATAACAACATATGTGCGTGTTTCAGCACTTAGAATACCGCATCTTCACCAGTGCCCCAGTCCACTATACTTTACTTAGCAATATAATCATTAATATACTTCATAAAACAAAACATTAATATCTGAATCCAATTTACATCTCATGCTTCAAACATCAATGAGACGTTCGTTATAGGTTATGAAAAATAAAAGTACATTTTACTGGCACATTCATTCAATTCTATGAAATAATTCAGAAGCCAACAGGAAGTTGCATCATCCGTATTTCCTAAAGATCATGGGAAGAAGAAAAGTAAGTTATCTTATTCTTTTTCTTTATTTTCAATGATATTGTGACAGAAAGTAAATTATTAAATTAAAAAATACTTAAGTAAAACCATTAGAAAGTCCTTGATGTCACCATGCCATTAAACATGTTAGTTAGGTTATCGTACCTATCCTTGGCATTTTCTGAATTTGATCATTTAATTGGAAAGAAATTCAACCCAGTTACTGATTTAAGAGTAAAATGCAGCCTAACAGTAAAGAAACCTTGTAAAAAAAAAAAAGAGACAGAGAGAGAGGGAGCGAGAGAGATTGTTGCCTGAGATGGGACATTTTTGAATGGTTAAATGCACATTTCTTAGATTCAATCTTTAAAATAAAGTTTAGTTTATTTCCAGAAAAAAAGGATGCACTCTGCAACAAGAAAACAATCTAGAGCAGAAGGCAAAACAACAGCAGTATGGTGTAAAAATTTTGGATTTTATTACAGTTATATGCAAAGTGTGGATGTACAAGTTTTTAGAGGATATATACTGCTCCCATTGTAAGCGATGTAGACTTTGCAGGGACTAGGGCACAGTCACAATTTCTTCAGAATGGAGCACAGCCCGGATGTCCATAGGCAACGGAGGTCAAATTTCCAGGCCTCTTTTGTGGTGGATGTAAGGTGATAGACCTTCAGTCTTCCATTTTCTTTCCCGACCAAACTGATCTCCAGTCAGACATCCACCCACATGTTTTAGTCTTAAAGGGAATGAAGTGAGCATCAGACCTGATCTCAGAGCAGAGCCACTAACAGAGACAAGAGCATTTGCAGCCTCATTGCTGTAACATGAGCTGGCTTTTCACCTGCTTTAGAAAGCTGATACATAAGACAGCAGACATGTGTTACTCTCTTGCCAGCTGATATTGGATCAGGTTTTTTGAGTCTTTTCCTAACCATGGTGATTACAAGAAGAGCAGTGGGTTTGGTTCTATTCCAGTGTAATGTTAAATTCATGTAACCATAATGTAGCTCATGGAAACAAGTAAAAAAAAAAAAAAAGTAATAAAGCATTACTCTGCTTTCAACCAAGCCAAATTATAATAGACTCAAATCTGTGTTTGTGTGTACGTGAGTGTGTACGCGCTCATGTGTGTAAGGTGTAGGTGCACAATGACAGGTGGGCTTTAAATATTAAAGAGTGAGGAAGCACACAGTTTGTCCTCTATGCTAAAGACTCTAAAGTGGTTCGAACAGACAACAACGACAGAGCCACACAAAATAATAGTGACTTCAGTGAGGGTGTAGGAGAGCATTCGTATGTATGCAGATGATCATAATCAAGCTGTGAAATGACATGAAGGGGACTCATGAGGAAAGCAAGATAAGATGTTTGATAGTGGAAACTAAGCTTGTGTCCATGCTGACATGCACGGCTCTGTGACATCGGCGCTGGAACTACAAACAGTCTTTACATCCTGAGAGGTAAGACCAAACATTATAAAACCTCTTTTTATGATATTTTTTAAGTCACGTTCAATAATGTCATGAAGCAGTGCATGATCAATTTTTCATGAGGTTTTATAATGAGTGACTTTATAATTCATAATACAGAACAAGACGACTATTATTATGCACTATCACGGTTCTATAACTCCTTTAACATCCAAGGCTGACTGCATAAAGATTATTTAATATTTCATATTTTTAATGTGTCAGACATCACACAAATGTGAAATAGGCTAATTGTATGCTAATAGTAAAAATTTTGCCATGGTTTATTGAAACTACAACTGGAATTATGTTTTGGTCAATAAGACAAAAGTCATTTTTGGTCTCAGTCAAAATTTGGTGTGCAATCAAAACTTTTTGGCCATGAAAACTACAGTAAAAATAAATAAAAAATAAAACTCCAAAATGGAATGAATTCCAAAATAGCATTGCAAAACACTGAATTTAATATGACATAGAGTTACAAAAATTATAAAACTTTTTAGGTTTTGCACTGATGATGGTCTGAACAAAAACGCATTGTATTTTTGTACCTCTATAATGCTAATATACAAAGCTGAATTTAATAGGACAGGGTTATAAAAATGCAAAATGTTTTTGGTCAGACTGTCATCAGTGCAAAACTGAAAACTTTTAATATTTTTGTAACTCTGTGTCCAATTAAATTCAGCATTTTGCAGTGCTATTTTGGATTGTTTTCAGTTTTGGAGTATGAGTGTTTTTGGTGGAGTTTTTGATATTACTTTGGACTTAGCACCAAATTAGTCCATTTTAACAAACTGTGGCCATAGAAAATTGTAAAGTACAGTGCAGGACAATAAATAAGTAGTAATAGTGGCAAAATGACGTGTGAGGGTGGTTGGGTTCCACCATGTCAACTGCCATAGTGTGTGTATGTATGTTTGTATGTGTATATATATATATATATATAAATATATATATATATATATATATATATATATATATATATATATATATACATACATTATTATTATTATATAATATATAAAAAAGAGAAGGGTCTAAGATCCACTACAAGTTTCTCCAACCTTACCAGTACCAGCAACTTTTGAACTTGGCCTCTGAAGGTATACTTATTGTATTGTATCTACACTGACTGGCTATTCTATCAGGTAAACCCTCAACAACCCTCAATCACACGTGTGTGTGTGTGTGTGTGTGTGTGTGTGTGTGGTGAACTGGTGGTCCTCAGCACACTGCTAGATGGGGTAGATGTACACCTGCAAAGTTACCTACATGGTGTTACCTGGTACATAAAATTAAAATGGCCAGTGAGTGTGTGAATTGGTGATCTAATCCCAAATGCATAAAGCAGACGAGATCTTCTTATTCTTAGTAAGAGCTCATCTAGTCTGTCTGAATTGAACAGTCAGCTTTCAGTTTTGAACGTAAGCTATTCCTTCAGCAGGATGATGGAGGACGTAGTCGCCGTGTCAGAGGCTCCAGCTGGGGATGATGAGGTCGCAGCAGCCCAGTCCTCTAGAGACAGTCGAAAGCTTGACTGCATTATCTGTTACAGTGCCTACAACCTGGTAGAGAGGCTTCCGCGGAAGCTCTACTGCGGCCATACGTTCTGTCAGGACTGCCTGAGACGACTGGATACGGTCATCAACGAGCAGGTGGGTATCCAGCAGTTATTTTGCAAGGGCAGACCACATCGGGGAGCTGGTGGGTGTGGAAATTTTTTCGCTAGTTGAGAAAAAACCAGATGGGAATTTAACTAGGAAATAGGTGGACAGTGTGTGGAATTTTGAACGAATACAGATTTTTGAATTATAGTGAAAACAGGAATAATGCCATGGCAAAAACATACCAGCAGCTCAGACAGTAGTTCTTGCTGCAAGTTTTATATTAATGCGCTCGTTCTAATACATTATTGTGAAGTTTTCTGTGAAGAGAAGTTAACATTTTTCGAAGGAGTTTTTGAGAAGGGAAAGTCTTCAGGACTTGGTAACATGACAAGCTGCATTGTTCTCCTTATTAACTTCAAAAGAGAGAGATAGGGGGAAAAAAGAGAGCTGTTTGTAGCTGCTCTAACACAAACGATAACAGGAGCTAACTTGCTTTGTGGATGTTTCACAACATTGAATGTAAAAATAAATGGATAAAATGATGTGTTGGTAAGGTTTACTATTTACAGTATAACTATGCTATGCATACATTTTTAGATTTTTACTTTTAAATTTTTTATTTATTTTTAATATTTAATTTACTTTATTTTATTCCTTACTTACTACATTGTTTTTCATTTTTAATGTTTTAAAATAACAAGTAGACTTAAGGAACTTGCTAACGCTGTTAAAATCTAAACAAATTTTAATTTATTTTATATTTTAGTTTAGGTCTGATAGCTACTCTCCGTACTTGTGTGCCACGTCTGTGTACTCATTGAGGATAAATAATTCACTGCATTAGGGCTCTGTATATTAACATATGAACAATTCAAGCCCTAATTGTGTAGTTACATGATTTGTCCATAAAAGCTGTCCTTATTTTAAATAACACCGTACCTACAGAATAGAATTAATTCTGAAAAGAGCCAAAAGGCAGAAATAATTAACAATAACACAAGCTTAATGTTTTGAAAATATGGACAATACATTCAGTAAGTATTCTTGTCTTTCCACCATGTAGTTGTGGATCCCTTGTCCTCAGTGTCGTCAGAACACTCCTGTACCTCGAGGAGGTGCCGTTGGGCTGGACCTGGACCTGGCTGCGTTTTTGGGTGTCAAAGCTGAGGTGGAGAACCAGAGAAGCAGCCCGCAGAAAGCCCCTCTGGAGACCAAGTTGTCCTTTGTTAAGCAGCCAATCACAGATCAGCCTCCGTCTGCTTGGCCCAACATGGCTCTGACCGAGCCGCGCTTCCAGACAAGCCCCTGCTGTAGACACTGCCGGTTCTGCTGCTGGTGGTGTTAGAAACCCAGGAACATATGCCCACACAATTGCAGGTGTTTAAAACTTATGAAAAGACATGGAAGCTGGGTTCCTCATCACGGAAATAACTTGAATAATAGTAGTCATGTGTAAGTGTTGGGAGAATACTTGAGGGCAAGGAGGAAGAGTCAAATCAGACTAGACTTAATGTTAAAATTGTTTTTGAAAAATATTGCATGTGGTGCAAGAAAAATGTACAAAGAATCTAAAGAAATATTTAATGTATTTAAATGATTATTTATTATACTTCAATGTAATGAAAAATGAAATTATTTTAAAATACTAATTTTGAATAGGGGGCCAGAACTTCGAAAAAGTACGGTTTGTGCTTGTGTTTCCTTATAACAGAAGGCTTAGTGCAGAAACCCTTTAGGAAGCTAAGAACTCTTAACTATCCAAAGAACTGCTGTGGGAACTCTTTTACCCGAAGAGTTTAATTATAAGTTCTAAACTGTTCTGTAAATTGTGCTCCATTGTGTGGCATCAAATAACTCGGAAACTCAACACAAGGACGAGACACAGACACGGGACTGTATTAATGTTTTTAATAAAAAAAAAAAAAAAAAAAGCTCAATGGAAGGACATAAAAGGCTGAATAAATCTTGACAATAGGTCCAAAGTCTGAACCAACATTACAACAACAAAAAAAAAAATCTGGACCTCAAAATAAAACCCAGAATGACTTAAGGATTCAGAAACTTTGAAGGCTGATTTTTCCCAACCAGGAGTCATGAACTGTTATCAAAAACACCCTGAATCCTACATCCTCACACACCAACAGACCTCTCCATCTTCCTCAATCAGCCACCCAGAGCTTGAAGGTGCGGTCATACGAGCAGGTCGCAATGAGCTGTCCGTCAGGAGACAGGTCCAGTCCCATCACTTTGCCTTCGTGTCCTGCCAGGGTCTTCAGAGGAGACCATCCCGGGTGAGTCCACACTTTAGCCATGTTGTCATAAGAACCCGTTAGCAAGTAATGACCGTCTGTAGCTGGAGGACAAAGAGTTACAGGTATAAACAAGTAGAACTCAATGCCTCCGCCGCCAACAACTCTAGTCCTTTTTATTACTATAATTAATAACTTGTTTCTATAATTAATAAACTTCAGACATGAAGGAAACTATTGACGATAAACTATTTCAGACATTAGACCTTGACCCTGTTTAGATCAAATTCCAAAATCTAATCAGGTCATCTGCTGGTTATAATGATAGTTCTATATAAATCCTACAAACTTTCAGCCAGTTGTTCTTGAGATAAAGTTCTTTAGTAAAGCTGTCGGTTTTCTGACACATGAAATTCCTCAGGACAAGGAATTTTGTGGTTTCTCTTTAACAGAGACGAGCGGCCTTTTTTTTTTGTCTTACTAAAAGGAATGAAGCACTCAAGGAGGTGCTGGAAAATAATCAACTTCGGGTGTCTTAGCAGTAACTGCACATCACTCCAGCCTGTCGTTGATCATTTTCCTGTAACAGCATGCCCTTGAGTGTTTTATTCCTTACATCGTATCTGATAGCAACAATAATGAAAATCTCACAAATCTATTTACTTTTTATTTATTATTCCCACTATTGCCAATAATAGAAGGTAATTACACTTTTACTCTTAAATATACAGTAGATATAAATCTAGAAGTTATTAATAAACGTCAAGTACTGAAGTACTGAATCGGCCATTATAAATAGTATGGATTTTAAATGTGTCACGTTTTTCTATCTACTTTCCAAACACTTACGCTGGAACTTGACGGAGGACAGCAGGTTCTGGTGAGCGGGGATGGTGTAAATGCACTTCCTCTTCCGCAGGTCCCACACTTTACACGTGTTGTCGCCGCTCCCCGTAGCCACGTGAAAGCTGCACCACAAAACACATTACCATTATTCTTTCAGAAATGATTCAAAAGGAGAAACCTGGACATAACTGAAATCTCTTGTTTTGTCTTTACCCGTTTGGGGAGAAGTTGACAGCGTAGACCTCTTTAAGATGACCCTCCAGGAACATGACACAGCGACCGGTCCTCAGGTCCCACACGCGACCAAATGAATCCAGACCACTGAAAGTGTAGTGGTTAGAGAAATATAATGAATTCATAGTTACAGCTATTCTCCTCACAATTCTGATATCATTTTCACGTAAACGGAATAAACTATACTGCTCTGTATATGGAGTACGAAAGTCTCTTGAGAAATATTACATAAATTTGTCTACTTTCAGGCTATTTCCACTTGATATCATGTAATATTTTTTTTGCAGTTTAATAATTATAAATAAATATTAGCAAGTGGAAATATCTTGAATATCTGTGAGAAAATATTCCTCTTTGTGAGGTTATTTTAAACCTATTAATTCTTCTTCTTATTATTATTGTTAGTAGTATTTCAAGCATGACATTTCTTTTCAATAATTTTTTTAAATAATTTTTTAAATAGAATTTTTGCAGTTTAAACATCATTAGTGTACTTGAATATTTTTCAGTGAAGCAGTACATCAGTGCTCAATAACATTGAACATCTCACCCAGTTCCTGCTAAGGAGCCATCAGGATGGAAATGCAAGTCATGGACGCCTTTACTGTGGCCTTCCTGGTGAAGAATCTCCTCCTGGACCTCCAGATCCCACAGACGCCACGAGTGGTCATAGCTGGAGGTGGGGATAAAAAACAGGATTAGCAATACTACACAACTTTGTTTATCTAGAATGGCTACTCCACTGGTTTAGAATCAGGATTTCCTCACCATGTCGTTCCCAGAAAGCGACCAGAAGGATGCCACGTTACGTGAGCCACCCTCATGAAGTGACCCTCAATGTCTGCGACAGGCTCATCACTGCGGAGACAACAGTTAATAAGATCTTTATTGAAGAAGAAGTGTAACAGCATTTAGGACAAATGTGTGTGGCGACGTGGGAAAACCCTTTTGTACTAAATATAGTTCTGAAAACCACAGGCATTCCTGAACAGAACTTTGAAATAAACACAGTAAATGATATTTAAATAAATAGTTCATTTTAAAAATGTCACAAAAAGATATTCTTAGATCCACAATATCTCTGAAAACTATATTGTGAGACATATCATAATATTGCCCAACTGTAGTGTGGAAGCATTTCACTGTTTCTCTGTGGGACGTTAGTGATTGGTTAAATAAATTGCATCAAAAATTTACTCTCTTTTTTTTTTTTTGAGGTTTTTTCCTCCAAAAATGCTGATTGGAGGCCAACTGATCTGATGTTAAATTTTAACTCGTACTAGCGTACTCCGATGTCAAATGTGCTGCTCCTACGCAAAATACATTAAGGTTGGCGAGTCTGAAAACATTTCCACTTCATTTTTGTGAAACATTCATGGTTTCATAGTTGATGGTCCAAAGTAAGTTATAGATAGAAAAATAGTCATTTTGGCTGTTTGCCAGAATTAAGCCACAGCGAGATCTGAAGGGTTTTCCCAGAAGGTCTCACACTCACTCAGACACACACACACACAAACACACCTGTCTAAACTCCACAGCTTGACAGATCCGTCTGCAGCACAGGAGGCCAGGTTGACGTCCGACTCGTCAAGAGTGAGCGTGGCTTGTGGATGGAAGCTGACTGCTCCAACGTTGGTATTGTGACCTAAATGTAAAATTAGTTCAGAATATTTCTCACATTTATCATTAAAAAAAAAAAAACGGCTTGTTTGTGTAATTTCTAAAGAGGACTTCTTACTTACCTCTTAATGTGCGGACGAGACTACAGTCTGGAATGTTCCAGAGTTTGCACAGACCGCTCCTAATTCAGACGCAGTACAGTTAATAAAATTGAAAATGACGTCAATGACGGTGTAAAAACCTCACAACAAAGAAAACTCACCATGATGCGGTGACTAACAGTTTGGAGTTCGGGCTGAACTGGCAGTAGGATATCGGACGATCGTCTCCAATCTGACTGCAGAAGTTGTTCAAGTTCTGATGGGAAATGCAAAGAATTTAATGCCATGTGTTTAAAAATAATAAAAGAAAAAACAGTGGCGTTGAGATACTGTGCTGCTTTTCCTGAGAATGGTGATCTCAGCTCACCCTGAGAGTCTTGTGAAGCTCTTGCTGTCGTACGGTGCGTGTAGATTCAGGAATCTCTCTCTGAGCCTGAGCAGCATCCAGTCTCTGCACAGCTCTGAAAAAAAACAAAACAAAACACAATATTAGATCCTGTTCAAGATATTGAGAGGACTGGATATATTATAAGTCTTTCCGATGAAGATTTGCTTGTTATTTTGAGGAAATACACACACAAAAAAAAAAAGATAAAAACTGGTTCCACAGTTCCAGAGACTTCTACAGTGTGCCTGTATGTTTCCATATAAATAGATGTAGCCAATAAAACAATATTTTTTCTTGGTAAATGTCAATATAATTAAATAGCTTTTTTTTTTTTAATTTATGTTTTATGTAATTGATGCTATATCTTCCTTGTGATTTTTTTTACAGTTTAAAAGGCAAATAAACTTTATTTATTATCTCTAGTATTGACATATAACCCTATGAATTATTATAATGTTTATGTTATAAAAAAATGGAACATAATGAACAGAAATAACAATTCAATTAATGTGTATGACATCATCAGCTACAATTTCATAACAAACAAACAAAACAAAAGAAAACAAAACAAAAAAAAAAAAAAAAAAAAAGGTTGTCTTTATCATTTATGACTATATTTAAAACTGGAAACAAGAAAACATGGAAACACAATACTTGCATTCTTGGTATTTTAGGAGAAAGAGCTGCTCTTACTTGGGCAGTGAATATTTGGCCAGCCAGATACGTGCCTCCTTCAGCGTCTCGGGACCCTCATGGTACCACGTCTGCTGAGACTGAACGAGAAACAGGACCGAGCTTTAACAACCTGAGGATTAATATTAGCAACAAGCAAAAGAGAACTGAGGGTACATACGTCCTCTTGGGAACGTTTCGCTTTCTCTTCGTCCTTTTTCGACTTCTTCAGAGCATCCGGACCCACTACTGACAAAATATTCCTCAGCCTGTCAAAGAGAAATGATCATTAACTGGTTAAATGATATGAGCATAGAGTCAAACAGCAAAAAAAAAGAACAAGAAAAGTGACCTCACCTCTCCCGTCTTTCAGCGGGGCCCTCGCCGAACAGCGTGATCGGCTCTCCCAGGGCACGCAGGCACGCTTTCACTTCGGTGTCATCAGTAGAGACTGTGATTTGTCGGGCTCTTTTTCTACGCTCGAATTCAGCCAGTACCTCAGCCTGCCGCTCGCTTACACGCTCCTCCAGCTCCAGGGACTCACCTGGAAATGTTCACAGCGAGTTAAGAAGAGATTACTGGAGTATCTCTAATTTTAGTTTGTCTGATTCGGTCATGTTATTTTTAACACACTGTTCCCATATTTTACACTTTACTTAACCTACTATTAAAAACACCTCAGTTCATGTTTATGCCGTGAACTGACATGATTTTAAAAATTCTAACATATTCTACTTTTTGTATGAAGACACTCCAAGAAGAGCTCAAATCAAGTGGAAACTGATTAACCTACTGGCCAAGTTTAAAATGATGACCCAAAAAAAAAGCAGACGTCAAAAGGACAGCAACACAATCACATGTATCTTACTAATTATTAAGCCCAACTTGTGAGGACACAAATCTTTCAACAAGCAGTTACAATAAAAGTCAAAACAATCTGTTTGCATTGAAGATATGAGCTGTGTCTGTGTAGAATTACAGCATGGCTTTTAACTATGGGGTTCAGCCAGACATCACTTTATCCTGGTTCATCTCTTGATAGAGAACATAGGTTCATGTTTCCATCATGTCAGTAATGAAATTTACATTGTGGATTATCTCCATAACCTCTGTGAATTATACAGGAACCTAACATCCTTGGAATAATCCGGAAAACTTATCCCATCCAAATAAATTTGTGCAATACAAATTTATTATTATTACTGCCTATTTATTAATACTTAGATTAGTGTGCAATATAGACTACATACCTGACTGTACTTAATTACCGTTACCACACTGGACTTATCATACTCAACATTTACATCATTATGGGTATGTTTCACTACGCATTTTTAATTTATTGATTTACTTTTTTATATACTGTGTAGGTATAAATTTATTTTATTTTTTATTTTATTTTCTTCTTTCTTTCTTCTTGAGAGCAATTGTAACATGGCAAAGCAATTTCCCCCTGGGATTAATAAAGTTCTTTGAATCTTGAATCTAAAGAAGTCAAGAGCTCAAAATGAGAAGATTTTTTTTCCATAAAGCTTCCCCCTCTCTGCCATGACATTCAGTGAGATACTTACCACTGGAGATGTTAATATTCCCAGCCTCAATTCCAGCCTTAATCGCATCTTTCCCAGATGAAATGGCTCCCTCACGGCCAAGGCGCTCCTTTTCCTTTTCTTCAATACTTCCATAGAAGATTCGAGCTTTTTTCACCAAAGGGGCTTCGTCCTCATCCGACATGGTTCAAACGGCACAGCTGCTTTACTGGAAGGCAAAAGAAATTAACGTGAAGCAAAAAAAGAGCACTGTTGTTAAACGAAGGTTTGTCAACTAGAAGTTGGGAGAATTATAAATAGATGAATTCTCTCATTTCTTCTGATACTCGCGCATCCAAAACAAACTGCACGAAGCCAGAAATGTGTTTCTTAAAAAAATGTAGAAAGAAGTGCAAATAGTTCACACTTACCAGTGAAGGAAAGAAAAAAAGACCCTGGAAGACAGACTAACTTCTCTACAAAATTCTCTATATATCTATTACAAATATATCGTCATTAAAATTTGGAGTATTTTAGAATAATTCATTTAGTGAGCTAACTGTAAGTGCACGACGAAACAGCCGCCATTTTTATGCGTCGCACAGGAAATACGTCACTGTGACAGAAACGCTCGTGAAACATAAATATAATAATAAAAAAAAAAACATCAATATAATACTTTTTCACAACGAAACCCAAATTTGATCATTTCCTAATTCCTAGTTTTGAGAACATAAACTTTTGAAAATGTAAAATAATTTCCCCTATCTTTGTGTATACTGGTGTTTTGATTTGTTTATGAATTGTATTTTGTCTTTTTCCCCCGTTTTTTCCCTACTATATTTAACTTGTAATATTTTTATAAATTCGTATCTGTGGTACTTAAATTAAAAAACACAGTGACAGAAATACAAAAACTGAGACAAATGAACGTGGTTTTGCAACATTTTTAGACCTATACCTTAATTAAAAAGCGTGTAAAAGTGGATTATTTTGACTGTCACGAATGTGTGATCTGTTTATACACAGTTTTATCTCGAGGGCTACAAAACAAGAAACTCCATTTCCCAGAAATCCGGTGTAAACTTCCGGTTGAGAGAACAACCGCCAACTCGGGGTAAGTGTGCGCAAATGCAAGACGTTTTTAATATTATATATATTTTTCTATTAATGTTAAATATACTTATCAACTGAAATATTTAATTCGTTTCAAAAATACTGGCATTTCTACTACTACTATTATTATTTTTATGGTCAGCACAGACCTATGTGTAGGTTAAAGCTATAGAGCTAAGCTAGCTAACTTTTTTTTTTTTTTTTTTAACCTCCTTTTAACAAACTGCACGAGCTACTGGATAATGTATTTTAATTGTTCTGCTTAAAATAACACAATTACGATTACACAATACACAATTACGACTTAACAAGGTAAGGCTAATAATGACTTTTCTGGTATTTGTATTTACAGGAGTGATGGGCTGTCTTTCATCATTTTAATATTTATCAAGTAGCAAAAACAAAACGATGCTTCGCCGAAAACCAACTCGTCTGGAGCTGAAGCTGGATGATACTGAGGAGTTTGAGAGTGTGAAGAAAGAGTTGGAGGTTTGTGTTTCTGTTTTCCTGCATGATGCATTACTGTATTGGCTTTAAAGATACTCTGTAGTTCCTCATACTGGGGAAATGTGATACCTGCTGAATAAGCTCAACTAGATATGGAGCTTTTGGGTATGATCTGTCTGTGTCTGCTTCCGGTTTCCTCACACCTTCTAAAAACATGCCAGTAGATGGATTGGCAACTCTAAATTGACCCTTGAGAGTGTGTGTGTGTGGTGTCCAGGGTGTATTCCCGCCTCACACAGAGTGTTCCCAGGATAGGCTCCAGATCCTGACCAGGATAAAGTGGTTACTAAATGGGGGGGAAAGGGGAAAAAAAAAAAAAAAAAAAAAAGGCCATGGTTCATTAAGTCTGGATGATTTGCACAGAGTAACAGATCTCTCACAGATGAAGGGTGGCAAGGTTTATTTCAAATTATTTCAAATGTTTCAAAGGTGTGGCCACGCCCTTTACTCATAACCACACTTTGCTTCCTACAGAGCAGAAAGAAACAGCGAGACGAAGTGGACGTGGTCGGAGTTGCACCCAGTGAGATGAGCGGCTCTGTCGGAGGTTCTGAGGGGAAAACCAGAGAGCAAACCATACACGAGCGAATAGGATACAAACCCCACCCAAAGTCAAACACACTCCCGTCGTTCTTTGGGAACCTCCAGTTTTGAGCAGTGAATGAACCCAGTGAAATGAACACAGTGACCTTTGGCATGTTTTGCACTGATGCCATTTTGATTGGGAGCTGTTTTTAGTTTCTGTCCAAACTGAAGAGGATGGAACCCAGAGCCACTACACATTGAAGCTCTCACATGGCAGACTGTTCTTAATGTGTGATTTGTAATCAGTTCTAATAACTATTAGAAATAAAAGGAATGTACATACATGCTTGCCTCGCATAACTTCTTGCGAACGGGAATTAATGTGGTGTTGACCGAGAAATGATTGTAGACATGGTTATTAAAGAGGTGTGTTACCTCTAGCCTATATATATATATATATACACATACATACACACACACACACACACACACACACACACCATGATGGGCATCAGTATTATTTATACAACACCACAGCATTCTCAAATCTGATTGACAAGACAGTGTTGATTAATTTTCTGTAACAGCAGCTCTGACAGCTGGCTGTAATTCAAATCACGGGGGACTGAACTACATAATCTAAGGCTAATACTAAATAATCAAATGTTACTTAACAAAGGAAACCTTATAATTGTTGTTATGACGTTTTCTCTAATGACACTTTTATGTAACATTTATGGAAGAAGTCTCCAGTGTCCATGTAAAAGTCAGGAAGTTTTCAGGATCAAAGCTCTCTACTTTCAAATAAACGTTTTCCGTTAGACGATGCAATTCTGTGTAATCTTCCTCAGGTCATCTTCTCCAGAAGCAGTTCTGACAAAATATACCTTGACCTTTAGAAGTTTTCCCTGCTTTCGACACGTGACACATAAGTTGGGAAGGATGAACGTGAAGACGTGCAGCATAGGCAGTTGAGAAACCCTGACCTGATGAAATCTGCTTTCATGTCCAAGCATTTACTGCCTGTAAACTGTTTTATGACTGTGTTTTACCAATTGACAAGGCAGATATTCAGCGTACGTGCACTGTGATCAGCACACCTCAGCAGGAAAGGAACAAGGATCAGTTTCTTGCAGCAATGAAAACAGCAGCCAATTTTAATTTAATTTAATTTAATTAGATCTAAAGAGCACAATTACATCTGCTGCATACATAAACATTACATAAAAGCTAATGATGTCAGTAACTAAAATAACAATAGACTTTATGTACTTAACAGTAATAGAATATTTCAAATACAAATTATAAAAAGGAATCTTCATGAGACTCCGGCATCAGATAGTCTTTCATGGACCTTTCTGTGTTTATTTAAAAAAAAAAAACCTCAGTTTCAGCTTTGTAAACAGAGTGCCAAAGCCGGGCAGATGGCATGATCTCCTTTCCTCTCCCTCTCTTAACGTGAGCGTTTGATAATTCAGCGCTGCACTGCAGTGTTCTGTCTGAGCTGATTAGATTAGAGTTTTGACATCCTGACAATAATTAACATGTCTGCTATTTCAGCTATTATGATTACCAAAAAAAAAAAGAAAAAAAAAAAAAGACACTTGGTGGTGTATTTTCAATTAGATCTCTTAACCACAACACAGATCCATCATAATTACTTGCATTGTTTGTAAAATGCATAACACTCCTTCTTTTTCTTTTTGATAGTCAGTAAATCTTGTAGTATGTCACCATGTACAATTCCCTCCTCGTAAATATTTCTGTTTTAAGGCAAAAGGTTTAGTTGTGTATCCCTTTAACGCCCAGAGAAGTGATAATTTTACTAATTAAGAGGTAGAATTTAAGGTTTTGCATTATAAATAAAGGAGTAAGGAAATATGATTGGGCAGGGTCATGATGATCCTGAATGTGTTCACATTGATGGCAACTGGCTGGGGCAAAACTGGATAAATTTCAGAGTACGGGGGGGAAAAAATCTTTAAAATGACACTAATTAGCAGCCTGACACCAGTTTTGTGCCTTCAGAGTGATATAGGTTCAAAGAGATATAATTACTAATTTCCTATTATTAAATTTGTCTTTGTATGGTATTTGTATTTGTATGGTATTTATATGGTATGTTTGTGGTGTTGATTTTTATTTTTTTTCTGATTTTTTTTACCCATAGGTGTGTATTTGTGTGTATGTGGGGAGGGAGAGAGAGGACATGGACGATTAGAGGCTTAGTGACAGTGTTCTGTAATGTCCACCACTACCGCCTTCTTCCAGCTGAACAGGAAGTAACCCACGCCGGCTCCCAGTGCCACAGCTATGCACAGGTAGCCGTTGTAGGTCATGAACACCAGCATGAGGAAGTAACTGATCACCACCTGGATGATGTGAAGTATCGTCTGGAAACCGTGTGCCAGACTCAGCATCCGCTGTCTGAGAGAAACAGAACCAGAGAAGAGAAGTGTCTCTTATTATAATAGTGTGACACAAGAGTTCATTATCACTCTACTGTCTTTTGGCATTTACTTGCCACGTGCTGAGATTAAAGCCCTATTCGGACAGGATTCATTTCACAGGAGGACATGGAGTTATGTATGTTATGGGAGCATCTCTAGGATTTTAGTCCGGCCCAAATCCACTATGACAGTGATTCTTTTAACTGAATGCAGGCACATATGTCTGTAAAGATTACGCTGTATTTAACCTTCTGCAGTGTGAAAAGCAACTCACCCGACTGTTTTGTGCGTCTCCATGAGCACGGTCCCATCAGTGCCGGGAACTGGCATGGAGTTGTAGCGTACGCTGATTTGGTTCCTCCTCAGTAGGACCTCGCGTCCGATCTTCAGTCCCTCGTAGAACGCAGCCAATAGAAACACTCCGATACAGGCACCTACCATCTCTGAGATGAGGATATGAGAAGTTCAGAATTTGAGCATCTTTGAAGATATTGTATTCTCAAGTATTCTGCTCTGTTCTAACACCATTGTTAATTTTAGCATTGATGAGATCCTCATCCTTCCTGTCAGTTTACTCATGAGAAACAACGTGAACATACACTCTGTGGCCACAAAATAGGTTCCTTTTTGCATGTAAACGGCTGTATCTACTGACTTTTTTCTATAAACTGACTGTAAAGCAGTCAACCACTGTGCACTGACGTGGTAATACGTGTACAGTTAGAAAGTACAGTGCTTGTGTGTTAATTAGTTTCTCTCTCTTCATCAGTGTTTGTTTTTCCCCACAGCTTGGGCTTACTTGAGGGTTTATTCTCAACTCAGCAGTGGTACTGGGATTGCAGTACCACTGCCGTGCTGCGCTGAGAACGTACACCTTTCAGATTATATCTGGGGAGCTGCGGCCCTGCGACTGACAAGGTACAGTGAAGCTGACTGTGCATAGCAGAAGATGGACTACGGTCAATAATTAAACACCTATAAACTGACCTATATAGTAGCTGTACTTAATAAAAAGAGACAATGAGGGTAAGTATAAAGTAGGTGATGTAACTACCTGGTAATCGTGTATAGAGACCACACCAACAGAGCAATGTTAACATGATAGCTTGCAGGAGTGCATGTAAAGATATACAAAATTCAAATTTGAGAGAATACAATAATGTGTTGTCTCGAATCGATACATTTTTGATACAGCAAATATAAGAATTGCCTGTTGCCCATTGATGTTTTATCAATCAACAATGAAGTCATTTAATAGTTTAGACTCACCTCCAGGTGTGTTGATAACCAGGCCAGCAAACAGCAGCTCGACGTTTTTGTAACCAAAGTAAAAAGTCATTTGCTGCACAGAGGGAAAAATCAGAAGGGAAAATTGAAATAATTTCTTAATCCATGTCGATAAACTGCCAGTCAAACATTTTTGAATACCTGGAGTTTCTTACATTTTATTATAATTTATACCACAGCAACGCTGAATTCTCAAATGTGATTAGTCAGAAGCTATCGATTCATTTTCTCTAACAGCACGTTATTGTTGCTATGGTAACAACTTGCGCAGATTCGCAGAGGCTTGTACGGCAGACGCTTCACATAAACAGAGTTAAAAACTGTGAGGAGGTGTGCCTTTTCCCATTACAGCCATTACCCATTAGATATAAACTAATTTCTAAGTCATTTCTAACATTTTTTTTCAATTCACTTACATGAATTCCTAGATTGGATTTTCAAATTTTAGTATGTAAAATGAGGACATTTTAAACAAAAAATGCCAAAACATAAGGAGTTCAAAAACCTTTGTCTGTTAGCGTATATGAACATTTTAGTGATCGTTTATGGATTTTGGATTAAGTTATATTAGCTGTTACTATGAAGGTGAGTCAAATGAAAACCTTAATTTTAAAAAAAAAAAACTTTTTACATTGTTTATTGCAACCTGATATCACAAATGTGTAGCATTTTTCTACATAATCTCCATTTTGTTCACAACGCTTAAAGTGTCCAGACTCTAGAAAAAAATCCGATTCAATTCTAATTTCAGTCACACTTTTAAGGTTTTCATTTCACTCACCCTCGTACTTTCATGCGGACTATTTCCACTTCCTGACCACTTTAGTAGAACTGCCGCTCACCGGAGTTTTTTTTTTTTATTTTTCGCACCATTCTGTGTAAACTCTAGAGAATGTTGTGCGTGAGAATCCCAGGAGATCAGCAGTTTCTGAAATACTCAACCCAGCCAGTCTGGCACCAACAACCATGCCAAGATCAAAATCACTGAGATCACATTTTCCCCCCTTTCCTCTCTTTACCTGTATGTGCATGATTTCATGCACATGATTATCTGATTGGATAAGTGCATGAAAGAGCAGCTATTAAAAGTGTACCTATTAAAGTGGCTGGTGAGTGTAAATCTTTACATCCCTACAAAACGGACACCAAAAAAAATCTTCAGGTTAATCTTTGCTAATCCTATAGGCTAGTTCATTTATTTATTAAATGCATAATTAACACATCTGCACTGATCTACTGCATTTACTCTGTCACCATGAGTACAAACCAAAAATTCACTGACCATCATCATGTGTCCATGGTCTCCAGATCCGTGATTCGTGGTGTGATCTGCTGAAGAGTGCGTGGTGGTAGGGGAAGACATGACGTGGTTATGGTTACTGTGGTCGTGTGCCATCTTCCTGCACATGCAAAAACAAAGACAACATTTATAAACCACTACTGACTTCATTTCAGGATATCTGCAATATAACAGGAGTGTCCGGACAAAAAGTGCTGAGAGGAAAAAAAAATCATACAGCAAAATGTGCACATCATCCAAACCATTTCTGCTGTTATAATAAACTGGGCTGTAGTTATCAGTTTTATGGCTTTACTGTCAGAAATCACACTGGGAAGTCGGCTAATCAGTATGACCTGCCCTCATGTCTGATATCCCGGTGCAGTGTGACACGGTTTTCCAAAATCTGATGCCAACAAACATTGGCAGAAATTCTACAAAGATCACACATGCAAAGTGAAATTGAGAAATAACAGCCACTTAACCTTTACTAATCGAATCCCGTCGTCAACCCCAGGCTACACATTCAAACACTCTGCTCTCTCTAATCTGATATGTGGCCATTTAAAACAAATTGGGCCCTAATGGAAGAATAATACACTTTTATATAGGCCAGATCTAGCCTTGGGGGGGGGGGGGGGGGGGGGGTTAAAAAAAAAAAAAAAAAAAAAAAAAAAAAAAAAAACCCAAAAAAAAATAAAAAAAAAATAAAAAAAACAAAAACCAACAAAAAA
>CM075029.1:3850332-3865726 GCA_037576675.1 Pangasius sanitwongsei | reverse complement strand
TTTTTTTTTTTTTTTTTTTTTTTTTTTTTTTTTTTTTTTTTTTTTTTTTTTGGGGTTTTTTTTTTTTTTTTTTTTTTTTTTTTTTTTTTTTTTTTTTTTTTTTTTTTTTTTTTTTTTTTTGAGATGTAGGTGGGTGTGGACATTTTTTGAAAATGTAAGCCTGGCCACAGAGTTTAATTATCCATGTTCAATCGGTTTCTATTGCACAGCTTTTGTTTTGTTATATGCTGCTAATAGTCTGAATAGATCGTGTAAACTCTACGCAAACTGTGTCACTGTGTGTCATCACTAAGTTTCAGTTATTGTACTTTTATTATATTGCATGTTTAATCAATTGAAAATGGTAACCTAATGCACATATTTGGGTAATGCTTTTTTTTTGCTGTATTTTGTGCATCATTACACCCCTAGTGAATAAGTATTAATAATTGTGAATAAGAAAAGTGAATAAGAATCAGTGCATTTCTGTATAATTCTGTAGAGATATCCCACTGGAATTATAAAAGCAGCGCCGAAACCTTTTATTTCACATTTAATTCCTGACAGACTATACATAGTTCATGCAAACTACTCTGTGTAAAGATAGCAATCTTTATTAACGTATATACCACATGTGTATCCGTATATCTACATGTAATGTATGTAAGGTATATGTAAGGTATATGTATAACCTTAACTGGTCTGTTAAACTTAATAAATCACAAAAAAAGAAAATACAGATTTAATATTGTGTACAAGAGAAACCTTAAATGATGGATCTGTGGTGCTGGCATCACACTGCAGAAGCAAAAACAGGATAATCAGTGCTTACGGACAATTAGTAATCTACTCACTTGTACTATTTTTACTTCTATAATTATGTTTACTATGCAGCCTGTATTTGACATTTATATCAATCTGTTTCATTTTAACAGCTTTCTTTTTAAAAACTCTATTTTTCTTCGCTATAATACACAACACCACAATAAAGGACTTTTGAAAAACAAGGAACTGAATGCACTCACACTTTCACATGACATGTAACAGGCATTAAGCAACTTTCTGCGAACTGTCCAGTGGGAATGAACGTTATATTATTATATTTATTTTATATTACAATATTATATATTTTGCAGTAAGCACTCGGTCTAGACAAACAGGTCTGTTCCCAAAAACCAGGCTATTGTCTCAGCAACAGGTTCGACTCACCCTGACGCTGCTGTCTCTCCTGTACGACTTTCACTAGACAACGTGACGAGGTCCTGTCAGCTATCAGCGAGCACGTGAAGCGGTACTTTAGACAGAGAAATGAAACTTGGCTCTTAGGTGTGTGCAGATGTGGAGTGAATGGCGTGTGGGTGACTTTACAAAAATGATGCCTCATGACTAATCGCGTCATGTGACCTTTCTCCTGCCTCTGACTTCCTAATGGCAGATAA
Source organism: Pangasius sanitwongsei (assembly GCA_037576675.1). Lineage (NCBI taxonomy): Eukaryota > Metazoa > Chordata > Actinopteri > Siluriformes > Pangasiidae > Pangasius > Pangasius sanitwongsei. The sequence continues at coordinate 3,864,308 of CM075029.1, read as the reverse complement.
TAAGCCAATCAGAAGACTTTGTTCACTCTTACTACGTGACCAGCACAAAAAGGCTCCTCCTCCTAAAACAGATGCATTTCGCCGCACTTTGAAGGCAAGAGAACTTTATATCGAGTATGAGCCAATGCTTTAACTCCATACTCATTTACTTTTTTCCTTCAGGACAGACTAAATGTTCTGATGAGGGATGGAGGGATTAATCTGCTATAGGCTAGATCATTATCACTCTTTTGTGCAGACCCACTAACCCCAAAACGGAATTTCACAAATCATATCTAGAAACTAGAGTGCACATATATACAGGGTTTTATGAGAACCACCACACACGTAGGGGGAAAGAAGCCGGGATGTAGACACTAGGAAAAAAACACACTTCTAATGTGGACACTATTTCTGTCTAATTTTGTATATTAAAGTGCATAATATATTAGTTATTAAATAGTTTCTACAGTTTTAGTACTATAGAGGCATTTTAGGGCATTTTAGCCGATTTTGGAGCTCTATTTCCGGTTAAAATGACGTCAGAGTGTATTGTTACACCTCTCTTAATAGATGGACTGTTTATAGCTGCTAAAAGATAAGTGACAGCAAGGATTTACTTGTTTCAACATTCAACAGCAATAAATACAAATATAAAGAGATAAAAACAATTAATTATTATCTTATTATATTATACACACTGGCTCTTATATAATTCCAGATAAAAATGTTTATTCGATACCTCACTTTATTAATCCCAGAGGGAAATTCACATTATTAATATAATGTGATTATATTAATGATTAAAAAACTTAAATGTGAAGTCTCCAAGTTTCCATGGTATGACTAGGAATAAAGCACTCCGGGGTGTGCAGTTATCTGAAAATAATCAACTCCAGTGTGGCAAGTTCTTAGAGGGTTCTTCAAAGGATCTTTAAGGGTTCACTTTATAAATGAATGGTTCTTAGCCTCCTACAAGGGTTCTACTTGGAACCCATTCTGATATGGAAACACTACTGTAGAAGCTTTAAGGATTGACTGCTGTCTTAAGCGTTAATGAACAATTTCAGACCACTCCATGCGTCACACTCCTCCTGACCCCTGCCAGAGAAAACTGCTGAAGCTTTGCACATTTCTAAGAATTGCTTCTCAGAAAACTTTGCAGAACATTTTTATGACAGAGTAATTATCCTGATAACACGGCCCTGATACGCTGCTGTCCAGGTCAATTGTTCACCATTACAGTCAGAGACATATAACCTGGGTTGTGTGCGTGGAACTGCATCATTAAAGAAGTATCATATTGTTCAGTTTAATAAAAACCAATGACAATAAATTATACCTGGTATACCAACTCACAGTTTTCTTCTGAACACATCCAAGCAGTGTCATAACTGGAATTACTTCAATTACACCACAGCACTCTTGGCAAAATCAAAATACTTGGCAAACTGCTGTGGTATAATAGGAATAAAACACTTCAGGATGTGGTGTAATTGGAAAATAATCTTCAGGGTGGTAAGAGGAACGCCGTTTTGTGTCGGATGTTGTCATATCAACGTCAGACTCAATCTCCCAGAGGACACCACGGCCTACGTGAACTATAACTGCCCTTACTCACAGCCACTGTCACGTTCACAGTCACCCGATTGCTGATCATGCACACCTGAGTTCAATCACACACACACACACACACACACTCTATTTAAGCACTTTCACAAGTATCGTTTTCAAAGTATTGTCCTGTGTTTATTTACAGCCCAAGCCTTTGTTTACTGTGCAGGCTTTCCTGGTTTTTGATCCTGATCTCGTTTCCTGGTTTTGTGATTCTGGTTTTTGCCCTGTTTTTTTGTTTGTTTTTTTTCGGCTCATGTTTGCAGTTCGCCTGACTCCGTGCCTGTTTTTGGCTACGTTTTTGCTTCATGTTTTGGATTTGTCTGCCAGCCTTTTAAATAAAGTGTTCACCTGCAACTGCGTCCGTCTCTGCTGCCTGACAGTCGTTGATTAATTTCCTACAACACCACACCTAGTCATGTTTTATTCCTTGCTTATTTCATGATTAACCCCAACCCCCCCACCCCCCACCCCCACCCCCACATTTTCCTCAATTTGGTCTTCTACCGAATCCCACCCGCTATCCAGCCTTTTATACGACCGCTAGCGACTGGGGAGGGTAAAGGCTAACACGTGCTTCCTCTGGGACACGTGATACCAATTACGACATCTTATCAAATTGCTGCTCATGCTCCGTCACTGGGCAGCGTAACACATTCGGAGGAAAGTGCTATCTGCCCTCTTCCTCATACATGAGCTCACAGACACTCACGATTGGCTCCTGCTGCTCTGATTGGTAGGTGAGAGAGAGTAATCCCTCCCACCAAGATCCTCACAATCACCAACGATAGAGTCACTGCTTTACTGTTGTGCACACTTAGGAACCCTTGATATTTTTATTGTTAAGGGTGAATAAAAGGAAATACATTTTTTGCAAAAATTTTGGATTTTGGATGATAATACAGATTCTATTTTGATTCGTATATCTTCCCCACCCCCCCAAATACAGTAGTTTGCCCTACTTTGTTATATCACTCTTTCAATACAAGTGACATCACATGGGGAAAGCTTGTGGTGATTCAGACATGCAGTTTCCAGAATGCTAAACTGGTAGCTAGAACGTTCTAAGAGGCAATCTTCATGAAGCAAATGTTAGCTGATTTGGGGATAGGGGAAACTGTGAACATGTCATAATCAGCCAAATTACTCCTTTCCATTCCATCCATTCTAGAGAGTGAAACAAGTCAGGTTTTTGTCCTTCATTTTTTTTCCCCGTTCTGGGAATGTTCTTTGTGTGGGAAATGTACTATCTGAATCTACCGTGGTTCACAATGAGGTACAAAGAGCAACTGTTTTGGAATATAAGTAGGAACTCAAACCAACAACTCCGACCACTGTTAAAATCTTGAATTTCACAACCTCACACAAATGAAATTTCATTACCTCAATCAAACAGTAAAAACATAAAAAATAAAATAAATAAAATTTTAAAAAAAACCACATTTATTATGTAAAATTCTTAACTAACTTCTTTTTACAAGCTTTTTAAACTTGCTCATGTGGACTAAAAAAAATCTCTTAATTGTGCGTAACATCTATTCATTTCTAGAAATGTGGTTTTGATTTCTTAAACAAAGAAGCTCACACATTTTTGCTCAGCTAAAGTGTAATCTCTGTGGCCTTGGTTTACAGGATTTCAGGAGACCTCCACTGAAGGCTTGGGGGATTAAACAATATGATACCAACACCTTAAAGCCTTAAAAACAGTCTGCTACTTATTTATGCGCTATTTATAAAGCCTAGATGACTTCTTATTTATGTAAGTGTGATACATATGTGAAGTTTTAAACTCTGAGTGTGTCTATAAATAATTAAGTAAATGAATCAGAAAGGAAATAGTAGGAGAAGGTGTAACATAACTTTCGATTGAGGTTTGCTATCGAATAGAAAAAGGTATGAATTCAGGTACGGCTGAATTCTCAAATCAGTACGAGTGCATTAATGTACTATAACAGCAGCTCTCACAGTAAATCAGTTTATATTCACATGCTCATTCTAATACGTTGTTGTTTCTATAGTAACAGCTCATTCGCGTGGCGAACGCTCCACATAATCTAAAGCTAATAATAAATGGATTTAAAAACCATGTTGTTTAACAAAGAAAAAAACTTGTATAATCGTTGATATGGTGACTTAGATGTTTATTTAACATTTATGAAAGGAGTCTCCAGCGTCAGTGCTTAGTAGCTGTCAGAGTTTTTCCGCCACAGGAAAGTCTTCAGTCTTCAAAGGTCTTCACTTTGAAAGGCTTCAGTACTTCGCACTTTCTGGTCTCTCAGTCACATGACAAGCTGCAATTTTTTTGTCTTATTAACTTCAAGAAAGGAGAAAAAAAAAAAAAAAAGAGAGAGAGGCTGGTGAGGGAATGACTGTTTACAGCTGCTATAACGTAAGCGATTACAGGAACTAACTTTTCTAGCGGATGTTCCATAACATTAAATGTAACTATAAACACTTAAAAGTGTGATGTGGTGTTCATTAATTAAAAAAAACAAACCTTGTAATCATTGGCGAATGGCTGCGGTATAAGTGGAATGGAGGTTATTATAACGGCAAAGGTGGGGAGTAAATCTGGAATGGGATGTTCAGAAAGCACATATAGGTGCGATTGTCAGGTGTACACATACTTTTGACCGTGGAAATGGAAACGCCCCATTTCGATGCATCTGCTTGTAAATTAGCTTGCTTCTGTCACAGTATCAGAGTCTCAGAAATTTATTAAGCAGTTATCCAAACCTGTCTGCACAGAAAATCTGGGAGTCGTTTATCTCATCAGCCTTGCAACAGTGCCTCCAGAGTTGTCTCACGACACCTTAACGTCTTTCAGATTTAAATAAATAACCAAAAATTACAGCCTACTATTTATTACGTGGTCAGTGCTTGAAAATGGACGAGAAGGTTTAACAGACATATTATACACCTGACTACTCTGTAGGAGCTATAACACTGTCGAGTTAGAGCTTTATAACTGCTAATTTCGTGTGTGACAAACACATGAGTGCATATATTACATGCTGGAAGCTTGTAATTACCGTTCTTCCGACATGATTTGACATGAACACACAATTATTTCAAAAAATGAGCTCATACCTAGCCCTACGCTCATATTAATAATTTCTTTAAAAAGACATATTCGCATTTGACCCAAACACCAAGCTGAATAATCAGAATCGGACATCCGATTAGAGTTATAGCTTTATATTATTGAGCTCTGGACAACTAGCTTTATTTCTTTTTTATTTCACTGACACTTTTACTTCTATGTTGGTCCAGATTATAATTAAAAATAACGTGTAAAATAAATGTTTATTCACACTAGTCACTTTATTAACGTGGTGTGAAATTAGTTTACATTAAAGTATATTTATCCTAAACACTTTTTCCTTTATTTGTAAAAGATTTTTTTTTATTTCAAGCTTTATTTCAAGCTATGCTGCATTTTGTTGCTATAAAACGATAATTTCATAACTGTATTATCAAATATGTGATTAGAGAGACTGTGATATAACGGAAAACAAGAGGATGTGTAAAAACTGATTAAAAAGATTTAAAAGAGTTAAGTAAAGAATGAAATGCTGAGGGGCTGTGATGCGGAGTTACTCCTACTGTGTAAGAGTGTTTTATTCCTCTTATACCACAGCAATATAACAAGAATTACAATTTTTTATAATAAAAAAAAAAAAGCCTTGTTCTTTTTATTCATTTATAGTTGCGATTAAGGTTGTGGAACTTCGGTGAGAACAAGTTAGTTCCTGTTCTCGCTTACGTTACAGCAGCTATAAACAGTCGTTCCCTCAACAACCTCTTTTATTTCCTTTCTTTTAAAGTTTAAAGGATGTAAATAATCAAATAATTGCAGCGCGTCAATTTTCTGTTCTGTGTCAGAAAAATTATGAACCATTACAACGCACTGACACTGGAGACTCCTTCCAAAAAGGTTAAATAAACATGTCCTTTCAGAAAGCTTCACCATGTCAATTATTCATTATTTTTTTTATTTGTTAAATAACAACACGTACTTTTAGGGTTTATATAATGTTGCTACAGAGCATCCGTCATACAGGTCTCTGTGAATGAGCTGTTACCATGGAAACCCATGGAATGAGCGCATTAATATAAACCGGTTATTTGCAGCCGGATCTACTTTCAGAGCTGCTTCTTACATAAAATGAATTAAGAGCGAGAATGAAATATTTTGCTGTTGTTGTGAGTGAAAGCTAACAGCTAACATTTATCCCAGTGAGAAACTGGTGGAAATTTTATAGTACAGAGAAACAAAATTTAAAGTAGAAGTTTGGATAAAAGTTGGGGGGAAAATATTCACTAAACTAAAAAGCCTTAATTCGTACATTTTATACTTTTATTAAAACTGAGTTTGCCATTTTCCCCCCTAAAATTAACCTGAACTGTCCAAACATCTTCCATTAGAAAGCTAAACTTAATAACACGTTCAGAGGTCAAACACCGGAAGGTCTGGCCAAAAAAAACACAGACATTTTAACTAAAACAGTATCAGTCAGATTAACGGTTACTTACCCTGCCTCAATCCCTGCTCAAACTCTTGATTATAGCTTAAAATAAAAATAAATTATTTCAAGCACCCGAGTCTGTTCATGCACTCTTCCCCGGCTATAATGAACAAACGCTCAGGAAAATATCACGCACAAGAAGCCGCCTACATTCAAGCGTTCTCATTTCTCTCAATAATAAAAGTCCTCACAAACCCACCAGGCTTCTGATGCAATGTATTAAGTATGTAACACTAATTTTGGATAGCATCTCCCTAAGAATGAATCCAAACCTCGAATCTAACTATCCCTACAAACCATTGTTATGAAAATAAAACCATTGACTTTATTTTCTATCCAATGCCAAGTAATATCAGTATCAGTATATAAATATAATTTAAAAAAAAAATCTTCATGTATATAGAAAAGAGAGAAATTTGCAAACTTCTACAGTTAGAATTTCCAAACATGGATATCAGGAGTTATATGTGAAATAATTTTTTTCAAGGCTGTTCTCTCTTTAGGATTTGTTTTACAGACAAAAAAAATGGTTGTGCTAAAATGTTTTAATGAATTAAAAAAAACAAAACAATAAATGTACAGTTACTTAATGGATATGAAAGTAAACTTAAACACAAAATGTGGACTAATTTAATGCACTCAAATTAAATCATGAATAACAATTAAATAAAAAAAACTGCTATTACTTTTAGAAGCTCTTTAAATTTAGTTTAAATATGTTTTGCTTTGTAGTATCCTACTTGTGTGACATTTTGCTTCAGTATTAAAATATTCATCAGCAATAGCTGCTAATCTGTTGTCTCATTTAAAGAGCACATGGCTCTTAAGTAAACATCGGCTATAGATAGTTTTAAATGCTCAGCCGAGACTACAGATGAGTATATGATTGTAATGTGTGCAATATACAGTGCAAGTGTTTTGATTGACTCGTACTCGTGAACTCGTGGAAGGATCCACGTAGCACGCACTGCCGCGTAAACGTCCCCTTAGTGAGGATTTTTATTCTGAAAGGACATCACTCTCATACTTCCTTAATGCCGGATTTGCGCTGCGCATGCGCACCATTGTTGCATATGTGTACATTTTTTACGACACTGGACATTTCTGTACCGCGCATGTGTGTGATATTAGGACTTTACGGTACAATTTTATGATATGCTAGAACACCTTACACAGGGAGAGTTCAACCGTTTAACAGTTTATAACACATGCCATATATTCAATACATTAATTAATTACAGTGACTGAAATTAATTATTGTTTTTAATTTTAACACAAGTTCAGTAATTTCTTATACTTTAATACAAGTTTAGAAAAGTATGGTGATGTATTTTTTGTGTGTATTCATAAAGAGGCTTTTCCCTGCCACACTGATAAATAAATAACAAAAAATATTATTATTTATTTGTTTATTTAAAAGTGCTTCTTAGAAGCTTGGAAAAGAAATAAGACCAGCTTGCCACCTTGACACACAAAACCATTTATTATCATTTACTGTACTTTCACAGCCAGGTCTAACAGGAATGTCAGGTACACATTAGAGAAAGAAGCCATTGAGGAAAAGGAAGCAATGCACTGAATTCATATTTCTCAGCTAAAACTTTCTACAGAACCCTGTAGTGGCTACGAAGATTTTTTTTTCTCTTTCACACAATTTAACAGGATATGAGGGACTGAATTCGGACAATGGTAACACATCTGTGCAGTTTACTTTTCTCTTGCAGTCAATTTGTTACTTTGTGTTCTTGAGAAAATAAATTTCATATCATCATGCCAAAGTACACTTTAGTTAAGGAACATCTATGCGTGATGGATATTTTTACGTACACACAAAAACCTTTTTGTGGCCGCTCCAGGGTTCTGCAGTTATCCGGTTTTATGCAGCAATCAAATAAAACCCTTTTTTTTTAATAATTAATATAAACAACACACAGCATAGTTGGATGCACAGACAGACATATGTACGTACTGCTATCACGTCCAAACAGAACACTGATGATCCTACTGGTCTAACGACGCAGAGACAAAGACATGCATTGAACCACTGCAGGACCGCCATCACCATCAAACAATATAAATATAAATATAATTCATCTAAAGCTACAGCACGTAGAAACAATAAAACATTTGTAATTTGAGAGAATTGGAGACTGACTAAAACCCGGTGTATTTTTTTTTTTTAAATGTAGTAAACAAATGATAGCTGTATGACTCGCAGCTTTACAACTATCTGTTAGATCTGTAACTAAACACGTATGTATGGCTGGAACATCTTTACGGTTGTACAATGGCAGTCTTTGCCTCAGTGTTTCTTCTGAAAACGGTGGAGAGATGTGTGAGGTTTATCCAGCAACGCGGTAATTGGCGTGGATCTCTGGCTTGATGTCACACACCATCTTCAGCAGGTTGTTCAGTACAGCTTCTCGGTTTTGCTGGTAACTGCTCTGGATGCGGCCCATCTTGTCCGAGGTCTCTCTGTCCACCTCCACGGCCGAGTTGCCGTGAGAACCCAGTGCCTTAAATTTATAGAAAAAAATAGTACAAAAGTTAATAAATGAACAGAGAAATAGACAAATATGAATAAACAAATAAGAAATAGATAAGTAAATTAGTTATTAAATGTATATAAATAAACAAATAGATAAATCGTGACATAAATAAATAAGTCGGCAAATAGAAATAAACAAACAAATTCATTTATTTTTAAACAATACACAAAACCTGTACTATAAATGTACTGTAAAAAAGTGCAAGGTATGAATATATAAACAAAGAAATAATATTTTACTGGTATCATTTAAACATGAACCTGGAACACGACAGGATGTCGTTAATTTGAAAAATAATAATAAGATAAATTACTCATCTAATGGGGCTGATCACTTCACTGCAGGTTTCATGCGACAGGAAATGATCAGCTAGGCATTTTACACCAACGGCTTTGCCTACACTTTGTCAGAGCATTGAAAGATCTCTCTGTGTGTTCCAACTCACCGCAGCTTCCTTGGTCTTGAACTCCTTTTCCCTCTGGAGACGGTACTGTTCGATCTCCGCCTGAGCTTCCTCCTTGGCTTGCTTCAAGCGGCGGTTTTTCCCTGAGGATAAAACACGCATGCAAACTTCAGCTATATAAAGTTTAATAACACAAAAACTCTGACTTTAGTCCTAAACTATATATATTTAAAAATAAGGGAAACGATCTGCACAATTTTTTTTTTTTCTGGAACATCCTTTCTTGCACAAATGTTCCGCCGGCAAAAGCAGAAACAGGGGGAATCAAACAGGGAAGTGAGTAACTCGAGGTTATTGAGTCAATGGAATTGACATTGTCATTGCCTTGAAAATAAGAAATGAATCCTTAAGACCCTTAAGATAATTAAATTAGTCAAATTGTAAATCACTATGAATGGAAAGACCAAATCATGAAAGAAACGAGTAAAAGTCATTTATCTCAAACCTCAAAAGAGTTACTAATCACACAAAAGTGAAACATTCAACAGAAGTACTGTTTAAGTCACAGTTTACAATCATTACAATACGCAAATCAGCCAGGAGTCTTTTACTGCACCGTTACAATTTCAACTGTCCATAAACACCTCTACTACACCATTCTATATTTTTATTGTTAGTTTTGTATATTTTAGGAATTTTCTACATTACTTGGAGTTGTAAACCAAATTTCTATGCACTTGTATGACTACAGTGTAGATACTCTATTCTATTTCATTGTAATTTATAGAGAAAAAACCCAAGAAGTGGGATCCTGTCTGCATCTACATATACACGTGTCTACATGTAAGTGAGTGCAAAAAAGTTAGCACACCCTTAGGACAAAACTAAGATGACAAAGATATTTTATTCGTAGCAACATTCTGTTAGGTTTCACCGATGTTCTTAGACTATGACACGTGATAAAAATAGTATATGCTTGGTTATTCATAATGAATAAAACACAAATAGTATCAGTAGTTTGTAGTACTTTTCTGACATAAATATGCTTTATTACCCTGTATGTACTGTATGTATACATATACTGTATGTATATATGTACAGCACTGTATGTATTGTATTGTACTGTATGTATGTACTGTATATATGTACTGTACTGTATGTATATATTGTATTGTATGTATATATGTAGTGTATTGTATGTATATATTGTATTGTATTGTATTGTATGTATGTCCATCCTTTGGTTTTTAAAACTGCCTCCAATGTCTTTTATATCACCAGAGCATTTGCATCCTCTCAGTTATAATATTCTACGATTTCTTTTCAAGAAAGGTAAGCAAGTAGTCATCATCTTTTGGTTTATTTATACACTGGTGATAAAATGAAGAGCACTGCTCCAGGCTGCTGAATCAGCTCCATGTCTGCTCTGTATAATAACCAGCTCACTAACGAGCAGCACAAACTCTTTTTATTTTTACTTTTGCTTTTTAAAAGACGTTTATTTTTCTGGGTTTGAAACAAATATTGAGCATTTGCGTTTATATATATATACATGTTTTTTTTAGGTAATGGCACCATGCACTGTTGTCTTTCTGTTTTCAGGACTAGCCCGCTAGCTTAGCTAAGCAGCTTCGAATAGATTCATTCGACTCCGCGTCATATAACAACCTTAAAAACAACTTACGTTTCCGGGCTTCGGCGACTTTCTCCGCGGCCCGTTTTTCAGCCTGTAACAGCTGCTGAATGCCCTGAGACTGGCTCGCCATGGTTCAGGAGGAAAAAAAGCCTCTCCGTGAATAAAGATGGCCCAAAACGCCGCTATACTGAAGGTCGACAGCAAACGCTAGAACCCGTGGAGATCAGCTGACTGCACGTCACGTGACGGAACGTCAACTAGAACCACGTGACCGGCCCAGTCTCGCTGCGGCGTGCAGCCTGTCTTTAAAATGGCGTACACTGTGTACTGCACACGTACTACTTCTCTCATACTGTTATGCAGTATGCGAGACATTATTTGATATTCTACACTTGCGTACTAGCACACTTGCACATCAGCAGAAACAAACCTTAATTTCAACGACCAAGTCAGCTGATACAGATACAGGCAAAGCCAATAAGACGTTTGTAGCATACTAGCATATTTTCACACATACTTGCTCACTGGAATACTTGTATAGTGTATACTACACTAGTATAAACGAAATACTACTTACATACCACATACCTCTCTTATACTGCTATGCATGTATGTTTATGTAGTATGGGAGACATCATTTACTATACTACATGTGCATACTAGCATACTTGCATACTTGCTAATCAGTAACAGACACAGACAAGTTTGTAAAAGTAAAACAAACTAAGTTTGTTTGTAAATCTAAGTCATACTTTCATACTAGCAACCTTGGATACCTGCATACTTCCATACTTGCACACTTACACACTGACATACTAGCAGCCTTGGATACTTGAACACTTCCATACTTGCACACTTACACACTGACATACTAGCAGCCTTGGATACTTGCACACTTCCATACTTGCACACTTACACACTTACATACTAGCAACCTTGGATACTTGCATACTTGTACACATGCATTCTTAATGTTCAAGTCAACTAATACATACAGAAAAAGACAAGACAATATTTGTAAAGCTAAGGGATATACTAGCATATTGCATATTTTCAGACTTGCATACTAACATACTTTCGTACTAGCATCCCTGCTTACTAGTATACTTAAACACTTGAAGATTAGTATGCTAGTAACAATAGTATGTAGGTAGATATACAGCCTTCATGACAATGACATATCATCATCACAAGATGGCAGTGCTGCTATAGAATTACACTGATTGGTTTTGAGTCATTAGCCTATGTAAGTCCACAGAATGTCATTGTTTAATTGCAGACATGAGAAACACTAAAAAAAAAAAAAAAAAAAACTTTTCTACATCGGTGTTATGTCATTTGTGTCTAAGAATTTGGTTATTGCTTTCAGTTACCTATAACAAATATTTACAAAAGTGGAAAATAATTCCGTACAGGAATGACCACAGGAACCACAGGAGTGAACACAGGAACCGCAGGAGTGAACACAGGAACCGCAGGAGTGACCACAGGAACCACAGGAGTGAACACAGGAATGAACACAGGAACCACAGGAGTGAACACAGGAACCGCAGGAGTGACCACAGGAATGAACACAGGAACCCCAGGAGTGACCACAGGAACCACAGGAGTGAACACAGGAACCACAGGAGTGACCACAGGAATGAACACAGGAACCACAGGAATGAACACAGGAACCACAGGAGTGACCACAGGAACCACAGGAGTGAACACAGGAACCACAGGAGTGAACACAGGAACCCCAGGAGTGACCACAGGAACCACAGGAGTGAACACAGGAACCACAGGAGTGACCACAGAAATGAACACAGGAACCACAGGAGTGACCACAGGAACCACAGGAGTGACCACAGGAATGAACACAGGAATGACCACAGGTGTGACAACAGGAGTGACCACAGGAACCGCGGGAGTGACGGCAGGAATGACCACAGGAAATAAATAAATAACGATTGTGAATAGATCTATTTAGCTATGTATTGCTCCACTGAAACTGTATAGTTTTATATGTATACATATATATACACGCATACACACAGACATACACACTGATCAGCCATAACATTAAAACCACTGACAGATGAAATGAATAACATTGATTATCTCAATCAGAGAACAATCAGTTCTCGAAGTTGATGTGTTGGAAGCAGGAAAATTGGGTAAGCGTAAGGATCTGAGCGACTTTGACAAGCACCAAATTATGATGCTAGACATCTGGGTCAGAGCATCTCAAAAACGACAGATCTTGTGGGGTGTTCCTGGTATGCAGTGGTTAGTACCTACCAAAAGTGGTCCAAGGAAGGACAAACAGTGAATTGGCGACAGGTTCATGGGCGCCCAAGGCTCAATGCGTGTGAAGCTAGCCTGTCTGGTCCAAAGAGCTACTGTAGCAGAATTTGCTGAAAAAGTTAATGCTGGCTATGATAGAAAGGTGTCAGAACACACAATGTATCGCATCTTGCTGTGTATAGGGCTGCGTAGCCACAGACAGGTCAGAATGCCCATGCTGACTCCTGTCCACTGCCGAAAGCATCTCAGTGGGCATGTGAGCATCAGAACTAGACCATGGAGCAATGGATGAAGGTGGCCTGGTCTGATGAATCATGTTTTCTTTTACATCATTTGGAAGGCCAGGTGCATGTGTGTCACTTACCTGGGAAAGAGATGGCACTAGGATGGACTATGGGTAGAAGCCAAGCCTGGCGGAGGCAGTGTGATGCTCTGGGCAAAGTTCTGCTGAGAAACCTTGGGTCCTGACATTCATGTGGATGTTACTTTGACATGTACCTCCTACCTGAACATTGTTGCAGACCAAGTGCATCCCTTCATGGCAACGATATTCCCTAATGGCAGTGGCCTCCTTCAGCAGGATAATGCGCCCTGCCACACTGCAAAAGTTGTTCAGGAATAGTCTGAGGAACATGATAAAGAGTTCAGGGTGTTGGCTTGGCCTCCAGATTCCCCAGATCTCAATCCGATCGAACATCTGTGGGATGTGCTGGACAAACAAGTCTGATCCATGGAGGCTTACAGGACTTGAAGGATCTGCGGCTAACGTCTTGGTGCCAAATACCACAGCACAGCTTCAGAGGTCTTGTGGAGTCCGTCCCTCGAAGGGGCAGAGCTGATGGTGGCACAAAGGGGACTGAAACAATTTTAGATAGGTGGTTTTAATGTTATGGCTGAATGGTGTGTGTGTGTGTGTGTGTGTGTGTGTTTATATATATATATATATATATATATATATATATATATATATATATATA
>CM075029.1:3821445-3850232 GCA_037576675.1 Pangasius sanitwongsei | reverse complement strand
TGTGTTTATATATATATATATATATATATATATATATATATATATATATATATATATTTAGGTGAATTTAAGTGAGTAAATAGAAAAATAGATCTATTCACAATAGCCGTCATACATTTTGGGTTACTGGAGCATCCTATCTAGTGATTGGTCTATTACAAAATGGAGGGGTTGACTTTGCACTTTGCATAGAGGTTGGTGCCAGGGTATGAATTTGCCTCAGAACAATAAGCTGGGCCCTGGCATCATGCAGCAGGTCCAGTGAGAGAAGGTATTTAGTTACTCAAGTGTAAACCCAGAAAGCCAAGTCAGGCTACTAAATGCAAAATAGTGCTAAAACATTCCTGAGTTTGGCCTAATGAGCCATTTGCTTCTGTACTTTGCCTAAACACTTTGCATGGATACTTTTATTGCAGTGCACTATGTCTGAGAAAAAGCCTTGTTTAGCAGGGCAATATCTCTGACTTTTCAAAGGATTAAAAGAGAATATTGTGTCACGTTCAATAGTAGAACCCATTAGAATTTCCTGTTTATCTATCTATATATTTTTTTCTCTGTTCTTTTTTTTTGTTTGTTTGTTAATGTGTACTTTACTGACTATAAATTGTCCTAGATGTGAATAAGTGTGCATGTGTGTGTCCATGGGCCCACGCAGGTTATATTTCTGCACTGTGCCCAGTGATCCGGGGATAGGCTCCGGATACAGTGCGACTCTGACCAGGATAAATATGGAGCTTGTAAGCTGACAAAAGTATGAATTGAATATTTTTGAATATTTAATTTTAATACATTTACATTTTTGCCCATGTTTTTTTCTGTATTTTGAGCTTGCTAAGGGTAAGATTTATATAACATATAAAACATATAATTTGAGTTTTTTTCATCAGACATCAGAACCTTAAATAGAAATTTCAAAATTCAAATAGCAAAAATATAGATTTTAAGTAATTTAGGCCGATTTAGTTGATCACAGTCGCCTGCCATGCTCACGTGCATGAATGGAAGTGAAGAGTAGAGTTAAGAGGAGTGAAAACAGAAGATATGAAGCCTAATGTGGGAAGTACATCTAAAATTTTTAGGAGATTTGTATTTAGGGTTCTGAGCTCAAAAACACATAATTTAAAATTATTAAAAGGTGAATCTTACTCCTAAACAAAGAAAAACAAAGAAAAAGAAAAAGCACAGGAATAACTGCAAGTTTATTAAATGCACCATAGAAAAAAAAAATCATATTTAAATACTTCTGTAAGCTTCCAAGCGCCATAGACAAAGCAGGCCACCATGAGCCACCAGCTTCAACAGATTCTGTGAGTCTCCGAAACTGTACTGGAAACATGAGCGCTATTCTCCCTGTCTAACATCGCTCCAAATGACCTTTGCATAGCATATAATTAAGAATTAATTATATAATTATTAATAACTAATTTTCATACATTTGGACAGGATAGTGTATTCATCCGTTAATACTATTCAAAGTATTGTGCCCACCCCTGACTATGGGTTAAAATATAATGAACTATTCAGAGAACAGGGCTATAATTTTCCACTGAGAACTTCGAGAACACTGGAAAAACAGCTGATATCCAAATAGTGCACTTATTATTATTATTATTATTATTTTTAACCAGGGAACAAATTCAGACATGGCTATTGTGTTAATTGACCATTCATTTCGTTATATAACAGGAATTTCAACAGAAAAAACATCCTGAGCTCTACTTGTTATGAAAATTAACACATACAGCACAAAGACATGGCATGGTGATATGATCTAGGTTTTGATAGGATGTTTGTGAGATAAAATTCACTGAGCAGGAAAAAAAGATACATTCGAATATTTCACTTATGCACAGTTTATTTTTCTTGTAAAAACATGTTAACATGATAAAATCTGGAGATTAAAAAAATTAAAGATTAAAGTGTCTTTAAATATTATTATCGATGGTAGGCTAATATTAGAGAAAACACAAAGACACACACATACATACACACCTCTTTAAAACATTTGACGTTTCATCTCAACAACTGCTCCAAGGAGCACTTCTACCGTGTCTTCGAGTCATTATTAAAGGGACACTGATGGACACTTTTGCTACTGAGATGCATTCTAAATTTGGTTTCATCTATAATGTAGCTCTACTTCAAACATTAGTCTAGCAATGCATTTATTAAAGGTCAATTTAACTATACATAGTGAACTAACAGAACAGGATAACAGTGTAGCGTTCGTAAATGTGTGGGTTCTTTAAAACAGCATCAGGAAACTGCGTAACATTTTCAAGTCAGTTTAAGATCTTTCTCTCAGTCCTGTTAGTGTTTCCCAGCGAGAACATGATACTAAACTTCAATTTGTGACACAGCTAACAACTTAGAGTTCACCTGTGTCCCAGGTGTTATTTTCTACTCCAACATTCTTTTCTTTCTCCTTGTAAAACACCTCTCCATCTGGTTGCTTTCTCCACGTCACTGTGATGTTATCTGCCATCCCATGTTCCTTCAGCTTCTCCTTGATCTGAAGAACAGAAAATGATTTATTACTAAATAATGAAGAATATTAATCTCTTGTGTTACTTGTGAAAAATGCTACAAAAACAAAATGCAACAAGGAGAAGATTCTTTCTGGTTCTCTCTGTCATACATAGTAAGTGGATACTTGTGGAAGATGAGACCCACCTTCTCCAAGATGGCTGCCTTTACCTCAGGATCATTCACATCCTGCTTAGACCGGACTTTCACTCTGATTAACTGCTTTTGTCCTGTAATTACTGTATACAGAAATGTAATTAAGCAATTAAACTTGTATTCTAAAAACAATTAAAAGTAATCTAAATAGGGGACTGAATACAGCTTTACCGCACCTGAATGACAGAAGAAGAACATTTTGACTGAACACGCTTCATCCTCTGCCTGATCTTTAAGTAAATAACCACAGTTTTCATTATGATCTTTATTATCAGGTTGTCCATCTTTCCACTTAATGCTGGACGCATTGGTCTGGTCTGTCCACTTCCAGGAGTCTCTGAACAGGCCAAACCAAAAATTCCCACTGTCAATTGTGCTCTGTATAACTCCAGCTTCTTCTACATGTCTCACACTGGCCAGGTCTGTGTACTGCTGCCTGCAGTAACTTTGGGCAGCATGCCACGGCATCTTATCCGAGATATAAATGTACCTGTCAGTGCCATTTTTCTTGTCTGTCAGAATTGAAAAACACATGATTAAATGTAATGGATGTCAAAGTTTTTGAAAAGCAGTGAGCCAGTTGTGCCCTTTAAAGGATCGCTCAGTTATTTTGTCAAATTTTACACTCAGTAGTCCAGTAATTATAGCACCCTGGAAATTTTTTTTTAAGACCAGCCTTAGTGAATAATATGTTGTTCCTCACCATCAAAGCATATAAATGGATTTGGCTCTATACATTGCATATCTGACCACATCCCTTTATTTATTATGGCACATTCTTCATTTCCATTATGGTTGTCAGGCTGTTTAGAATTCCACTTTGTCATAGGTCCTAGTGATGTATTTTCAAAGGACCAGCGCCAGCTGTTGATGTCATTGTACAGTCCGATCCAAGCGCTGGAACTAAATTGCTGGCTCTGAGCCACATTTTGAAGTTGGAGCATATCATCGTTGCTTTCGATGGTAGCCAGGTCGGTGTAGTTGTCTTGACAGTAGGCCAGTGCTTCATTCCATGTTTTTTCCTGCTGAATCAGATAGTACTTACGAGGGCGAGACAGGATAAAGGGGAAAAAGCCTGTGGATGAGAATTTTAAGATATTCATGTAGTATTAAGTGTGCTTTATGTGGTAGACGTCTAATATTAAAATTATTGATACTAGAGGAGCCATGTCATACAATTCCAGATGAGCAAAATAACATGAATGTATTGCACGTTTGCACAAATGATTATGAAATTCGGTGTGGTGCAAACTGCATTGCAGTATCTATGCAGATGCCTATGAGAATAGTAATTTGATGTGCAAATTTATACAAACGAAGGCAGGTATTAAATTTCCAGAAGCAGAAAACGTATCAAGTCTTTATAATGAAAGTTCGAAATTATGCCTTAGTTTTTCAAAACAGTTTAAAAGATTCTAAAATTATGACTTCATGACTTCAAAGTATTATTTACTGACATTCACAGTAAGTTTGCAACTCCAATGACAACAGCTTTTAAAGAGAACCTGACAAAAGGTTCTCATTCACATAAACCCGATGAACAGAACACACACTCTTGTCTACACTTTTATTTTACATTGATATTGTAATGAAACAGGTGAAATGGGTGTGTTCAGATGTGTTTGAGTTCAGCTCTGCCTCTGCCTTTTCTGTCGACAGAAGAACTTCATATTTTTGTGTATTTAATTATGGGTGATTTTTAAATAAATGTAATGTAGTAATACTCAAAAGAAAAATGTCACTATTCTACCTAAATAGGTTAAAGTCAGTATTATAGCAATCAGAATGGCATAAACTGAAAATCTATCACAAACACTTCAGACTTTAAGAGCCTATGTGCTGTTTTCAGGGATTCCAATACATTTTCCAATAGGAGAGACTAGGGATGATTACTCAGTATCTGTAACTCTAAAAGTTTTTGTGTTATCGATTTCAAATATAGATACAAAGTTCCCACATTTGTCTACTACAAATAGCAGTCTAACCTCTGTTATAATAATCACAGTATTCATGAATTCATGCCAAATACAAGGAGTTCCAGTGCTCCAACCTACACTAATACAGAGGTAAGTTGTAACACTAGCTGGGGTAAGTTGTAACAATAAGAGGAAAGAAGCAAAAATTGAACCCACACTATACAATTTGCATTAGAGAAACTTTAATGAAGTTATGAAATGAAAGAACAACATGACCGTCAGTCAGTGTGTGCTTGTGCAAGTGTGTCTTTGACTATGAAATACATCACAGTGCTGATTCTTCTAAACCACCTGTTCTCACCGCCAACACGTCAAATATTGAAGCATAGACAGAAGCCTTTAGCATCACTGCATGCATGCCAAATGGCCGGTCTGGCTTCACTAAATTGACATGATCTTTGATCCTTCTTTTAATCGGTGAAAGCCAAATCTCTCTGACACAAAAGACAAATGCATTTACTGGCTTAGTGGATGAACTTTGTGCTTTAAAGGTCTGACACAAAAAGATGAATGAATGAACAAAGTACAGTCCATAATAAACATTGATCTTTATGTATATGCACAGGGTGATAATATTTTAATTATGATATTTATCAGTAGACAGTGTTTAATTAGTCGTAAGTCTCTTCATATTCCATACGTCACTACCCTCAAAGCTAAGCCTCTCAACTACCTCCCCAAGGCTCTTGAATAACCTCTCCACATTTGAATGATTAAAGCTTGTAGCTTGCTCTGGACTAACTACCTCCATGTTTCTCATGGACAGGTTGGGATGCCTTTTCATAAAGCCTGAGAACCAATCAGGACCTGCCACAGATTTTTCATCCCAAGATCACAAGTTTGAGGTTATACTCCACTGCCAGTTGATATGCAAACTTTCTGCCTAAAAATGTAGAAGACAGATTTGGCTGATTTCCGCTGTTTGACCTTTTTTTTTAAGATGTCTGCACACCCCTGTCTGTCTTCCTTTTCCACTGTGGACACCGTGTATAGCACGCCTATAGGCATGCTGAAAAATAAAGAAAATATAAAGCATGTCCATTGTCATCACTGGTGGTTGGTTGTAACACTATTTTCAAAAGTCAGATAATAGTCAGGTATTTTATTCCTAAATGTTGTACAATGGTGGGTTGAGATAAGCATGATTGATACGCATCACATTTAACTTGAAATATTACTGTTTAATCTAATATCAAGTTAATCAAGTTCTATACATCATTTTAACTTACACACTCTATGTCAGGGATGTCCACTCTTATTCACAAGAAACACCCCTGCTCTAAGTGATCATCAAAATATAAACCTAGTCCCAAAAATTCCTTTCTTACCTCTAAATTTATTTATTTATTTCTTTTTGTCTTTTTTAAACTGCAGCCTTGCGTACACAGCTATGAAACTGCACGAGTAATCAGGAAGGAAAAAAATTTCTGACCTATTTTTTTATCTACTTTTTTTTTTTAATATTACAATTCCAGTTCATGCTCCTCTGGTCACAATGCTAACGTTTAACCTATTTATGTGGAATAAAGTGATTGTTTATTTAAATGCTTTATTTAACTGACATTCTTCTGTTCATTAATTTCACAATCCACTTATTTTGTAATCAGTCCACCTGTATCAATATTATGTGCATGGAAATGTTGTATTAGTTCATGTGTGTTACCTCTTTCTTCAATATCTGCCATGGCTCAAGCTTGCAACCACTATTACAGAAGAAGCTGTCCGGCTTAAAGGCTGTCTTTTCATCTACAACTGCTACCGGCTACTCTTGCAGACATTCAAAGCGAGGCGCAGTTGAATCTGAACACAGCTATCCTTTGTAAATGGCTTGCAATACGCTCATTAACTGTGCTCAGAATTGATCTGAATGGCACTCAAAATAGCACATTACTCAGAATCTTAATAAATCTGGGTCTGATTGCACAAGGTCTGTCTGTCATGTCCAAGTGGATAAAACTAATTATTTATTCAGGCCATTTAAGGACTTTTTTTTTTTTTTTTTTTACTTTTCCTTTTTATCATTTTCTCTCTCACCTGTGAAAAACAGGAGTATGAAGAGACGCTGCTGCATCACTAATGTCTTGAAAAGAAATAAGAGATGTGGTTCTTCTGGGCTGTCCTACAGGATAAAGCATCTCTGTTAAGACTGGTAACTGCAAGTACTAGCTTATCACACATGATTATATTTGAAACCAAAAACAAATCAACAGTTTTTCAGTACATTTACAATTAATCCACGATTGTACTAAATTAATCTATATAACAGAAACAAACTAAAAAAGATTATACCACATTCCAGATTATATGAAATATTTCCCTTAATTAAGTGGCAAGAAATAGCTAAAGTATCTGAGCAGAGTATTAAAACATACCTGAAATAGGAAGAAGGCACTTAAATGAATGTCTTTACATCCCAATGACCCAAAGCTCTTTTTCCAGTATGTGAAAACCTTAGCTGGCCACTTTTCTCGCATGCAAAATACCTTGTCTTTGTTTTTAAATAACCTGTACAAATTGTTGATGTCATAGTTTAACTGAATCCAGGCAGTGAAGTACTGGCACCTCGATGCCACGGTGCAGTGAAGCTGTTCTGGAGGCCCACCATTTTGCTTAAGAGCAAATTGCATATGTATTGTATAATGTATATTTATATATTTATAAGAGACAGACAGGACGAGAGGAATGGCAAAAGGGTGTAAAATTGAATGTCTCAGTAATCTTAGCTCTTACCAACACCTTACTAATATTACACTGTTTTGCTTTACTTGTCTTTGCTTGTTCAAGTATTTCCTCCGGAGGTGCTGTAAAATAATAAATATTACAAAAAAGTTCTTGTGTTCCTCCTTTGCTTGTTTTTCTGAGTTTCATTTTCATTTTGGTGCTAAAGCAGGCCTGCTGTATACACAGACTGACATACAGAAGGAAGTAAAAGTATTTTACATTAAAATACTAAAACTAGACTAAAAAAATTAAACAGTTAAAATGATAAAATACTCATTTAATCGTTTAAATGACACTCACTGCAATTACAATCTTATACTATATTGTACAGTGCAATACAAAATTCTATTAATTTTTTAAATTATTTTTCCCACAAAATAACATTGCCCCTCTGTATTTTGTTTGTATTTTATTTCAGATTTATTTTGTTGTAGCCTAAGAACATAAGAATTCATTTCTTTCTTTCTTTCTTTCTTTCTTACCTACTTACTACTGTTTATCCAAATATAAGGCAAGGGAGTAGTGATTTAGACATGCAAGTTGTAGAGTGATAAACCTGAAGCTATAAGCTTCCCTTACTTGTTGGCTACATTAGCCACATAGCTCCAGTGAAAGGTGAAGAAGTCATTTTGCCTCTTCGCCCACCAAATGTGTCTTGACTACTTGAATTCATTTGGGGGTAATGGGAAATATGTATTGTAATATACGTGCCTTTCTTTATACATAAATGGACTGAAGGATTTCATACAAGGGATGATGAAGCGTGAGGTGAAGGTGGCCCAGGTGAAAGGGAGCGAAAACGCACCGAGATTGGAGCTGGAGCTACTGAGAATCCTGGGAGTGAGGGAACAGCTCCTGGAAACCAAGAATGGAAAACACTCATGCAACTCATGACAGGAAAAAGTGAGACTGAGGGTTTTAAGGAGACAAATAGTAACAGAAGAAAGGTGGAAAATTAGGAAAGACGATGGTTGAACAGAAGAAAAGTATGTTGTCTGATTTCACCCTTCAACAAAACTGACAAGTGGTTTGTTCTGTTTCTGTTATGTACACTCACTTCTGTTCATGATTATTCTTCTACATGCTGTGAACATAAGGATTTATGCAAAACAATCACAATCTGGTGTTTTATTTCCATATTCAAACACTGGCCAAGTCCCTTCGCCACTCAGTGCCGGGAATGTAAAGCATACGTTTGAATGTTATCTTCTCCAAGATTTTTCAAAACATATATTATGTCATAGCTCTCTTCTCTGCAGTTAAAAAAAATATAACATTTTTGGACATTTCATTTGTAAGAAATAAGAGGGGGAAAATCCAGTATAAATCCAACTACAGTCTTTTTAGATTTCAGTTCCTGTGTCCTTTAAAGCCATGGTTCTCAAAGTGGGGTCTGTGAAGCACAGGGTATTTGTTAAAGTGGTGGAACCCACAACCCACTATTCTACCGGGGCTCTATTGGTTGCAAACTTCAGAAATGATAAAACTCTCTGGCTATAATAAATAGTCAAAATTTATTATTGAATACATTTAAATAATATGCTTAGTTTGTAAAATCTGTATTGTGGGGGTCCATAATTTTTGTTAGGTCAAACCCCAGAGAAGCCTTGAGCCCCTGCATTAAAATTACTGTTGGTGTGTGTTTTTGCCCAAATGTAGCTACATGTGGTACACAGGTCAACTTTTTAAACCAATTTTCTGCTTGTTAATCTCACAAGCAATATGACCGACATGTAAATATGATCAAATTATATTTGCACTGGACTAATATGCCCCAGCTCAGCTTTCTTTGTCTGTTAAAAAAAAAAAAAAAAAAAAAGTCTATTTTACTCATTACCCTGTTCTGTTTTCAGAAACATTCTGCAAGACATGCTGCCAAACAGTGCAAATTTCCTGAAATGTGCCAAACCGGTTCTGAAACAAGTGAGAACCTGGTCTGAGGGAGCCACCTCAGCACTTCAGGACTGTTTTGAGCACACAGACTGGGACATGTTCAGTGAGGCTGCTACGTATGACTGCACCACAGATTTTGAAGAATACACAGCATCAGTGAGTGGCTACATCAGCAAGTGCATAGATGATGAGACCTCCTTCTAGGCCATCACCACACATGCAAGCCAGAAGCCATGGACGACTGCAGAGGTGAGTGTACTACTGGTAACCCAAGACACTGGCAAAAGATCTGACAACAACTGAATGATTTCTATGCACGGTTTGAAGTACAGAACAACATGCCAGCAGGGAACACCACCCCAAATTCCACCGACCAATTCTGTCCAGAGTTAACCCATGGAAAGCTGCTGGTCCCGACAACATCCTTGGCCAGGTGCTCAGGGATAGTTCTGATCACCTAACAGACATCACCATCATCCGTGCCGAGTGTGTCCTGCCTCAGCAACTACCGACCCGTCGCACTCACCAGACCCATTCCAGATTGCATACCATCCTAACTGCTCAACAGAGGAGTGAAGAAGAAACCCCCCAAAACAAACAAATCTGGAAGAAGCTGTGGTACAAGCCTGGAAAAGCATCACAAAAGAAGAATGCAACAGTTTGGTGATGCCAGTGGCTTAATGAGTTATTGTAAGCAAGGGATATGCAACCAAATATTAAGCATTATTTACTATAAAACTATCTGTTCATCTAAGTATTGGGAGGTCTGCCACCAAAGGTGCCATGTTTTAAGTTGTTTAACACATGTAACATAAAGCTGTAACATCATTAAATGAAAAGCTGAAATTCTGTCATCTTATATTCATCTTTTGAGCTCAAACCCAAAGGTCTTCATATACCACGTGTATAACAAAAACAAAAAGAATTATCCGTGTTGTTCCAATACTTTCGGAGGGGACTACATAAAGAGACTTCACTATATTTTTGTTAGGATTGGTGTTTAGTAAATTTTTACTTTATATGCAATGTAAGTGATTTTTGTGGGCGATTTTAACCAAATAAAACTTATTTTGTCAAGTCATGTTTTTTAAGCTATGTATTTTTTTCCTGTATTGTAATGGAAGTGCTTCAGTTAAATTAAAAAAAAAAATAAATAAAAATTAATTAGGATGGGTATCTATCAGCTCACACTTAGAAAAATTGGTATCTTGCATCTCTACAAGTGGCAGTTGATCCAGTGTGACTCAGAACAACGGGGCATGCTGTTATATGAAAATAATTAAAGACAAGGTGGTGTGATGTGGCCTGACATATCTGTTAAATATAAACCGTTGTCTCCTCCCACTAATCCCAGCTTAAGTGGAGTGAGTGTTCAGAGATTTGAAGTGAGACATTTGAATGCACACACACAAGATGGACAAAGATTTATGAATTTTTTTTTGTAAAGGTATCTTCACAAACTGTACATTTTGCAGTAAAAAAAACAAAAAAAACAAAAACAAAACTAAACTAAAATTATAAACTTTCAGGGCTATGTCTCAAATCACATATCGTATCATCACATACACTATAACCTTTGTACACTATGTACTGTTGTAGGACAGCAAGTTCTCAAATAAAACACAACCATTTTATATTAAATGTTCGACCTCACGTTGCACCTTGTGTCCAACAGCAGTTCTAGTACATCACCAAGGCATTAATAGTACACTAGATCTTCTTGTATTAACCCAGTGTGAACAAAGAACTAAAAGTGCGTGGGGTATGCAGTTTGAGACATAGCCGTGGTGCGAGTGGAGTCTCTATTTGAGCGTCTTGCTGATGTTAGTGTAACCAGTGCCTACGCAGGTCATCAGCACTTTCTCTCCTCCCTTCCGCTCGTCTTCGTCTCCTTTCTGCTGCTCGATCTTGAACATGATCTGAAAGAAGTCCCGAATGTGCCGAAGGAACTCGATCCTGCAAGACACCACAGCTATGTTTACATGCAGCCTTATAACCCATTAATAATCCCACTGCTAGCTCAACTGGTATAGAGATAACCGACTGTTGCCAACCTATATAATTTCTATTTGAATTCTTTTATCCCATCAATACATTATTAAATACAAGAACAATGGCCATGTCTGATTACTTTAACTAACGGAATTTGTTCAGTGCACTCCTTGTACAATAAACTAGCCCTGTAAGAAAAGGCAGTTCATGTTACAGATTAATTTATTTAAAAATAATTGTACAGTTGGATTGGCATCAGATCAACATTTTGAGGCAGAAGAACTTTACGCCTGTCCAGTCTCGAGACATTTTCTATATTCACTTAGACTTGTCTCAGACTTAGACATTTGTACTTGGACGTGTCTCAGTCTTAGGCATTGATCTCGGTCTCATTCGAGAGTTTGTAAAATAATGTTTGTGTTGTCTTATCTTTTCGTATTCACAATGTTTCACAAGAAGGAATTCACTCCTCTGGAAAACATTAGCCTAATTGGAACAATCAGTAATGAAGCCAACTATGTGAACTAAAGGCATAAAGGATTTGATGGGTTTTTGGGCTCAATCTTGACTTGTTTTTGCTTTCATTTGGACTTTATCTTGACTTGGCCTCGACCCCCTTAAAGCTCGGTCTTGACTTGGTCTCAGCTAATCTTGATCCTGAACTTGCCAATGGCGGCCTTGAGTATAGCCCTATGAGGAAAACACGGGCCATGAACTGATCTCAGTAAAGTGGGCTCAGCATGTGAAATCAGTCAGACGTTCAGTGAGGATGTAAAAAAAAAAAAAAAAAAATGGGGAGAAAACTTAAATAAACCTATATTTCTTGTGCAGTTATCTCCACACAGTGGTTTTTAACTACTGTAATATTAGAATATGAGTAAAGGCATTATAATGATGAATAATGTGTATATTTCATGTCATTTTCTGCAACCAGAGTGTGCTTGGTCCTGAATGTCACTCAAAGATGAAACGCTAAGCAACTCTACTGAACTCCTGGTAAAACTGACACTACACCTCACTCCCCTCATGTGTGTAATTTTACATATAATGTACATATAAATTGAGATAAAATTTATACACATTGCTCAGTCTAGGATGCCCAATGCATGCAAATTCCGATTGAATTCATTGGAATTGACGAAAATCTTTGCAATGTAAATCTTGTAATCTTGCATGTAAACCTAGCCATTACATTCTGTTACACTCTGTTACTTTATCACAGAATCACTGTGATCCAATCAAAATGCCACATCTTCGGAATCATATCAGCTCTACATATACGGCTGAAAATACTAAAGCAGAGGTAATCAATATCAATCATCATAACCACACAACATGGCCTATCATTCCCAAGGTGAGGTTGTTGCTCTTTACGGCTCAAACAAAAAACGTAATGCATCACTGTTTTTCATCCACATGCAGGTATTCGTCTATACAGTCGTGAATTAGGGTCAGGGATCATCTGGCCAGGCCAAGCTCTCTGCGTCAGGAATGACCGTGACCCATGACACTGTGCACAACACAGGGGGGCATGGAGGAAAAATACAACTCAAAACATTTGCAACAGGGAATGGAGAGATCATTTAGAAAAAAAAACAAAACAACACACAGGAACAAAGTTTAATATGTTACAACTGATGTACTCTAGTAACCTTTTTGGGATGTACACATCATACAAGTAACCTCCACCCTGAAATACATCTCTACTGAAGTATTTGTGATGTGTTTAATTATTTTGCTGCTAATTTGTTAGTGGTTAGCGGTTGGGTGCTGCACTGGTGTCACAGGGGGACAATGTTACATCTCCTAAAAACAAAAAAGCTTCTTTTCTCACTCACCATCCAACGTAGAATAAGTGGAGATGTTTGTGCAAATGTTGGACTCAAAGTCCCAGAACACAACGCGGCTATATGATGCAGTTGCGGCAGAGACTCGGCTTGGCTAGTTGGCTAGCAATGAGATGAAGCCGACAGCCCTGGATGTGTTTCATGCAGTCTAAATAAATGAAAATGTCATGGGAGACGCCAGACCAGCTTGAACTTATCCATGAGGATCTCACTCGCGGACACAGGAAGCATTGTGTTGGCACTGCCAATCTTCAGTTATCATAGTACTGTACTTGATTAAGACACAGCACCGGTACCATGATAACTGAAAATGGACAGTTCATAGTATGCAGGAGGCTGAGCTCGATCCAGCGTCCATGAAAACCACTCACCGGACAGACATGAGTTACATCAAACCTAAAAAGTGACCAAATCATAACGATCTATTGCATAAGATTAAGACTGCTCAACATGACTACTTAACAAGGTGCCCACATTAAAAGAGGTGCAAATTAAAGAGGTGCAATGCCATGCAACTGGGAGGCATTACAGGCCTGGACAAAATAGTACAGAAGAGATGTAACAAGTAGTTTTCTTTAATTTCCTGATTGCCCTATCTGATTTTATTTTGCAGGAAAAAAGGCTATCAGGCTCTTCTGCCTATATATTAATTCATACATTTTCAGTAATTGCTTTATCCTGGTCAAAGTTACACTGGCTCCACAGCCTATCCCAGGAAGACTGGGCATGAGGCAGAACTTTTTTTAAGTTTCATTTTATGCTACTTGTATTCTTCCCCATACTTGTTTAATTAACTGCTTAATTTCATTTTCAATTTAGTTTTACCAAACTAACTGGTACATCAACTTCCTTTAACCCCACCCCCCACCCCCAAAACCAGTTGTCCATGGTCAACAGAAAGTGTTTCTTTCTGTAGTACAACACTTTAATTCCCCATCTTTAGCCACTGACAATTTTGTTAGTTGACAGTTGCGTTGACAAGATTATACAGTCGGGTGTGCAAACATTGGTGGGAAACGTAGGTCCTTTTTTTTGAGTAAGGTGATGTTTATGCCATGTTTCTCCTTTGATGAGTGAGACATTCATGTCAACATACAAGGGGAGAAACAAGGGAAGAAACAAGGGAAGAAAACAAGACTCACGTGTATGGAGAAATGGGACCTAGAAGAGTTTTGGACACATCTTGCTGGCCGAGAGTCATGTACAAGAGAGCCAGGCTCTGATTGGTCGAATCCACGCATCCACCCTGGAAATGACAAAAAGTTTGTTATAAACCGCAATCATTTGTATAAATATTACAGCAATGTTTATACATTTTTGCTACCAAGGTCTTGTGTCAGAACTTTAAAGTCAGACAGTGCATGCCCATAAGAGAGAACCTGTGACCTTGCTTGTTGATGCTATCTAGATATTTTAGAGAGTGGTATACGAGTCATGACTACTCCCTACTCTAATAGGTGGAGTAACGTTGGACTCCTTAACAGCAGCATTTTCCCATTACTATGAACATTCAAGTCTAGTGTTGGGCCACAGCGACTCATCTAGCTGTGACTGCTCACGTGTCCAGCTCAGAGTTTCTGCATGGAAATCTGCACATAACTGATTCAATCACATAATCATATAAAGGAACTGAGGCTTCGTTGTTGACATGAGCTTATTCCCCCCTAACAGAATTCTGAAATGTGACTGCGTCAGGAGAAAACTTTGTGGAAAAAAAAACATCCAGAAATCATTTAATGCTGAAAACTGTAATAAACCAATTTATAAGAACTATAGCAAACATTTTTATCCCTTACAACTCCCAGGACCTCTCATAACTACATACCTTAGTAGTCACTATATAATGAACTTAATTTTACAGCAAAGATACTGGAACACATGGTTTTTCTCTCTGGGTTGAAGCTTTTTTAAATGTTCAAGTGCTCTCAATATCTCTGTATTAATATCAGTTAAAAGTATGATTCTGTTCATTAAGCAGTTGAATCAGTTACAGAACAGTATCAAGCACGCTATATCTTCCAGTAATGCAGCTCAGCCATTGCAGTACATCAGCTACGATAGACACACACAGACTTTCCCCTCCTTTAAAGGGTGCCATTACTTTTGTTCTAACCAAACGGCTAGTCTTGTTTGTTTTCATTTATGGATTAGTTCTGGATCGGTTTCTTTCAGATCATTAACATAAAATGTCTGAGATTCAAAAATTTCTCACTAAACCCGTGTCTACTGAAGTAACTAATGGATTTAAACTTGACAGCGCAACGTTTATACAAAACTGCAGCAACTTATCAATTATACAATTTAAAGCCGATCACTCAAGGCTCAAATTATACATACATTCACACAAATGCAGAAGCTCTTGTAGAATATGAACTTTTTCCCCCTGAAGTAATTAGATTTTCATGAATACATTTCTTCTGTAAATGCTCCTTAGATCGACTTACAAATACATTCTTTCCTATCCAGCTTGAAAGATTAAATTAAACCTCAGCAAATGAAGATGTGACATTACCTTGCTCCACTATATACTTACAGTGAATGAAAAAGTGGGAAACTACACGCTGTCCCAGTGCTCCTTCCTATTGCCTGTTTTTCACGTCAGCTAACACTAATGGAACTGAAAACTCCTCAGCTGTATTACAAGATCGAAGAACTGGGGCTTAAGATCCAATAACACCACAGCGTTATGCTGATGAGGCACATCAGAGCATATCACGTCTAAACAGGACGGTGGAAAAGTCCCAAAGATCCTGAGTTACAAGATCCCTCCTCTCTACAGTTACACACAAAAGTGCATTGAGTATAACATTATGTTCTTTGAGTACATCCTTAACGTCTGTTACATAAACCTTAGCCATGATTCACTCTTCGTGTGATGGAGAGAATTTACTGAATTCTGTGACGATAAGATTAAATCAGTCGCCCTTCACAATGAGCGCCGTTGTAGAGTCCGCATCCTGGCATGGGACTGTCTGAATGGTTGAGGCAGAAAAATAATAATAATAAAAAAGGTTTCAGTGACAGCAACATGCCAGAAACAGATAGTTGGAAACTACCTGAATGGTAAGAATGGAAAGACAAACAGGATGCAAATAAGTGCAGTTAAACACCAACTGACTGGATCTGGGGGGGGTGTAACATTGCCAGCACGTTCACAAACACGAAAAGGACAAACATCAACCTGCGTCATTTAGAAAGTGGCGAAATAACCCGGCACATCCTCAAAAAAAAAAAAAAAAGAAATCTTGGAGTGAGTGAGCAGCAAATGCTACAGGAGGTGCCAATATTTACAAACCTTAGTATCTCAGAATTGCTCAGAGGATATGAAAGAACTCGGAAGTAGTTATAAAGTCAAAGAGTGGGCTTATAAGCTATTAGAAAACATATCGTATTTTACTACAGCACTGTGGAATTCTCGAGTCTGATTGGTCAGAAGGTGTTGATTAATTTTCTATAACAGCAGCTCTTGTATGGCAGACCCTCCACATAACCCAAGATGGTGAAACACCACCCTGTCGTTGATTATTTTCCTATAACACTACAACCCCAAGTGTTATAGTCCTTACTTAATAAACAGAGTGAAAGATGACTTTTTCCTGTATAGTGTTTGCTGTATTTTTGCCAGTGATATTAATCTGGATTAATTTTATTTGCTAGCAGCTGACACAGCTGTTGTGCTGAATCTGGTCAGGACAAAACCTAGATTTCTCTAGTGCTACAGAGCATATACACTCAAGTGCATAAGTTTGTACACCCTTGAAATGAAGCGACAACAGAATTAATTGTATATATTGCATTAATTTAGCGTGTTACGTTTCATAGATGTTCCTTCTTACTTCCTAACAATCAGAAAAAAAACAGATATGCCCCAAACAGATTTAACAAGTTGTCATATCATGTCGTTATACAACGATACCAACTTGTGGCCTTTAGCTGTGAGTTTTTAATTACATATTCCCAGTGAATGATCACAGAATAATAAAGAACTCAAGACTCAGGCAAAATATTTAAAAAAAAAAAAAAAAAAAAAGAAAATTATCTAACGTGGCACAATTCTTACAGAAATGTATCCTTTCAGATGTTCTGCTCACAACTAGAAAGAAAAATAAAAAAATAAACTTACACAAAGTCTCCCAGTTTATATTAGCTGTTCCATTAAAAAGCCAAGCACATGTCTTTATGCGTGTGTGTCGGTGTATGCGTGTGTCCAAAAGCTATTTACTACAAGTCTGACCGTAGGGCACTGATTAACCACAAAACAAACACACACAGTCACTCACACACGCGCTAGACTGGTGGTCACGGAGCGTGTCAGAGATCCCATCATATCAAATATTAACCACCTTTGTCAGTAGCCGACTCACCCCATAACCCCGTGTCTCCGCATTCAACCAATGAGAAGCTGCATGAGCTTAACAAAAAAGACATCACCAGATTCATGTCACTAACCCGACTCACATGGCCCTGAGAGTGTGTGTGACACAGAATAACACTTCCTATAACCTCATGCCCAGGCATATCGGACTCTTTATCCCACCATGTTCTTGCACTAGCAGAAGAACCCATGATGTGTGAAATATCACAAATTAGACGTGACGTGTGGCCAAGTATGGTGACCCATACTCAGAATTTGTGCTCTGCATTTTTAACCATCCAAGTGAACACACACCCGGAGCAGTGAGCAGCCTTTTTTACTGTGGCGCCCGGGGAGCAGTTGGGGGTTCGGTGCCTTGCTCAAGGGTTTCACCTCATTCGTGGTATTGAGAGTGGAAGAGAGCGCTGGTCATTCACTCCCCCCACCTACAATCCCTGCCGGACCTGAGACTCAAACCCATGACCTTCGGGTTACAAGTCCGACTGGCAAGACTTAAACGGCTTTACCAAAAATAAGGCTAACGCTAGAATAAGAACCCACCCTGTAGACCTCTTCCAGCAGAAGTTTGGCACAGTTCTTGCCCAGTTCTTCAGGAAGTACTGGATCTCCCTGTCCTTGTGGGGTCGATGCCATCTCTGCACTCAGAAACGTCCCGTTTACCGTCTCTGCCACCAGAGTCAAGCCAAAACCCGGAGACCTGGATGTTAAAATAATAGAAAAGAACCGTTTAAACATGGCATATGACCAATACGGTACATCACAGAGATTTGATCAGTCAATCAGTGTACAAATCTTTTTCTGAGCTTGTAGTAACCAGATATTTAGACACAAGATTTAGAACCATGTCTGTCAATTGCTCATAGGCTCATCAATTACCTATTTTTTTTTTTCTTTTTTAAAAACACATTTAAAGGTGATATTAAATGTACATGGTGAACAATTTCCAACAGCTATGTATTGGAGTCAGACTATTTTATGAATGTGGCTGAAGTTTAAATAGTAGAGTACTGGGTAAGAAGTGGATTCTATGGGTTTCATCGACACCATTTTATACCCTACAGTTGGGGTCATACACTTACATACAAACATTAAATGATTCTCAAGAAGGCAATACAGCGCATTACAAGCCAGTGGGGGTGTAAACTTTTGAACAGAATGATCGGTGTACATTCTTATTTTGTCTATTGGGAAACATTTAAATATATTTTATGTAGCTTCTGAAGGGCAGTACAAAAGTTTACACCCCCTGGCTCTTAATGCATCATGTTGCCTTCTTGAGCATCAGTGAATGTTTGCACCTTTTGTAATTTGTGTTTGAGTCCCTCTCTGAAAAGATGGATCCCAACATCATATAGCTGCTGTTGAAAAGGGGTCAAATATGCAGAAGATGCTAGAAAAGCAAAGAATGTGCAGCACCTGGAGGATTTTTCTGAAGACCATTGGGCAGTTTAACTGCTCAGGACAAACAAGGGACTCATGAACAACCATCACAAAACAAAAACAGTCGTTGATCATCCAGGAAACACACGGTATTAAGAATCAAACATGTCAACTTTTGAACTGGTTCATTTGTGTAAATTCAGTTGCGTCTTGTGGACTATATGTAAACATCCGTTATGTGAAACAGCTTATCCAGGGCAGTACTAAATAAACAACAAAGTGCAAGTTTTATGATCTCTAATTTTTTTTTTTTTTTTTTTAAATTAACAACATTTTGTAGATTCTGCAAGGCATATATAAACTTATGACCCCAACTGTTGTAGTGAGCACATATATCGAACAGGATTTCATTTAGGATTTGTCCTGAATATTGAGCTTACAAAAAACATTCTTACTTAGTAATGAGTTAAAAACACTAAGTGATTTTTACGTGGATCTTCTGTGGTGTGTGAAGTGTATGCAACATGATAATGTCTCATATTTTGTTTCATTTATTTACCAAAAGCAGCAGTGGGATTATCTTTGTGCATTTATTTTAGAATCAGTAACACCGTGTGCCACTCACATATTACAGTCCCTGAATCATCATCGCCATCTAGTGGCAGAAAAACACATAAGATGAGTGCTTACTTCCCCGAACTGGCTCCCTTCATGTGGTCTGTGTAGATGTAAATGTCTGGAATAAATTTGTTTAAGATGCTCCGGGCTGAATCTACAATCCTGTTGGCCATCTGAGGAGACACACGCACCGTGTATCTGACATGTGAGGGTCAAGGGTTCAAATCGCAGTCAAGAGTTCAAGTTATTTACAAGATACATCTTCCCCAAAAGGAGGGGGAGAGAGAAAAAAAATAAAATAAAATAAATATTCTAAAATTTATAATTCAGTTCTAAAGCAAAGCACATTCAGAATGTGCAGCAATATAATCACAATCCAGTATTCAGTTCACATCGTGAGACACTTGCGTCTAAACCAGCTGTGCACATCTGCGCTGGAGAACCAAAATGCAAAAGTGAAGGATACGCTGTTCCTCTGATCCTTTTGATTTTGCCCGGATCGGTGAGCTGCACGGGTTTGATGGTTCGTCGTACAGGACAGGAAAAATGCACTTCACCTCCTCCTCCAGGCGCCATGCCTCTCCTGACCACCTGAGAAAACAGGGACGTTATTTATAAAAACCCCATATATCCATAAGATATAACAAAATGGTTTTAGTACAGACAGGGTACATAAATGGACCAAAAAAAAAAAAAAATTTACATAAAATACAAAAAACAGAGTACATGGAGGGAGGGGGGAGGGGGGGGGACACCTCCACCACCCTAAAGTTTTGCATCTCTCTAAGCCTGAGGAGAAGCTAATCAAAGACAAGGCCTGCAGCAGCATCAGGAAGATCATCCAGAAAAGGCTGCCACACATCCCTTAAGAAGTGAACTTAAAGGCTTCAGAAGTAACTTTAAATACCTCCCTCTGCCAGTGGCTGAAAGTAGAAGGTCTTGCTTGGATTCATTAAAACAGCACACAAATCCTTACGTTTAGAGAGGAACCTCCACCTAGCAAGTTCAGCAAAAATAATCCTGGATCCATTTTTATGCAGTGACAGATAATCCCACAAAGTTCACTTGTTTGAACAAACTCACCGTCCATGTGGAAAACATGCCACACTGAAATGTAATCACCTGATGGCATGGTTTGGAATCTCAGGAATCTTCCAGGAGTCCCTAACCTAAGATATCTGTCAAGTTATCCCAAAATACTTGACACCAACAGTCAAAAATGCAAAACAGTACTGACTTTAGCAGTACCTTTATTTCCAGACCTTCCCCATCGATACCAAACTTCTTCATTAGAGGAACAGCAGTGGCTTTCAGCAAGTCCACCTGCAAAACAAACAAAAAAAAACAGACACCTATTTTTAAATATAATCCAGAAACAGAATTATTATTTTTACCTAAACGTAGTCGGGGGCGTGGTTACTCACTGAAGGGTCCGTCGGGTCGTTCGTGACCCCCTTTAACACAGCTTTAAGTGGATTCTTCATGAACGGTGCCAGCATGATGAGTGCCTCCAGGTAGTAGCCTATCGAGCGCTGAATGTTACACTCGTGCTCCACAGTGCCGCCGTACAGCAGACCAGGCTGGTAAAACAACACCGTTCCTGTGTGGAGGACACAAGCAAAGATAAAAGCCTTGCATCTTTACTTCCGCTGAGCAGGAATTAATTGCGATTGTCCAAGCAGCCAATCATGTGGCAGCAGCTCAGTGCATAAAATCATGCTGAAGATTATATGGTCAAGAGTTTTGTTTACATTAACCCCAAAATGAGGAAGAAATGTGATCTTAGTGACTTTGACCATGGCATGGTTGTTGGTACCAGATGGACTGGTTTGAGTATTTGAGATTTTCACACAATATTCTCTCAAGTTTACACAAAATGGTGTGAACAAAAAATCATCCAGTGGGCAGCAGTTCTGTCAGCAGAAATGCCCTGTTGATGAGAGAGGTCAGAGAAGAATGGGTAGACTGGTTCAAGCTGACAGGAAGGCTACGTTAACTCAACTAACCACTCTTTACAACCGTGGTGAGGAGAAAAGCATCTCAGAATGCTTCAAAACTAGAAGAGGATGAGCTACAACAGCAGAAAGACCACATCAGGGTCCATCAGGGTGTCAACCAAAAACAAAAACACACCCCTGATTAGAGCCATCATGCATGCATGCAAGAAGTGATGTTCAGACCTACCTGTCTGGTTGATTTCGATGCTTGTGCCGTTGGTCACTTTGTCCAGAAGCCTGATAAAACTTGCTTCAAAATCTGAGAAGACAGAAACCGTTATTAAAACAATGAACCATAATTTTCTGCACTCTTGCATGTCACGCTGAAGCATCCTGTGAATACGTCAGTGTGCACTTCTCTGCACGATGACGCGTTCTCTACTCTGTCATGGTACAATCGATATGATGACTAACCCAGGCAGTAGGAGCCATTCGACTGCCAGCATCAGTCCTAATTATAGCCCAGTGCAAAAGTTTGTGGCCCCATGGTTTTTGGGTTGCCAGCAAGCCACATTAAAATCAAAACTCTGAAACAAAGTTGTGTCATGTCCCTCTCAGTCACCAGACTTGTTCTGAAATGTTGTTTAAAAAAAGTGCAAGAAGGTGAGAGAAGGTCCAAAAGCTCAAACAGCAGTTATAATGGAAAAGAGTGGACACACAAGTTATTCAAAAATATGTAAAAATCACAATTATTACATGTATGAAAATTTCTGAACCGAGAGCACATTTTGAATTTTTTTCCCCACACTAATTTTCTTGAATTTATCTTAAGGGTGTGCAAATTTTTGCACTCGAATGTGTCACAGTAGTGACGTCAGAGATATTCAAAACATGCGTGTGACTTGAGTTAAAGCTTAACTAAACAAATATGTACGTAATTGTAGTTAGAAATATTACTACAAAAAACATTTCTACTTTTAAAAGCAAAATAAAACGTTAGAATGTTGTTGGCATTTAAAACAAACCAAATACTAGCTGTATGTGGACTATGTGGTCAGTTTGTGGCACATTTTTAGTAAATGTTTCTGTGTAATTGCTTTGTTTTTGTGTTTGGGTTTAAAATTTAGGTCATGTGGGAAATTTTCCTTAAACTGAGAATTTCAGCACAGGAAAAAAAAAAAACCTGAAAGCAACTCTTTACAGTGAAAAATAACTACTAAAGTGATGAAAATGCTCCAAAACATGGCACCATTGCGGTGTAATTGTAACATTAGTCACATTATTGCAGGTCAGTAACCAACACTGCCACAACTGCTCTCCACTCCTGATGTTTACGCAATGCTAACGGCTAAGCTAGCACAGACGCTGCACATTTTCTGCGACGTCACAGCACATACTGCGCTCCGTTCGTGTGTTGAGCTCACCTCGAAGCCCGGGGTTGTCATCTCTGGATCGTATATTTCGTATTTTCACCCTTTTCCCACTCAGCGTGGACAGCACCAGCCTCTGCCTCAGAAAATTACAGCCTTCGTAGTTGAGACTGGCCATGTTGCTGTCGCCTCACAGGCACTTAACCCACGTGTGTCTCACGAGAGCTTTTTACCCCACCCGCATTCCAACAAGCCACGCCCCCTGCGCCTGGATTGGCTGATAATTAACACCCACTAGCGGCTCAGAGCGCGTTCACGTCGCCATAGCAACTGTACAACACGGGGGGCTAGTTTAAAAAAAAAAAAGAATGGTTAAAAAATGTATTTATTATTATTATTATTATTATTATTATTATTATTATTGTTGTTGTTGTTGTTGTTGTTGTTGTTTTAAACCGTACTTTTATGTTATACGCAAACAAAAAAATGATATTATTTATTGATTTCTTTCCAGAAAATATGGATATAAAAATATGTCTGACAAAGTTTTGTATTTGTAAAAAAAAAAATGCATTTGTAATGCACCCATATTCATCTTCCATTCTAGAGAATAAACTGTACATGTCACACTTGTCTTTTTCTTCACCACAGATGACTAATAAACACCAGTCCATGAGGCGGGACCTATCAGGATACGGGTGGGGAAACTACACAGGTGGAGGTCAAAGGTCATTTCCTACGGAGTGACGCGAAGGCCAAAATGGATGAATTAATCGATTTGTGCAGTAACTCTTATTCCCACTAGGTGTCGCCAATGTCGCGTTTTTTTTTTAAGAAATCACGACGCCTGTACGTTAAATACATGGAGGTGACAGTTTATATAATGTACTTATCACATAGATGCACTTTGTAAGGTATACAATTACTGACTGTAGCCCAAAAAGAGAAAAAGTTATAGGACTGATATAGTTCAGCATTGAGGTTTATTTAAAGGTCACAACAGAAAATAGACACCAAACTGCACCTTTCCTTGTCACTGGGGTGGTACTCTCAAGGGTACATCTTTTCTACCTTTAGTGTGTATCTTTTAAATGTAATTTTATCTTTACCAATTATTATTATTATTATTATTATTATTATTATTATTAGAATGAAGGTTAGTTTGGCTAACATTTGGCTAAAGTCCCTGTCAATTGTCATATAACCATAAGAGATCATTGTGTTTTAAAATTTCCAGACTGTTAACCAAAAGAAAATGTCCTTAGAATGTTATGAAATGGTTCCCAAAATAAATAACCAAAGGGGAACCAAATGCTAAATTTAAGAAAAGGGGTATTTACTGGGAAACTGATGAAAGGTACAACAGTATTGCAGTTATTCAGGTACACTACATTCAGGTTACCAAGTAAAAGATACACCCTAAAGGTACAAGAAAGGTACCCTTACATTTACATTTACAGCATTTAGCAGACGCCCTTATCCAGAGCGACTTACAGAAGTGCTTTGTATTCTCTATCAACAATATATCCTCATGCTAGTGTACTAGGTCAAGGACGAAGAGTACCATCAGTCTAAAAAACCCTGTTGGTGAGGTTAGTACAGTATGAAGGTACTCACCCCAGTGACAAGGAAAGGTACAGTTTAGTACTTTTAGTTCTCTGAGAGTGTGAAGTATTTAAATTATTTCTTATTTAATCTATTCTCCTATCTTACAATGAAAATGGTCACATGCACCGTATTATATAACACAGGTGTACTTTTGTTGCATCAATATTTTGCAAGAAAATATTAAGTTATTGAGTAAAATGTATCATGTCTTTCTTTAATTAAAAAATGTAATTGTCAGCAAATTACTGTCATATAAGAGGAGGAATAAAAAACTTCAGGAGGTGCTATTATAGGAAAATAATCATCTTTGGGTTGATAACAATAACTCTGGTTTGTATCTGGCTGCATCATGCCACCCCATCGTTGTTTATTCCTATAACTGCCCACCCCATATAATTCTATATTTGACAGACAGTCAGCAGTGAAAATAAGCTGGCCACAGGGGAGATGCTATGCCCTTTTCTTCAACCAATCACAACTATTAATTTGCATTTTGGACCAGCTGCAGATGTACAGTGTTGACTGACAGATTCCTGTGTAAAAGAAGTTGCCTAAGAACTTTTTTTTTTTTTTTTTTTTTTTTCAAAAGATCAGGCATCTAGTTACACAGAACTTGGAAAAAGACACAATGGAGACAGTTATCACTTCCTCCATCTTCTTGTACATGTCAGCTCTTGTTTTCAAGCGATTTGCACAGAGGGTGATGAGTGAACTTTCCTCACAAAACAATGTCGTTAAGTGGGTTTAGGCTCGTTTTTCATATTATGTTAATTAATTTGGGAGGCACATATTTTGCAAAGGGCAGTTCAGAGAGTTTTGCTCATGTGGCAGTTTTAACATTTATTTTAAAGAATTTAAACTCATAACCTTCCAGATACAGAACCAGGCTTGCCAGATCTGTGGTTTACTTTGAATAGCTGACACTAATTTTTAAAAAAAACAACAACATCAATTAGATACATTGGATGAATTATAGCAATATCACATAAATCTGCAAAAAAAAAAAGCAAATACATGGTCTATTACATATGTGTGGACTATGTGTATAAGAACTGTGGCTATGGTTATGATTAAAATGTAGTGAGTCAACAGTTTAACAGCGTCAGTACAGAAAACTTACTGTAACTATACTAAACCAGGGTTGCCAGGTCTCCAGCCCAACTACATCTCTGCACAGAAACTGTATATACCTGAAACTAGCCCAAACATGTTGGCAGTATATGACAGAACAGTGATAATAGAGATTCATTCAATATACATTCATTCACTGGTTAAAAAACCCCACAAGTAATTGTTTTAGTCACTTGACTTGAAATGCATGAATATCCTCATTTTCCCTTTAAAAGTATAACTCTCTTTAAAACAAGATCTTGGCAGCCACAGACTATTTTAAAACTAGCCCCCCAAAAAATTGCCACCTACTGACTTGCTTTTTTATACCCGCAACCTTATTCCAAAACTAGCCCAATTCTGATTGAAACTGCAAATGCATACGAGAGAAAAACAGAAGACTACATGCATTAAATGCGCTTGTTGTGCATCAGTAAATTGGTTTTGCTCATTCTCACAGGCTTTCTTTATTTATAACAATATACGTAATAATAAAAGACCAATTTAGGATCTTGACAAAAGAACTGTTGCGAAAAAACTATTTAAATGCAGCTTAATTTTGAAAAGAATGTTTTCCAGGGTCTCCAGTTTGAATGTAGTCAAAGGGCAGGGTAAATTAAATGAAAGGATGAGATCAAAGCCGGCAAAACAGGGTAAATGCAGGCATGTGTTTACACTGAGGACAGGGTGGAGGCATCCCAGGGGAGTGTGTATATATGTGTGCTTGAGCATCCTACCATAAACTTTCAATGAACTACTAACACTTACTAGTGTGTGTGTAAGTTTACATGTGGGTATAGTACAAATGCCAGTGAAAGCAAACTAATCAGAATAAGAGAAACAGTTCAGCTTTATTGAAAAACTATCAAATATCAGATGTACAGCACATTCATATTAGAGTCCTTTAGTGCACATATGAGCAAATCTGTCAAGACTGAAATAGTTCTCGATGTGGACAACTTTGATCTTATAAGGCACCAAGACATCATACTACTCTCTGTGAATGCAGAAATGAATAATTAATTAAATTTGAAAAAGTTTTTTAAAGAAATTGTACAGAACTACCACAAAAGTCCAAAAGGCACACAATTAAAGATCAATATTGTTATTTTAAAAAACACATTTTGTGAGTATTAACATTTACATTTGGCATAATTATGGAAAGTTTCATAATTGTGCTCAATGTTTTAAATGTCACAGAGGTGGTCCATAGCATAAACCATCAATGTTATAACATTCTCTAATCATGTTATGCAGTAATTCATTAATAAATAGACAATGCTGATTTAGAAACAGAATAAAAGTTCATGCTGCATCTTTGCACCGTAACAAATATCCAGGAATCCGCCAACTCAATCCCTGTGAAAGTAAAAAAAAAAGAAGAAAACCAGACATCATTTTCCAATCAGTTTTATTTTGAGCATTCAGACTAGTGCACTGGGAGAGGCAGTGAAACATATTACTCTAGCACTCCTCCCAGACTAAATATAACCCCAAAACCACATGCTTTTTCACAAAACGCAACCTTACAGTTCCTCTGGTCAAGAGCAGAAGTCTGACCACTTCCTGAGTCTAAAACCAAACTTGGTTTTTGCAAAAACACATTTGTCTTTTACTTTCTCTACTCGTATCTATCCCTTAAACTCATTACAAGAAGGAGAACATACAGCACACATCTTGCATGTTCTGTGATGAGCCATTGCTCATAGGTGCGACTCCTGCAGTTTTTTCTTTTTTATCCAACACAACCCCCTATATCTCCTTCACCATGACTCCATGACTCCATTTTCCTGTTGATGCAGTGCACGGAAATCACACAGCAACACTGCAGAGAGCTGACCGGATACGTGTCCAACACTCAGGGATAAAAATATCCCACATGTGCATGTGTGTGTGGTGTCTGAGACATTCACAGTTCAAGAAGCATAATCATACAGTGGTGAGTGAAGTTAGAGATGCACGGAGATGGGGATATCTCAGACAGACAGAGATGGAGTCAACTCCAGAACCATTGGCACCCTTTATGAAAATGAGCAAATTGACTATATAATGGAAACAATGCCTGTACTGAGTGCTATATTAAGATTAAACCTCAACAGGGACCCTGTGTACTTTTATCCTAACATAACACTTTACAAACTTAAGATTTCTTTAGTAGTTCTATTATTGTTGAAAAACACTGGTTTCAAAACCCTACAACTAATACATGGTGAAGCCAGGCAAGGTTCCAATATTGGTCACTTGTAGAAGACCTTGGACCACTCTCCAACACAGCAAAAACAGGGCTTAACCACATGGCAGAGGCAACCAAGCTTTGGGCTAAAAACCCTGATACTGGACCACCAGCTGCCCCAAAGAATCAACATCCTACATCATATTTTACACTGGTTTGGGGGCTTTTCCTTGTATGCAGTACACATTTTACATCAACCATGCTGATGGTGTTCAAGACCAAAAACGTTTGATTTGGGTCTCACCTGAGCACAACACATGATTCCAGTTGTAGTTACAATTTCTCTTGGTAAACTTCAGTTGCTAGGAAGATTATTTATTTTCAGTTACTTTAAGTATTTTTTTTAGAGGTACCAATAATTTTGTCGTACATGTTTTTGAAGGAAAAAGGTATTAATAAATGCAAAATTCTAATAAAAATCTATAAAGTTAAATTTTGTTAGAGAAAACAGACTGGGAGTATAAACTGCTGTATTTATATTATGGGTGTGGTGATATAACTTCCACTTGTAAAATGTAGTAAATGACTTTTTACTACTTTTTAGAGAAAAACACATTAAAAATTATATATTGTCTAATACTGTGTCAGTCCCCCTTGTGCCACCAACAGCTCTCATCCATCAAAGCATGGACTCCACAAGACCTCTGAAGGTGTGCTGTGGTATTTGGCACCAGGACGTTAGCAGCAGATCCTGTAAGTTGCGAGGTGGGACCTTCATGGATCAGACTTGTTTGTCCAGCACATCCCACAGATGCGAGATCGAATTGAGATCTGGGAAACTTGAAGGCCAAGTCAACACCCTGAGCCCTTTGTCATGTTCCTCAAACCATTTCTGGACAAGTTTTGCTGTGTGGCAGGGTGCATTATCCTGCTGAAAGAGGCCACTGCCATTAGAGAATACCGTTGCCATGAAGGGATGTAACATACACATGAATGCCAGGACCCAGGGTTTCCCAGCAGAACATTGCCCAGATCATCACACTGCCTCTGCCAGCTTGCCTTCTTCCCATAGTGCATCCTGGTGCCATCTCTTCCCCAGGTAAGC
>CM075029.1:3795414-3821345 GCA_037576675.1 Pangasius sanitwongsei | reverse complement strand
CAAACACAACTATTTTTTTTTTTTTTTTTAAATTTTTTTTTTTTCCCCCCCCCACCCCCACCCAAAACCCACCCCCCCCCCCCCCCCCCCCAAAAAAAAAAAAAGGGATTTCAATATGTAATTTTTTTTTTGGTAAACCAACATTCAAAAACCTGGTGGGGAAAAA
This sequence comes from Pangasius sanitwongsei, assembly GCA_037576675.1. Taxonomy (NCBI): domain Eukaryota; kingdom Metazoa; phylum Chordata; class Actinopteri; order Siluriformes; family Pangasiidae; genus Pangasius; species Pangasius sanitwongsei. Next base: position 3,821,179 of record CM075029.1, on the reverse strand, counting down.
AGTACACCCTTCCTACTTCCACATTCATTAAGAGAGTAATTAGCAGCCAGGTGTTAATGATATGCACAAGATTAGTAATCATCAAGAAGTGTGACTAGGTCTATAAAATCTTCAATCATCAATCTGGGAAGGGTTATAAGGCCATCTCCAAACAATTTGAAATTCACCATTCTACAGTGAGAAGGACCGTTTACAAGTAGACGGCCTTCAAGACAGCTGGCAATCTTCCCAGGAGTCGGCATCCCGGCAAATTCAGTCCAAGGTCAGACCGATGAATGCTCAGAGATATAAAGAAAAACCAAAGAGCTATATCATGTGACCTACAGGCCTCTGTAAACACATTAAATATTTATGTTCATTACAGCACAATTGGAAAAGGCCTTGACAAATATGGCTTTCATGGAAGGGTTGCCAGGAAAAAGCCTCTTCTCTCCAAAAAGAATATGGCAGCATGACTTAGGTTTGCAAAACTGCATCTGTTTGTAGAAGTTGGTGAGGACCACACAACTGTTATTCAGGCCTGATAAATAAAGGCATAGAATTGAAGGAGGGTGTACTTTCTTTTTCCCATGGCTGCAATTCAACTTCCAATGCATTTCTGCTTTCTGGAGGAAAAAAAGTGTGAATGCTATGGCTAAATTGTACATCTTGGCACCTCTGCTAGATACATTTGCACTGAGAGAGCCCAAGCATTTCCACACAAACAAACACACCTCGTAGTTCTCTTTTATCCACAGCTGACGCTCCAGGAACGTTTTTCTCAGGTGGTCGTCCAGGCTGTCGAACTGCGCCTGTGACATTTTCATGTACTTGCGGATGATGTAGAGCTTCTCCTCCTCGCCGTACTCTTCACCACGAATGTTGAAGCGATAAACCCACGAGCAATACCATGCCACGTAGAGGCACATGTGGTACGGGAACAGGATGATCTTAAACAGCAGGATGTCAGAGATGTTGGGCTTCTGGTAGCCTCCTTTGATGTCGATCTTGTTCTTGATGATGTCTCGGATGATCTCTTCTTCTTCTTCACGGATCTCCTCTTTGGAACGCCGGTTCTTGCCTTTCTCTTTAGTGCGGTTTAGCAGGCCTTGCTGCTTGGCCAGCTCGGTCGCCTGGATGCGATACTTGGGGACGGTGGTAAGGTAGTTGATTGCTTCAGTGTAGCTGCTCCACCAGCTGTAATACTACAGAGAAAATAAAACGCAATTAAACTGAATATACACATGGTTGAGTGCAAAATTTTGTACACCCTCAAGGCAAAATGAAGACAAAGGAATTTAATTTACATCAACAGAACATTTATTAGTGTGATCATAAATGATCAAAGGATGTACATTAAGATATTATTATACCACAGCGCTCTTGAATTCTCGATTCTGATTGGCTGATTAATTTTCTATAACAGCAACTCTGTCGGTAGTTCCGGCTTTAATTCAAATGATATGTTCATGTTAATGTGCTTGTTCTAATACGTTATCATTTCTGTAGTAACGGGTCCTTCACAGGGACTTGTATACCGTACGCTTCAAATAATCCAAGAATAAACAGATTATAAATGTGTTATTTACTAAGGAAAAACGTATAATCATTGATATGGTGAAGTTTTTTGTAAAGAGACATTTATTTAACATTTATGGAAGGAGTCTCCAATGTCAGTCTTTTGTACCTGTCAGTAACTATAAGTCTTCAGGACAGAGGAGTCTGGTTTCTCAACGAGAATTTATTTTTTGTATTATTAAGAAAAAAGAGAGGCAATTGCGTGAACAAGTCTTTATAGCTGCTATAACATAAGTGATAACAAGAACGAACTTGTTAAAAATCATGACCTTCATGTCACTCATTATTAATAAATTTAAAATTGTAAAATCGTTGGCAAATTGCTGTGCTATAAGAGGAACCAAACTTCGGGGGTTATTGGAAAATACGATGTCTATTTGGCTGCATGTGTCTTTTTTCCTATATGAATTATTTACTTCGCTAAGGCTCTAGATTATTTTTAATACCAAATACCAAGACCAAAATGATTGTTTTTTTCCCTCAGTCCTGTTTTTTTTTTCTATTCAGCATTTTCCTAGTTTTCGTTCTCAGTGAGTTTCGTTCTTATATGGCAGGTGGACTGAAAGATGAGACTGACGCTGCTTGAAAACAATGAAAGTGTTGATCACCTACCTGAAAAAGTGAGATTGCACACACAGTCACAAGAATGACTATCCTAACGTCCACTTTGGGTGCCAGCCGTCTCCTGTAGTAAGTGTAATAGTGGCTGTAGTATTGCTCCGGGTGATCCAGCATGTAGTCATAGTCCCTACGTGATTCGTCATCCTGCAAGACATTAAAAAGTCACCCACTGTGTTTGAAATGAGTGAAGTGAGCTGGTGATTCAGATCATTTTCAACACCACATGATTTGCTCATGAATTTGGGAGCTAAGCCATATTCAGTCAGTCTGTTGTGGATGTGTCGAAACACCAGTGTGTCTTTCAGACACTACTTACTGTGGTGTGTTTTTTTTTTCCCCCTTTTAGTCCTGTGGGTCACTGACACAAATAACTGCACGGTAATTTGTCATCATTTACATTTAGTGGAAAACACAACAACAAATGTAGATACACAGAAGATAGGCATATTGTGCAGAGTATTATGGGGCTATTTTTAGTGTTAGATTTGCCACTTTGCCACTTTATACACCTATTAAATCTTTTGTCATTCACAATTTTCTGGCTTGGGTTGGGAGATATAAAAATATCCTGATAAATTATGTCACAATATGCTTTTATTATACTATTTATTATTTATTAAGATATTATAACACCTATTTATTTATTTTCAATGTGTTTTTTAAAAATAATGACTAATAACTAAACTGACTGCAAGCAACTAAAGTGATTTTAATTCTGTACTCATTAAAACTGTAAAAAAAAAATTCACTTTTTCAGTATTAAAGATTTCTATTTTTTAAAAATAATTAATTTATTATAAATTTGATTGATAACAAAAAGGTATTATTTATAACAGCTTTTTTTAATGCAGCTGTATTGCTGACAGTTTGTGAGTAAACGTATATACTGTGATACGCATCATATTTCAGAGAAACACTGAATTTTGTGATATGATATTTCTGTCATATCGCTCACCCTCAACAAAAGGGCCTTTTTTGACTGAAACATTTTCAGTGGCTGACATTTTGCTGCATCTTTATATATAAACCTAATTAAGAGATGTTAACTATAAACTATAAACTCTAATGTTAGAGCCAAGTCAGACTTATACTGACGGACTTTTAGTTAATATCGGAGTGTTCAAAACACCACGCGATTCCAGAATTTTTGTAAAAAAGACTGCTCTTTTGTCTTATTTTTAAGTGATAATTCGTACACGAAAATGTGAAAGTTGCTAGATCTGGCCTTCATTTGCATACTGCAACATGATTGGATGTTGTATTTTATGACACAATAACACTGTCCTGTCATGCAGTCAGTTCTAACTCAGGTTTAACTGAAAACATGGGGGAAAAACTTCTCCTGGAAGGATTCATGGACAGTAATTTAAATTAATAACGCCTCCTCTAGTCACAGACAGGAAGTGACTCAGGCAGTAGCCACGATGATTTGGCTTATTGGTTGGAAACAAAGGTCCAATCACTGCCTACTTTTTGTAAAGACCATGTTGTATTTGGAATGTTATTGGATGACAAAAAGGCAGAATTTTTCATTAATGTAATGTTGGTTCTGGGTAAATTCTTTATTCATAAATGTAGGTTTATGAAGGCAAAACCTTATTTCTCTGTATTTAAAAGAGATTTTGCTTGTTGTTATTTTCCCTCATTAAAATGTATGAAGGGTAAACAGGGCTGCAAATATGCCAGGATGAAAGGTTTGTTGGAAGGTGAATGAAAAGACCCCTCTTTGTACCTTTTTTTTTTTAAATGAATATACATATGTATGTATGTATGTATGTATGTATATGTGTGAGTGTGTGTATATATAAAAGATTTACTGGTGTGCCTGACTTTACTGCTTTATTTATTTGCATTTCTGAATTCCATTATAAATGTATATTTATTATTATGTTCAGTAAAACGTTTTTTGGGGAAAACGCGCTGATTTGTCTTCACGCGCACATGCAGACATTCACGCAAGCTCATAACGCGCTGTGACTCACTTTTAAAGTCTCATACGCCGTGGCGATGAGCAGGAACTTCTGCTGCGCGCTGTCGGCGCTCTCTCCGGCCAGTGCGGGGTCTCCAGCGTGGAAGCGGTCCGGGTGGTATTTCCGGGCCAGCTGGCGGTACGCGCGGCCGATCTCCGCTTTGGACGCGTCTCTGCTCACCCCGAGCACATCGTAGCAGATCTGCGTGCCGCAGTAAAGTCCTTCAATCAGAGCTAAAGCCGAGGGGATGCAAAGCGCCGAAACGAAGAGAATAACGGTCCACAAGCCGAGCCGCAGCGCAGACGCTATGGGAGCCGCCATGTCAGCATTCCCAACGTGTCGCGCGCTAAAAAGACGTAGCGCATGCCCTCGAAGGGGCTGATGGGAATTGTAGGCATGGCACCACGAGCTCATTGTTTTCATCAGTCAGTTTGTGCTGCGATAGGATAATACATAACTAAAACCTCCAGCTTGTGTATTAACATTCATCTCGGGTAGCTTGACCCCGAGTGATGAAAAGCATATCTGTGATCACAAATCACTTTTGATTAGCACATATAAAGCCATATATCAGCAGTGTGGGCACTTAACGTGTCCCACTGTGTCCTTAACAACATTAAAAGACCACTTTAGTTAACTGGGTCATGAGCCTAAGTGGAAAATTTGATCAGCAGTCAATGGAGATGCATTCGAGACACGTGAAAGAGCCAGGTGTGAATGTCTGTGTGTCAGGGGCACACCTGTGATCGGACGTTAATACTAAGTAAGTTATTGGTTTGCAGAAGGCACCTGGAAAGTTTGTTTCTGGTTCCTGAATCATTTTGAGAACAGAATCTGGTTTATTTCCTCTTTACTTTTCTAAGAACGTTTTCTTTATGGAACTATGACATTATGGTTATAGAAATGGACTGTTATGCTTCAGAGAAAGTTCTTCTAACTTTTAACCTGCTTCTAACCTGCAATAAAACAACCTGCAGGAGTTCAGAGAACATTGTTCTGATGTTTAACTGACTGATGAAAACCGATTTTCATGCTACTACGATTGAAATACTGAAATTGATGGCTTTCACACTTTTCTGACCGAAAAATGTTATCGAACAGAAAGTCATGTTAACTCTCATCAGGAAATTCAGATTCTATTGAATAGGCAAATTGGACACACCTCCAACCCTATACATTGGATCATGATAGGCGCTTAAATATTATGATGCAATAATATTGTCCTTTCAGGTGTTCAGTCTCAAGTATATTTTGACTGCACTTTTAGGCTTCATTATTTGAATTACATTTCGCCTCCATTTACTAAATGTTCTATGATCTTACATTTAAAAAAAAAAAAAAAAAAAAAGCTTCAACACAACACAGTGTTTTCTTTTTAATCATACAAAAGATACCAGTAAAAGATACAACTTTTTTGACAAAAACATCTAGCATGTTGCTTTACTGACCTTAATTTCAGGAAATTTACAGTATACATCAGTGATTAAACAAAAAACGGTGGTATTGCTTTTTTTCACCCACGAACTCATAACATAACATTTGGAACATAAAGCCAGATAAAAGAACTTGGTGCAGTCTGTTGTACTGCTTAACAGTCCGTTCAGAAGCTATGTACAATTACAAATATCACAGACACAAGTTTGCATTACCTTAACCCCTCGGCAGAGACATTTACAGAGCTGATTAGGATGGAAACAACGTAGATTTGTCCTAAAGTGTAACACATATTGTATGTAAGGGACTGGCAGCAACTCCTAGCATGGCAAACACTGCCTCTAGATGCTCAATGATTAAAAGAAAAAACAAAAAAAAAAAAAACAGATTTTTGGTTGTCACAGTAGAAAACACTGCATGCATGATACAAACAATGTCCTGTAAAACAATGTACATATTTAAAAATAATACTTTGAAGGGAAGAGTGGAGCTATTTTGAAGTACAGTTCAGCTTTATACATGAGCAAAAAACAAGAAAAAAAAAAACATTATCTACAAAAACAACAAAAACACTAGGGTTGTGTTCTCTGGACAGAAATTAAAAGGGATTTTCAACAGAGCAAAAAAACAGAAAACAAGCTGTAGAGAAGACTTCTCTTATCTTCGATAGCGCCCTCTTTCTTTCTCTCGGTCACGGTCTCTGATGCGGTCTCTGTCGCGGTCACGCTCACGGCCTCGCTCTCTCTCGCGCTCTCGCCGTGCGTCTCGCGGTCGCTCGCGCTCTCTCTGACGCTCGCGCTCTCTGGGCCGGCTCCTGCGGCCGCTCACCACTGCCTGGGTGCGCCTCAGAAAGTCGTCCACACGCATATCATAATCGTGCTGCAACACGTGAGTGAAGATTAAACGTCAGCATGGTACATCAGATAGAGGGGGAAAAAAAAAAATCTTAGTCAAAACCTAGCTATTTTATACTAAAGGAAAAGCACATATTCTACACAAATAGCAAACTGCATTAGATGAAGCGAGAGCTAAATCCCACTGCACCACTATCAGCAGGACACTAGCTCAAGTGATGCCTTACCAGACTGGAGGAGAAGGAACGGACGACCCTCTTCTCCCTGAAGCGGGCATCGTGGGGCATGGGGTGATGACCTGAGTATGGTGGGTGGGCCTGGGGTGGCGGAGGATGGTGTTGGTAATACGGGTGGTGAGGAGGCTGATCCATACCAGGATACGGCGCCTTCAGGTAAACAGAAATAATGTAATTTTATTTAATAAACATCATAATAAAGGACTGACTTTGATAGAGAGACACTTAAACTAGAAATAAGGCTTAAATGATGCTCTTTTAAAAGTACTGACCATTCCTTGCCATGGAGGTGGAGGCCCAATGCTGTGATGGAACTCCCGCATGTAATCGTTGTAAGACTGCAGAGGACAAAGAGTCACCAGTAAACAAAGACTAAATATATCTACCATAAAACATCTTTACAGCCTACTACTGATAATGACGCTGTGGCACTTTATCATACACCACAAGTTAAAATGTTCATTTAAAGGAAGCAGTGGATGGTTCAAAACTCACGCCATTGAGGAACACATCTCTTCTCACTCCAGAAAAGCGCCTGCAGGAAAAATGCAAACGTCTACGGTTAAAAACGCTTGTTAAAAGTCACAAGTAAAGAACAATGGGTGAGGATGAGGGCGAGGGCGGTACCTGTCCACAGGCTGGTTGCGTGGGTCTTGCATAAAACCTGAACAGCCAGCAAACAGAAGTTTTGCCAATGGTAAGAGAATTAGTATGAAAGAAAGTAAAAAAATAAATAAATAAAATAATTAATCCGCACAGAATGTGCAAAACACAATGAGAGACAGAATACATACAAAACATTGTGTACATATTTCATATGAATCCTATTAAGACATTAACATGAGTAATGCAATAACCTCATTAATTTAAGTCTTATTACAGTACATTAAATGACAGCATACAAATTTTGCAGGCAAGCATTCAGTGATGCCGTCACACACACGTCACACAGAAGTAATAAGTGTTGTCATTGATCCTGTGCTCTGATGAACAGTGAGAGATATTGACCTGGTCTCTGGGGGAACTCGGGAGGATAGTCAATCCTGGGTCGCTTCCTGTTGTGCATGTCATATTCCTCTGGACGACGCCTACATGAATCAGGCAGGTTAGTATGAAGACACTGTTGTAAATCCTATATCATTTCCCCTCTTAAAAAAAAAAAAAAATGTCTGTTTATAATGAATGAGCTCTTTCAAACAATTATCACTCTTCAATATTAAAAATCGTTTAAAGGGAAACTTCACAACTTTTCAACATTAAGTTCAACTGTCTTGTATCAATTTCATGACATCAATTTTAAAAGCTGGTATGTGCTTTAAAAGAAACCAAAAATAAAATTGTGTCATAGCATCAGTAATATGACATTTGACATAATGAACTAGGTGCTGAAAAGAGTGGAATTGCCCTGGACTGACGAGCTCATTACTTCTGCAGAGAATATTTAAACATTGTGATACCATTTCCAGACACTTACACTCACTGGGTCAATTTTGAGCAACCTGCCTCCACAGCAACACTTTCCCCAAAGCTACATTATACAGATTACTAATTAAGCTGCATGCATACAAATAAAACTTCTGAACCTGGTTTTCTAGACAATGGACATTATTTGCAACCCAAACTGTTTTCCCACAATATGCCATTTTGTTTTTCATGAATAGAAAACTCACAGAAGAAGCCATAAAACCACCCTCCATATACATAATACGCCAATACGTGCCTTAAATAAACATGTCTAATACCCAACAAAGAAATGCTCAAAATCAGTGAACTGAATAATCAGGGTAAAAACTCTCCAACTTGGTCTTGCAGAATTCATGACATATATTTTACATAGCTTCATAGCCTATCCTCACGTGGTTACTGAATACAGTCTCTCAAAGCTACTAACCACACGGCCAGGCAAATTACAACATGCCCTTTTTCTGTTTTGTCCACCAGAAGGAGTGCCATTGGTTTATAATAATATGAAAGTTTGCCCTAAAACATCATCAGACTTTTATAATAAACACTTCCAGACAAAAGATTGATTATGGAATTTCCTTGGCTTTACCACAGCGTTACTGCATTAAAATTTCAACTTGTTTCAAGTTTCGCACAATAAAACCAATTTTATTCCAGAAGCTCTAGTTACAGAATATGATGATGTTTTGGGCATAAATGCCTTTAAAATCAGTTTGTGGTTACAGTAGGTCATGTCAGAAATGTACTACTAAGTTAAACTAATAATGAATTTGTGAATATGTGCTGTCCAGCGCACTAACCCATTCTACCTAATAATTACTCTAGATAATTACTCTCTGGCTCCTAAAGCCACCCAAAACGTCAGACCCAGAATAACCAAAACAGTAAAGCGAAAGAAAAAGAATTCTGTTTGAAAGTGTGACATACCGCTTTCTTGTAGTTTTGTGACTGTTAACGCTGGCAAATATTTATGATAGCAAAAGTTCATACAACAGTCCAGCTTACTCTTTAGCCATATACGGCCTGGTAAACACATTTTACTTGATCGGCCTGGTAAGGCGGAAGAAGGGGTGCAATAAGGTGTGATGCAGTCCATTTGAAATCAAACAAAAAAAGACAAAAGAGGAGCTCCAGCCATTGGAAATAACCCCCATGGTGAACCCCCTCCCAAGTGCTTCTTTTGTGGTACACAGTCCATGGAAGCCTCAGTGGAACCTGAGAGAAAAGGAGGGGGAGATGTGGTGGAGGCAGGGTGTGCTGCCGCCCTACACCAGATCAGTCCGTCAGGGTTGATTTGAACATGACAGCCTACCTACCACCAGCTGGGAGACAGGGAGGAGTATTCTTAAAGGGATCAGGAAAAGGGGAGGGAATTTTTTTTTGCCACGACAAACATCCACAGTCCTTGAGTAAGGGTTGGGGGTTAGTGGATCAGAGCCTGAAAACCATCAAACTTCCTTTTTTGTTTGCTCAGTCCTTTTTTGGGGCCATTTGTTTTTCTGCTTGAGGTGAGTAAATATGAGCTCATTTCAGGCACACTTTGAGAGCAGCAAGAGTTCATATACAGCAGTGCTATAAGGGACAGTCCCTGGCATCATTTCAGTCCACAGGCATTGCATGATGTAGCAACAGAACTGGCCTATCTCTCCCCGGGAACTTGCTAGTAGAACACGCTCAGCTCGCCTCATTCCCTGGCTCTCTCTTTTTCTCGCTTGCTCGCTTTCTTTCCTTCTCTCACTCCTTTCTGCTACGCTCTGCACACACATCTATCGATATTCAAAAGAACGCCCATCCAAGCTGTTTTTGGACAGAACTGGAAACCCAGTGAAAGAGTCCCAAAATATTCTCTTCTTGAAAGATTTTTTTTTGTTTTTTTTTGTTTAAACAATCAACGCTTTCTGCCTCTCAAATGGATGCGCCATCTTCTGCTTATATATTATGGCTCCTTTAAATAGTCCCATATATGACTGGGTCTATCCCTCATGGAAATTCCTGAAAGAAAAGGCTTTTGGAAAAATTTAAACACAGACTCATCTACAAAGAGAATGCACCTTATTGCTACCGCTACAGAAAATGTTAGCTGAACTACTGTCAGGCTGAAGTGAATAAGGAGTTACATTGGGATTTTTAACATTAGCGTACATTCATTCAGTAAAAAATGATTATGTTACGCTTTTAACTGTTACGCTTCTTTCAAAAGGACATATCAGCATGTACATTAACAGCAACAACACAACACAGCCAGCCGCTGGACGTGTAGGCTCCGGTGAGCTCTGGCCGGCTCGTTTTGAGGCTCTTCTCTGAGGACTCGAGGATGACGAGTAGGAAGAAGGAAACAACAACACGCTCCCTTCGGCCCGTCATGTGACACATGTGCGCACTAGCAGTCCAAAGAACATTTCTAACCTTCCCAGGTCTCGGGGGGCGGGCTCTCTGTGCGGGGGACGGCCCCGGGAACGAGGCTCCGAGTGCGTCCTCCTCTTGTGGCGCATTTTGTGAATAACCTGATACAAGTCAATGCTCTCGTCCGGAGGGAAGAGCATGCACAGCTGCAGGCCGCAGTTCGTCTCGATCTCCTGCAGACACGGAACAATGGGGGAACAAAGAATTTTAAAGAAGTGGAATGAAGACATGTAAAAATCATTGTTGTAAAATAAATATGCTACTTTTTCCATATTGTTTGCACTCTTAGACCAGGTTTATGCTTTTTGCTATGCATACGCACATACTCTGCATTCATGTCCAAAAAAATTTACATGACAAGTGTGCATTGTGCAGTACCAGTGTAAACAGTGGGGGCAGTATAGTGCCATGTTGTGGGAAATAGTCTTTTCTTATGAATTAACACTATGCATTTTACTCATTATGGTCAATGTTTGATTTTTAAAATACGCTCATATGGCCTTAAAACCTAGAGAAAGACAGATCAATATTCTGGATCTTCTAGATTAGTAAATGCTTTTGAATGCACGGGCATATTTAAGACACAGCTCATGGCAACAATCACAAAGATGGTGTAACAGTTTAAAATAGGAACTACCTCAGCTGGTGTTTAACATCTACAAACAGAGACAAATTAGTGTTAAAGAATAGTTGTCATGAAATCAAAACAAAAATGAACATATTCAGGTTTACATGAAAACCTGACAGAAAAGAATGTTTCAACTCTGATGTGCCATCTAGTGGATATCACTTTTAATCTTCTAGATGTACAAAAATGTATGCAGGCGAGTCCGTCAACAAAGCAACTTAATAGCTTCTGCTTCCACACATAGCTATGTATCAAGTAAAACCCTGGTCTTAATGTCTTTTTTTTTTTTTTTTTTTTTGCAGAATGATCAACATAACAACTGTCATTTCCCTTCATTTCCACATGAAATGGCAGGAATATAATGAGTCACATAATAAACACTATAAAAAGGCAGCATATTGATTTTAAAAGGACCATTAATGGATCAGGGAAAGACAGCCAGGTAGAGGACTAACCTGTCCATCACGTCCGATCTTCACAGGCTTGTGTTCGTTCCACGAGTTGGTAAGGTGTGCTGACTTTGTGAAAGGTAACTCCCGCCTGAAAAGTGCATGAACAAGAACATTATACGCCCATGGTCTAAAAGGAAAAGAGAACCACACACTCTCTGTGAAGGACCACATAATTTATATTCTGCATGACAGTGTGGATAAGTCAAAGCTACCTGCATATCCAGTCGATTTTGAAGACTCCTCCAAGCATCTTGGCGTTCATGCCTGCAGGCAGGACCCAGTGGATGGGAGAACCTCCATGATGAGACTCGGATGAGAGTCGAGCAAACCCTGAAAAGAACCCAAAACAGAACGCTTAAAGAAAGAAGCCTAATGACATTTTAAAACAAAATCCAGGAAAGATGTACAAGGCTTACAAGCTTTATTAGTTTTATAATAATATTAGCGATTTCATGATTGTGTATTATCTACAATGCAGAGTACTCCTAAAATAAAATGCTAATCTAACATTGGATATCTCACCTTGAAATTTGCCACTCTCTCTGACAGAAAAGATAAGGATGACGCTTCTAGCCGAGCGGAATGCTGCGTTCAACTTCCTCTCATTCACAGGCAGGGTCGACCACACCCCCTGGAGGTGGAGCAAATTAGATATTTTGCAATAAACTTCCTGTTATAATCTCTCATTTTTACTGATAAGGCTATATTACCACAAAATGTCAAAAAAAAATACACACCTTTGCTTTAGCAAGAGAAACATTCTCATGGTTGTTGCTCTTAATCAGGAAGTACCTAGCCTCCCTCAGGACGTATTTCAGCTTGCTGGTCTGATCTATTAAATGACAGTGAAGGAGGAACAAAAAGACCTTGAGAATACAGAAAGCCTTTTCAACCATGTCTGCAACTTTCTTTTAACTTTTGTGAGGATTTCTTACCTTTTCGTACAGCACGGACAGACGATGGCAGCTTTTCGTGCTTCTTTTCAGACCCTGCAGGCAGCAAACACAAAGTGTTAATGTCCTGGTACAATAGCAATAAAATGGCTACAGAAATTATACTTTTGGTAAAATGGTAGGCATTTTATATGCATGTGTAGTTTCAATTCAATATATAATTACTGGTGTAGCCTTATTTATTTATTTTTAATGTTCTTAGATCAAGATGAATGAATTTATCTTTTCTGCACTGTCCTGTGTTCTCAATGAGTGCCCTAAATATTCAGAATCTCGACATCCACAATTGCACAATAGAAGAAAAAAAAAAAAAAAAAAATGCAGTCCTGATGCTTATGTAAGGAAAATATAGGCTGACTACCAAGCCAGATTTTCTGACAAGGCACCGAACTTGGTGTGTGGAGCCTTTCAGGCGATTTGGTAAACTAAAACTGAATGCATTTTTTGCATATAATCTTGCCCACCATTGAATTATAGAGCAAGAAGTGACAGTAATTCTCGTAACTGCATTCAGAAGCCTCTGAAAGGACTCAAGTGACTGAAAAAAAACAAAGCATCAAACTGTTTAGTTGTTGGAAATTTACACTACACCAGGTGGCCAGCAGATGTGCATTGACGTGATTGTATTAATTCCACTCTCTGTAATCTGACCTGCTCTGCCACTGAATGACAAGTGACCTACACTTTAACTAAAACACTTATATTGAACAAAACCTTAGAATGTATCTAAAATTAGCAACTCTCCTTCTTGTCAGTGACAATCTGTTCTTCCTTCTTTTTTTTTTTGCCAGATTTTGCCAGTTGTTATCCATCATTTCTTGATGAGAATAAATGCTCTGAACCTGTACTGCTACCAGGGCAGAGGCAGGTCAGCTTACACAGTTAATCGGTCAAAATCATATAAAGACTACCACCTCTTCCATAATTAATAATTAGTTCTATTAATTAGTGCATGATCTTATATATGCAAAACTGAATTATTGGGGATTATTTAATACCTGTGCATGATTCTGAAGCTGAACTTCCACTTCTATCAAAAACGATTGGTGATATCCCTCTAGCGTGCTTCTTCTCTTTTCTTTCCTTATCTGAATAGTAAATGGGAGAACAAGCCCCTTCTGTTAGAGTGTATATATGTATACGTATATAAATGTCTTCTCTAGATGACTTGGGCTTGGATTTCTCTGCTCTGCACTTAGTGTATCTGTCCTTAAAGTGAACACATCCAGGTAGCAACCTGTAGTGAAAACTTCTGACAACACATGATTAAAGATTTACAGTTTAAACATTACAGCAAGATTCTGCTACCAAGTAAAGCCTTGTTTGCTTACAAGGACCACCAAAGGCATGAAGGAATGTCAAGTGGATGCTTAAGACGGTAAAAATTATTATCCAACAGGAAATGATTGCATAGTATTAGTACAGTCCACTCTGCAGCAATTACTCCCATACAAGAGGCAGCCATTTATATACACCGAAATATTTTTAAAAGACCCATCTAGAGGGTCTTTTAAAAACAGCATGTCATGTGTATCTACAGTGCTGTTTTTGGTGCTGTGATTGGTTGAAGAGGATAAGTGTGTCTCCGCTTGCATACCTGGAAATGCTGTGACCCCTCCTCTGTGGGTTTTATAGTAATATCGTCAATACAATACTTTATTCTGACTGTAAACCTGGCATCTGCCAGCTCTATTATGTTTATTATGCTCTATATTATTATCTTGTCAATTTTAATACCTAACCACACAGCATTTGTGATTTTTAGTGAAGTAAGTACTATTGGTTCACTGATCAAACTGCAAACTGAACAAAGTTAGTGCTTGTCCTCCATGTGAAGAATGCACATAGTTAACACGGTTAAGTCTGAGGTTGTAGAGGAAATAAATGTATCATGTATCAACAGAATCCTAAGCTGAGTGTATGCTCTGGCAATATGACAAACAAACAGACAGGTACGTGTCATCACATAATACTCTCTGGCCTGAGAGAGGAATTAAATGGTAATTAAATGTCTTTATGATTATTCCAGCAATTACTAACTACAGCCCAGCATAAGTCAATAGTTATGATTATGAATAACAGCTAATCTAGACTGTAATTAAGAGACCATCAGGAAGAATCAAGATTATAATGTAAGTGATCATGATGCTCAGATACAATACGTTGTAACTGCGTTTCGATGATAGTATCACTCGTGGCATTTTATTAAGCCAACCAACAACTTCTGCTATAAATGTAGATCAGGTTTAAGTATGAAACATTTACTTTCCCTTTAGTGATAGTCCATGCACTAGGAGATATGTACACTTAGTAACCTGTTGCTGCAAGTGTCACAGTCTTCAGAGTGGCTCTGTTTTGGCAAAGTGGCCTTCCAAAGGACTCTTCGAAGCTTCAGACTGCTTCAGAATAGACTGCAGCCTACAACATCTAAAAGTGCCAGACTGTGTTCTGAATTTTGCTTCATCGCTTTACTTCATCTACAAGAGCAGCACCGGTCACACCTGCTGCATTATGGGATGCTTGGAAGAAAATGCTATCTGGGATCAAGCTGCAAACTGACCACTAGGACTGTAATTAACACATGATGCTGAGGAAGACAAATGCTCACCCGAGGCCTCGGAACCTGAGGCGGAGTGCACCGACTCGCCCTCCGAGAATGACACAGATTCTGACTGCGAATCACTGGCTTCACTGCGCGTGTCATAGTCATTCTGCTCGTTCCCTTCCTGCTGGTCGCCGTCCTCCAGTTCATAGTCTTCATCGTCGTCTTCTCCTTCTTCACCCTCAACGTCCTCGTCCTCCTCTTCATCATCTGGGCCCTTCTCGCCTTCCTCGTCCTCATCCTCCATCACCTCCTCTTCCTCACCGTCAGAACGGTTGCCTTCAGAGGAGCCTGCGGAACTGCCCGTCTCCTGCTCGGAAGCGTACTCCTCCGACCGTGCTTCTTCTTCGTCTTCTTTCGAGGAGCGGCTGACCCGCCCGACGCTCTCCTCACTCGTCCTCCTCAGCTTCTAAAAGCACAGATGTGTATTACTGTTTGAAAAATGTTTACTGTATTTAGGCTGCACATTAAGATAACAAGTCAATACATCACACATACACTAATGTGCCCCCCACACACCTCATTCAGCTCTGGCATCAGTGGTTTGATCCTCCTCTGGTGGTCTCTGCTGTGCCCTTTGGACAGATCAGCCCTGGAAGCTCTCCCTCTGCCAGAATGGTTCTTCCTGTCTTCATAGAAGTCATCAGGGTGGTGTCTGCCTCTCAGGCTGGTCACCTTTTTCCCAATGGCTCCGCCGGACAATACTGACCTTTTAACCAGCTGCCTGGTGGAGTGGCCAGAAGACCTTAGTCGCTTTGCATCATGGCTGTCTCCACGTTCATTCTTTCGCTTGGAACCTTAAAGTTAAAAATAAATAAATAAATTCTCATTGTAAATCAACTGTCTAGCTGTTTAAAGGTCTAAGGTTGTTGTCACTGTGTCACAGTGTATGATCAGACTTCACCATTTCTGTCTGTTACAGAGTGCCAGTTAGTTTTTCCCATTACTAACCCTAAATCACACTACAGCAACCTTTGTTTCTCAGTGAAGAAGACACGACTGGACTGAAAACCCTTTGGCTGTTGCAACCATATTACACTGTTCTCTCTGCTGCTACTCCTAGCAAGTTCAAAACACAGAAGAACATGGCATTGCTGGCCAGAATGAAACAAACCTATCTATTATTGTCTAATCAGCACTTCACACTGCTGCTCTAGTTACCTTTCCTCGCAGCCACTCTCTCCTTCAGCTTATAATGACAATTTTATAGAAAGTCATTCTCAAAAATATCTTTATAATAAACAAAGAACAATTAGGGAATTTGATTTTGTTCCCTTTTGGTTTTTGTCATACACTATATGCCCAAAAGTATGTGGGCCTGACCATCACACCCATATGTGGTTTTCCCCCCAAACTGTTGTTTAAAGCACACAACTGCATAGAATGTCTTTGTATGCTGCAGCATTACAGTTTCCTTTCACTGGAACTAAGAGGCTCAAACCTGTTCCAGCATGATGATGCCCCTGTGCACAAAGCGAGCTCCATGAAGACATGGTGTGTTCATGTTGGAGTGGAAGATCTCGAGTGTCCTGCAAAGAGCCCTGACCTCAATCCCACTGAACACCTTTGGGATGAACTGGTACACCGACTGCACCCCAGACCTCCTCACCAACACCAGCACCTGACCTCACTAATGCTCTTGTAGCTGAATGAACACACATCCCCACAACCACGCTCCAAACTATAGTGGAAAGCCTTCGCAGAAGAGTGGAAGCTATTATAACAGAAAAAGGGGGGACTACATCTGGAATGGGATGTTCAACAAACACATATGGGTGTGATTGATCGGGATTGATACTTTTGACCACATAGCATATATACAAAAGAATATGCAAAGATTTCATAATACAATTTGCTTTACACATACGGTGTGTGTGTGTGTGTGTGTCTGTGTTTTAAAATGGTTGATTAGTGGAAGTGGTTCAGTGGTTAAGGCTTTGGGCAACTGATCAGAAGGAAGGTTGTGAGTTCAAATCCCAGCAATGCCAAGCTGCCATGCTCAGATCCTTGAGAAAGACCCTTAACCTTCAGCTGTATCCTGTCTCAACTGCAAGTCGTCTTGGATTAAAAAACAACAACACCCATTTATAATGTCGTTTTGCACAAAATGCAATAAAAATATAGCTGCCACAGTGACACACACACACACACACACACCTTTCTTTTCGTTCAGGTCATGTTCACTTTCAGGGTTGTACAGCTCGTCGTCTTGGTCTGGAGCATCAGTCAAGATATC
This sequence comes from Pangasius sanitwongsei, assembly GCA_037576675.1. Taxonomy (NCBI): domain Eukaryota; kingdom Metazoa; phylum Chordata; class Actinopteri; order Siluriformes; family Pangasiidae; genus Pangasius; species Pangasius sanitwongsei. Next base: position 3,803,769 of record CM075029.1, on the reverse strand, counting down.
CTCCAGAACATTGAGCTCTCCATCTAAAAAAGTATTTAGATTTTAGAAAATGAGTACCTTTATCTTACCATTTTTACTCTGACTTTTGAATTATTGATGCAGGAAAGCGAGCTGAATGCTAGTTAGCGGTATTACAAAGCTAACACAAGTAAACACTACATACAGCTATTAAATTAGCTAAGGTAACCTGCTAATATAAATCAATTACTACTACTACTACTACTACTACTAATAATAATAATAATAAACGAGGGCTGTTTAGTTATTGTTCTTAATTATCATAATAATGACGTAATGGTTAATGCGGCTATGCAAAAATCTAACGTGAGTAAGACAATGGTGTAAGCTAAGCGCTAACACCTATGCTAATATTAGCTAGCTACATTATTTTACCTTTGTCGTCTCGCCTGTCGACGGCCATGTTTATCAGCCTTTCTCTCTTTTTTTAAAAGGAGACTTTGAGTCGCCTCGTTTTGTCTCCTTTTCAGTGCCCAGTATATTTTATTTAGACAATCCGTTAGCTACATAAAAAAAAAAATTGACATTCAATTCAATGTTTTTGTTCGTGCCTGAGCCCTCGTCTAAAATGGCTGAACACTTCCTCTAGCTCTGCACCGCCGCTGCGCCAAGGGTTGCCAGATTGAGCCAAAGGGTTGCCTGGTTATCTGGGTGGACTTTTTTTTTTTCCCTCGTCTCATTCTTAGCAGTATTGTCTACATTTCTGACATCTTGAGCATCTCTCTAATTACTTTATTTATATTAAACCACAGCCCTTGCAATGTATACAAAGAGCTAAGGGTTGCCAAGTTGGATAGAGGGTTGCCAGTTTGGGGTGAGCATGTAAGTCAAAAACTGGGGATGTGTGAATTGCGCATTCAGCCACAGTAACATTGGTGAGGTCATGCTGGGCAAGGAGGCCTGGGGTGCAGTCAGTGTTTCACTTCATCCCAAAGGTGTTCAGTGGGGTTGAGATCACGGCTCTGCAGGACAAACGAGACCTTCTACTCCAACCTTGGCAAACCATGCCTTCATGGAGCTCGCTTTGTGCACAGGGGCGTTGTCATGCTGGAACAGGTTTGGGCCTCTTAGTTCCAGTGAAGCAAAATTGTAATGAACAGCATACAAAGACATTCTATAAAAGTGTGTGCTTCTGACTTTGTGGCAGCAGTTTGGGGAAGAACCACATGTGGATGTGATGATCAGGGGTTCAAAACTTTTGGCCATATAGTGTACCCTAGATGGCACACCACTTTCACAACTAGGGCAATTAGCATAGACAGTCCACCTTCCAGCATGTCTTTGGGAGGAAACCAGAGAACCCTGAGGAAACCCATGGAGAGAACAAGCAAAACTCCACACAGACAGTAACCCGAGTTTAGGATTGAACCAGGGCCCTTGAAGCTTGCTGAGTGTGGTTTAGGATGCAATCTGACTAAAAATGAACAAACCTTCACAGGGTATCTGAATGCTGTAAAATTATGGGTTCAGTCATGTATCAACCTGCTATTTTCCAAAAAAAAAAAAAAAGTTTATTATTTCAAAATGAGATTATATAGCTTATAACATTGTTTGAATCAAATTCCTAAAGATTTTTTGGCAGGTATTTACTGATAAGTTTTTTAAGCTGGAAAAAAAAAAATTCTGGTTAGCTACATTTGCTTCATAGCTGAGTACAAAACTAAAGAAACAAACGTCTTCGGGATAAGTGGAAATTTTTAATCAAAATATTTAATTACTTGAATTACTGATTATATGGTAACATATGTATCAAGAACTAAAAAGACAGCAGACATTTTACTGGATCATCAGTTAACAATCTAGTAAAAGAAAATCAACTATTAATCTTGTTTAAAAGAAAACCATATGGTACAAGAAAGACATGAAACTCTATGAGACTGTAAAAGAAACCTGTTCATACTGTGACCAAAAAAAAAAAAAAAACCCTAGAAAGTATAGTTTACATTTATCACAGAGCATTTTAGTTCTAAGACATATGTATAATGGTCACAGTAATGATTAATACAGATAAATGCATTGCACAGTTCACTCTTTCTTGCTCTTTGTTGGGATTCTTCTGAAACATTTACAAAATAGCCAACCACACGTTTTCACAAAGATGAACACAACCAATACAATTACAGAGAGCAAAAAGGCAGCCGCATCCAAGCAGTGGTACTGATACCATGTAAGATTATGCACTCTGGTTTCCAGAATTATTTTAAAGCTGTTTATTGTTAATTATGTAAATTCAGACCTTTTGGGGAATCTGGACGAGCGCTGAAGCAATGGTGCTTGCTCTGTCTCTGGTGAGGTTCTTTATCACAGAACCCATTGAAAACACTACAATACCAACATCTCCTGAGCTCTGGACAAAGTCCTCTATCTCCTATAAAAACCGAAATTCAAACTCATTAATGAGACAGATGACAGTGACTATACTGGAAGACTTGCACTATTTTACTTTTTTTTTTACTGTGCCATTCGTTTCCAATTCATTAATCAGTTTGAATACATAATCAACTGTGATTGTCTTTGACAATTTACGGAGGTGATATGGGCTTATTAAAACTGCAGTAAATCATTGGTGTCCTAGATTTCTTTATGAAAATAAAGGCTAGCACAAAGACAGGCACAAAAGCTAGCACTTTTCACTCACAATACAGTTACTGCATGCTAATTGTGTAGTAAAGGTGTTAAGGATAAGATAAAATGTACCTTTAATGATCCCCCATAGGGGAAATCTTGTAATCACACGAAGCTCTGTAGTAAACGTCAGTTAACGACACCTTTGGGTGCTTAGTTATTTTTCCCAGGCTGACTATGACTCAGGGATGCAAAGCTGTGTTCATCTCATATATGATGGAACAAAAAATATAAGCTGTCAGAGATGACAATCAGCTTACTTTTGGTAGAGCTTTTGCAGGTTTGCAGTATAATCCACCAACATATTTGAAGTTTGGCAGGAGGGGCCGTGGATATTCAAAATTCCAGTAAGTGTGGATTAACCAGATGTCAGCTTTGCCCATAGTATCACACGATATTTGTGGGTTTGCCTGTGAAATACAGGAGCAAAGATGGCAAATTTTGTATTAGTGACTACATTATTTAGAGTTAGTGTTTACTTCAGATTTATAGGATTCTTTGATGAATATACTGGCTTCAGTGATAATTTTACTAGTTGTATTTTCATGGCCTATTTTATTTATGTATTTTATGTAATTTTGGTGGGGAAAAAATTGGTCAAATGCTTATCAAACGCTCATCAGCGCAGATAACAATTAACCAGTGTATACCAAGTAATCTTTATGTAACCATGCCTGCTAAATCATGTTAGGCCTTGTGGCAAAGAGAAGAAATAGCTACCTCAAAAGGAGAAGCTTTGCAATAAGCTTGCCAAACACAAAGAAGAGTCTCTTGTCCTTCAGTTACCATAGTTATTTCAGTCATACGTAGCAGCAAAAAACAAAGAAAGCGATTATCTGTATGTCGTTATTGGCAAATGAATTGATGAGTTGGACATCAGAATCAGAATCAGAATTAGCTTTATTCGCCAAGTGTGTGCACAGACACACAAGGAATTTGTTGTGATTTTTTTTAAGGTGCTCTTGGTACATACATGCATGCATACATACATATCTGGCATGAGAACAGAAAAACATAAATAGTAAGGCTTAACAATTAAAAAAAAAATAGTAATGTGTATGAATCTGGAACAGAAGATTTATGTACAGATTTATGCATTATTTACTCTATATACAGTTGTATAAATAAGGAGATATGCATATGTATTTAGATAATACGCGAGAAAGAGGCAGTAATTAGAGATGGAGGATAAATTACAGAAATGAATTACAGGACACAGGTAATGATTCCTGTGTTAGCTGTTTAAGCTGGAGATGCCATGGGGGGAAAAAACTGTTTTTATGCCTAGATGTTCTAGTGCACAGAGATCTGTAACGTCTGCCTGAAGGGAGGAGTGCAAACAGGTTGTGGCCGGGGTGAGAGGGGTCTGTGATGATGTTAGCTGCCCGTTTCTTCACTCTGGAGTTGTACAGGTCCTGAAGGTTGGGCAGGTGCACACCAATGATCCTGAACATCAGAGAACATCAGCAAGGTTCAAGTTGCATAACTTGTTGCATAATTCATGTTTGCAACTCATGTTCAAGTTGCATAACTCATGTTTGCTTTGGGCATGACCTTCATATCATATGTCTCATGTATTTTTCTCTGTTACTTTTATTTAAGAAATGTGGAACATATAGAAATTAATTATTAAACATTATTACCTGTAAAACCTTTTCATTTTTTGCCCTAAAGCTTAAAGAGAATTTTTTTTGTAATAGATTAGTTGCATTCTTTCTTTATGTAATGGTTAGCTGTTGAGAATAAGAACAAAGCTGAGAGGTTTTTATTTTCTTCACAGTGGTATTCATTTCTAAACCTGCAGCCTAAATTAAATCACACGCATATAAACACAAATGAGAGGTCAGCAGTTACCCATGACTTCTGTAAAGAGGTAATCCCATTTCACCATGGCCATGACTTTAAACACTATATCTTGAAACACAAGAAACGAAATATTTTTCATTCTCTGTGGGAAATCCATGTGATCTGTCTATAGTATGGTGACTAGTGATAGATGGGTATGCCATTCAGTGTGTATTCCTGCCTCACACAAAGAAAAAAAAGAAAAAGAAAAAACATAATCTGGCTGCATAAGTGTGCACATGCCTTAACTAATACTTTGTTAAAGCACCTCTGTCCTGTAATGCAGCTCTGTCTTTTTGGATAAGAGTCTACCAAGTTAACACATCTTTATTTGGCCATTTTACTCCACTCTTCCTTGCAAAAATGATGCAGATCTATCAAATTACAAGGTAATCTCCTCTTAACAGCCCTCTTCAAATCATTCCACAGGGATACAGTAAGATTTAGATTTGGGCTATGATTGGACCATTCCAAAACATTGATCGTCCTCTTCTGAAGCCATTCCTTTGGGCTGCAGGTTTTGTGCCAAAATAGATTGGTATTTGAAGCTATCCATGATTCCCTCTATCTTGACTAGAGCCCCAGTTCCAACTGAAGAGAAGCAGTCCCAATAGCATGATGCTGCCATGATCAGGATTCACCGTGGATATGGTTTTCTTTGGATGATAAGCTGTCAAGCAATTGCTAATCTTTATTTGGCGTTAATCAGAATTACTTCATTGATGACAGGTGTATGATAATTATTTTTTAATGTGAGTTTGAATGTGTTTGGTTAATTCTGAGCACAGCCACATACTCCATTATAAAATGGTCTGGTGTGATTTGACATGATTTATCTTGGTTTCATTTTAACCCTGCAATTTTAACAGAGGAGTGTAGACCTTTTACATACACTGTATACAGTAATGTGTGAGGAAGACTGTTGAGATTAATAGAGGAGTGATTGGAATTAAGAAGATGAGAGTTGGGATGAAGAGTTTTGGGATGCAGGTTTCACATGTGTAAGAGCTGGGTATAATTGGGATGAGGAGAAGTTGGAATAAAGGGCAAAGAGGCCAAGGAAGGAGAAGAAGCTGCCAAGAGGGGGCAGCTGGCATGATGAAAGGAGAGCCTGGAAAGGATACAATTAGCAATTTGATCATTCATTTGTTTGAATGATTAAAAAAGAGAGCAGATAAATTTATTGTGTCAGAAATTAAGCTAAGAAACATGATACATGATATGAAGAAATATCTCTGTTTCATTGCTTTGTTCTCAATACAGACAGAATCATTTGAAAGTGGACATGTACATTTAACACAGTGTTTTAGTCTTAAAATTTATGGAAAAATGTCACAGTAATTATTAATACATTCATATACACATGCTTCACTCATTCTTGCTTTTTGTTCGGGTCTTTCTGAAACATTTACGGAAGAGCCAACTGCACATTTTCACCAAGATGAACACGACTAGTGCAATTATGGAGAATAAAAAGGCAGCCACGTCCAAGCAGTAGTACTGATACCACGTGAGGTTATGAGCTTCAACCCTCAGGTGTTTGGCCCCCTTATTGCGCATCACAAACTCGATCCAGTAGACGGCCTGGTCTAGTGGCTTCATCGGTTGATCATGGTGGATTCGTGATAGCCTCATCATGCTCTCCTTGTAGCTGAGAAAAGAAACAAAATAGAAATCAGAAGTTTGTGTCATGTCGTGTAAAGACATATATAGAATGAAAAATGCTTGCAAAATTAGTGAGACACTTAATCTCTGTCATCACGTGGCATTAACATTAGTCCTGGGTGATTGGCTCACAAGTGGACAGCCGAGATGCATAGCTGGCATTATGAATGCATCTCCTGTGTGACCACTTGATTGGACTTCATACATCATTTCTACTAGATACAGGCATACTAGATAAAGGCTTTTACACACATTTATTATGTCAGTCTTCCACTATATTTATTTTCAGGAAGAAATCCGAATCCTATGTCATGTACCTGTATGTTTTAATCACATGGCCTGCTAATGACACTTAAAAATAAATGAGAAATGAGACAATCAAAGCAGCCGATTTTGTCTCTGTTGTTATAGCATCACCTTTATCCATTAGCCTAGCAGCAGAGAGCTCTCACAATGATTACATATTTTTTGGCTAGGGCAATGACGCTGTTGATTAGGTAGTCGTTCAGTGCTGTCTGGGACACATCAAGACACATTTGCGTTCATGTTACAAATGTGATATGGCTATATGCATCCCAAGCCACATTTGAATGTGGCTTGAGTGATCGGATCATTCAAAAGTGATCAAAAAAGAGCCCTTTTCATGATGAAGGAGCTTGTGTCACTGTATGCCACTTTCCCAGTATGGCCACTCTCGGTGAGCAGATCTGAAGAGAATGGTCAGAGACCACAATGAAAGGTACAAAAAAATAATAAGTGTACCCTGACCGGATTAGGGTTATCAGGACACACCCATAGAGCCAGACCTGGGGTGGTGTCCATAGAGTGCCTGGTGACAGCAGTATTCACATAACCCAGTTTGGCTCAGCCTGAAATGGTGACATGCTGCCATCTTGTGGACTCATCGCCTGCAAGATGAAGGGTGGGGGTCAGGTGCAATGCCACTTGGGTGGCAGGTATGTGATGAACAGTCTTAGATGGACTGGTCTTTTGCAATGGAAACTGGCTTTTTTTGGTCTGCCTTAATTTCACAACCTCATATGGGCTCAGATTCTTGGATAGCAATGGAGATCTCTCTTGTACCCCTGAGTTCCCACAGGAGATAGGAACACCAGTCCCAGGCTGAGGGCCTCACAGTTGGAGTTTTTTCCAGTAGACAAGAGAGGTGCCTGTATGACACTTCAAGTCTCAGAAAGCACATGAGAGTTAAAGGTAAATTATAGTGTTAGATAGCTAATTCATTCTTCTTGGCTAAAAAAGTCTTCATCTTTACAAATCCTTAAAATCTCTTAAAAGGGGCATATATGAAAGCTGGCTTTCAAAAAAGACATTTGAAAGCAAAACATGAAAACCTGGTGAAAAATCTAGTTGAATGTTTTGTTGTATGGTTAAATAACTTAAACAGCAGCAAAAGCTGATGAGTGAAAAAAAAAATTCAAGCAAAAGTTGCACTTGCAAAGTTTGGCCAGCTTGAAATCTCATGGGATACTTTTGGCATATAATATAGTTTGAAGGTGTTCAGCTGACAAAAAGTTGGGAACGCCTGCTTTAACCTATAAATGTACATATGTACCAAATAGCAAATTGGAATTTTCAGCAGTGGTGAGGGACACCATCAAGCTGAAGAAGGTGATGACATTTTTGTTATTACGTTTTTGTAGAAATGAGCTGCTGCATCTTCTTAGCTCCCACTAAAGCTGTATCAGGCATGTTCCACTGGGTGGAGACCCAAGGGCAGATCCAGGATCCCCTGGAGCAATTATACAGTATGTCACAGTTTGGGAATGTCTGTGGTGCTCTCAGGAGAATCTAGAATCTATGGCCATGTTTAAAGAAGTCTGGGCTGACCTTCTCAGCTTGTTGCCACCATGACCCCATCAGGAATAGTGGAAGGAAAAGGACTGACTGACTGACTGAATGAATGAATGGTGATAAAAATATTTATAAAGCTTCCAAGTTAACATCACATATTTTGATCCAATTTGATTGAACTAGAATTTGCAATTGTGCAATTGTATGTGAAGTGCTAACTGAATTTTTTTTACATATGCACCCTTAAAATGATCTTTTTTTTTTTTTAATTTTAAGGGTGCATATGTAAGAATTTCAGTACAGTGGTGAGACCGGCCATGCTGTATGGTTTAGAGACAGTGTCACTGAAGAAGAGACAGGAGTCAGAGCTAGAGGTAGCAGAGCTGAAGA
>CM075029.1:3768041-3779031 GCA_037576675.1 Pangasius sanitwongsei | reverse complement strand
ACAGGCAGTCCAACTCCTCCAGGATGGCACATCAATACGTGCCATTGCCAGAAGGTTTGCTGTGTCTCCCAGCACAGACTCAAGAGCATGGAGGAGATTCCAGGAGACAGGCAGTTACTCTAGGAGAGCTGGACAGAGCCGTAGAAGGTCCATCAGGCAACTGAGAAAATATTTTGGTTTGAGCAACTTCTCTATTCTGGCACCTATTTGCATCTATTTATCCCAGCTAGATGTCATGTCAGGAAGGGGTTTTTATTTCAGTGCTCCCTTTACTTCTCAAGCAAAGAGGGTGTCTCCGAACAGCAAAAAATCACACAATTCCTCAGCATGCTCAAAGGGAAAGCACTGACTTGGGCTACAGAGGTATGGTTCCAAGGAAGGGAACACCCATCATCATATAACCACTTTGTGCAACTCTGTCAATGAGTTTTCGACCATTCCCCCAAAGGCAAGGAAATCAGAGATCAACTCCTCATGGTGACCCAGGGACAAAGAAATGCAGCTGGATATGCCCTAGAAGTCCGCACACTTGCAGTGGGAAGCAAATGGAATGAATCAGCACTCAAAGCTACCTTTTGCCAAGCTTAAAGCGAGGACTGCTCTCAGAACTGGCCTGCCAAGATGAAAAGATTCTGATTGATTTAACTATCCATCTGGATCACTACTCCTCTCACATCCTTACTACAGAAGTGACCCAAGCATTTGACATGGAACACAGCAGCTGATGAGGCCTTCAAGAAGCTCAAGACAGCATTCACCACTGCTCCCATTTTGAAGCACCCTGATCCCTCTAAGAAATTCATAGACAAAGTAGACACCTCTCAATATGGATTGGGCGCAAGAGTGTCCTGTCCCAAAGGTTTGGACATAAACCAAAACTCCACCCGGGGGTCTTTCTACTCTAAGAAGCTTTCTCCAGCAGAACAAAACTATGACATTGGTAAGACATTGAGAGTTGTTCGCTGTGAAACTGGCTATGTTGGCTGGAAGGAGCAACTCATCCCTTCACTAACTTCACAAATCATAAAAACCTCAAGTACCTGAAAACAGCCAAGCACTTGAACCCCCACCAAGCCCAGTGAGCCTTGTTCTTTGCTCACTTTAATTTCACTTTCGTACGTGCCCAGCTCTAAGAACACCAACACAGACTCCCTGTCCTGCCTGTATCCCACAGAAAACAAGGAACAGAATGAGGACCCTCATATTTCCCTGCCTCCTTCTTTGTGGAAGCTATAACATGGGATATTGACAGGGAGATCACCCGCACAGCAAGTGAAACAACAATAAGTGAAACAACAGGTGGTGAAACAACACAGGTGAAACAACAAGTTTCTCCTGCATGTTCCCCAGTAAGAACCTACATGCCACCTAACCTGAGGGTAAGCTTGGCACACACGACCCCAGCCACAGGACATCCAGTATGCACAGAACATACTACTTGTTAAAGGTGAGGTGTTGGTGGCCAAACATGGTAACGGACATCCATAGATTCATCTCATAAAACACTACATGAGCACAGGCCAAGGTACCATGCACCCTACCAGCAAGTAAGCTCATGCCTTTACCTACACCCCAACGACTCTGGTCTCACCTCGCCATAGGCTTAATCACAGACCTCCCTAAGTCATGAGGTAACACAGTGATTATCATCATAGACCGGTTCTCAAAATTAGATTAGATTAGATTCAACTTTATTGTCATTGTTCAAAGTACATATACTAAGCCAATGAAATGCATCTTCGCCCTTTGCCTGTTTTGCCTACCTCCTTCAAAACCGCTGCACTAATCTTCACACGTGTTCTGTTACTATGGGATCCCTGAAGATATCATAAGTGATCGAGGCACTCAGTTCAACACCAGAGTCTGAGCCAGCTTCAGGGAGAAAATGGGAGTCTCGGTAAGCTTAATATCTGGTTACCACTATGGAGGAATTTCCTGTTATCTATATCAATATTATTTGTTAATCAGTATTATATCAATCAGTATCTATGCAACAGTATTGAAAAGTGACCTTAAATCACCTCATGTATTAACTTTCAGAGCTTCATTTATATACTACACTGTACCATTTCTAGTACATTTAGAAGGGTGACTTTATGCCTATGATCCTACAAGGATGTTTCTGTGAGAACAAACTGGTGTGACCTTGTAGATGTTGTTTTTAAAGTGAAGGCTAATGTTGTTTTTGAAACATAAACTGACTGAACTCTCGCCACGGCAAAAACTAAGATAAGGGGATAGTGAAATAATTGGGGCGAGAGGCAGGTGTGTGATTAAAAGAAAGAAGAGAAAACTCCATCCGATGAGATCATTGTTTTAGAATTGTATAAAAGCATGGGCCACGACTATGTAAATCAGATGCTCTGCAGACCATCTCGGCTTTGTTGTTTGATTCAATAAAGTCTGTAGATTTTTGGCATCCAGAACCCCTTGTCTTTGTAACTCATTTTCTTATTCTGATCTGCAGAAGTATTTGCCACGACAACTGTTGTTATCGTCACGGCTGTGTACCTTCCACCTAGTGGTAATGCTACCGTTGCAATGAACATCCTGCAAATTGCCATCAGTAAACTGCAACCCATTCATCCAGATGGGATTTTTATCGTGACTGGAGACTTCAACCACGTAAATCTAAAGACTGTCCTCCCAAATCTAAAGACTGTTACATGTTCAATGAGAGGTCACAACACGCTGGACCTATGGAAGAATTTTTCTGTTATCTTTGTCAATATTATTTGTCAATCAGTATTTGAAATCAGTATTATGTCAATCAGTACCTATGCAACAGTATTGTAATGTGATCTTGTGTTAAACCATGACCTTAAATCACCTCATGTATTAAAGCAAGTACTTAACTTTCAGAGTTTTACTTATACACTACACTGTATCATTTCTGATAATTCTTAATTAAAAATAATAGGCAAGTATAATCAAATATAAGAGATTAAGTACATTTAGAGAGTGACTTTATGCATATGATTTTACAAGGATATTTCTGTGTATGTGAATCAAAGAAAACAAACTGGTGTGACCTTGCAGGTGGTGTAATGAAGGCTAATGGTTGAAGGCCAATGTTTTTAAAAAGAAAATTAACTGACTGACCTCTCGCCACGGTTAAAACTAAGATAAAGGGACAGTGAAATAATTGTGGCGAGAGGCAGGTGTGTTATTAAAAGAAAAAAAGAGAAAACTCCATCAAATGAGATCACTGTTTTAGAACTGTATAAAAGCATGAGCCACGACTATGTAAATCAGATCTCAGCTTTGTTGTTTGACTCAATAAAGTCTATTGATTTTTGGCATCCAGAACCCTTTGTCTATGGAAGTCTTTTTTCTTATTTTGAATTGAAGAGTTTTTGCCACGACAGACCACGTATACAGTAACATCAAGGATGGATATAAAGTTTCCACCCGACCTCATCTAGGCCAGTCTGATTATCTGTCCCTCTTCCTCACTCCAGCATACAGAGCTCTCATTAAGAAAAGCATGCCTAGAATGATAAGCATAAAGATCTGGCCTGAGGATGCAATCTCACAACTACAGGACTGCTTCGAGCGCACCAACTGGGCCCTGTTTACACAGCAGGACCTAGCAGACTTTACATCCACTGTTTTGTTTTACATTCAGAACTGTATTGATAATGTCACTGTTGAGAGACAGATCAGATGCTATCAAAACAGCAAACCGTGGATGACCAGGGATGTCAAGCAGCTACTGAGGGACCGTGATTCAGCCTTTAGGACTGGAAACATGGACTTACACAGAGTTGCCAGATCCAACCTATAGAAAGGTATAAAGGAGGCGAAAGCAGCATACAGGAGAAAGATCGAGGGGCACTTCAATGGGGGGGACCCACGGCACGTATGCCAGGGTATCCAGCACCTCACAAACTTCAAGGGCTCCAAAGATCCACCCACCAGCACCAGCAGTAACCTGGCAGAGGAGCTCAACCACTTTTTTTTGCATGTTTTGAGGTGTCTGGGGCAGAGTCTGGGGTCACACCCCCACCGTTCACTGACGACCTGGCACTCACTGTGAGTACGGAGGAGGTCAGGAGAGTGCTCTGTGGAGTGAACCCCATGAAAGCTGCCGGTCCCGATGGTATTCCAGGGATAGTTCTGAGGGAATGCGCGGACCAGCTGACTGAGTTTTTTACTGCCATCTTCAACCTCTCACTGTCCACCTGCACTGTCCCCACATGCTTCAAATCTGCCACCATTGTGCTAAGAAAACTTCTGGCCTTCCATGTCATGAGAAGCCAGCCAGCCACATCTTTTCAAATGGCTGCTCATACTGCATAACGGGGCAGCATAACTGACTCCGAAGAAAATGCTATCTGCCCTCCTCAGCATACATGAGCTCACACATGCCCACGATTAGCTAGTGTCACTGTGACTGACAGGGGAGACAGAGTATGCCATCCCTTCCACCCAGACAGCATGGCCAATTTCACACCACTGACCCCAGCCACAGATGTCTGTGGCATCACTGGCATTCGAACTCGCAATCTCCAGATGGTAGGGCAATAAATGACAAGTAAGGGTACACTCAACATCTGTTCTGTTAACAGTCACCGCTGTATAATGGCAGTGTTGACTGCTTAACCGAAAAACCCAAATTGTCATCAGTTAGAAACTAGGCTGTACATTGAACTTTATCCCCAACAGTCCCACAGGTTCCAGTCACCATAACACATTATTTTCCAATCCACATTAGCTATAGCACATGGTCATTTCTACTTATAAGCTACTCTAGATCAGGATAAACAACTGTCTATCAGAACTAAATCTAAGTACCTTGTATAACATTATTCTAGTCATTAGCATATGAGCGTAATAGTCTCTTAATCTACTGTGCTGAAAGTCTTGCTATACTATGACCAGAACACCAAGAAATGTTTTAACCCACTCATTTACACTGCTAGGGAAAAAAACACTGTTAACAATGCCTCAGTTGTTGTACATACAAAAGATTCTTGGGTGACATATGATACATTGGACTGAATTCCTTCAGCACCAACAGTTTTAGCACTGCATGAGTGGCTAACCAGAACAGGATTATTTCAGCACACTGGCCAGATTTAAGGTTTTAAAATGTGACTTATTGAAAATGTCTTATTGTTCTGCTTTTTGGACTCTGAACTAGCAGACCTCCTTGAACCCAGACAGTAGAGCAATAGACAAGTTTAAGAGTTCACTTACCGTCCTGTTAAATAATCACTACAGTATAACCACAGCGGTGACTGTTTAACAGAAAAACCCAAACCAGCATCAATTACAAACCAGGCCAATTTTCACAGTTTCTGAAGTGTTTTTAGTTGTTATCTTATGGAAATTTTGCAATTCTCTTTTAACCAACATTTCCACACCAGCAATTCTAGCAACCACAGACTGATGGATGGTTTATCGAAAAGGCTTTGAGCCCTGAAGAGGTAGGGGTCTGGCAGTAGCACCATAGTTTGTACCCGTGCAACACTTGTCTGCAGGAGTCACTTATTGGATGCAGTCACCACATAATGAGCAATGTTTCTGGCTGTAAAGCACCCCATGGTCAGTCCCTGCTTCGGGAGCATGCTCTGTAAGATTCTGTAGTGGTGTTGTAGCACTGATTGATCAGAAGACGCTGATTAATTTTCTATAACAGCACCTCTTACAGTAGTTCTAGTTGCATTAATGCACTTATTCTAATATGTTGTTGTTTCTATAGTAACAACTTACACAGGCACTTGAATGGCAGATAAATCCATATAAACATAAACAGCACCCCCTTGTTGATTGTTTTCCTGTAATAGCATTCCCCAAGTGCTTTATTGCTTACATAAGAGACACCACAAAAAGGATACCTTGAGATTATTTTGTAATCTATTAGCTCCAAGATAGGAGGGATTTTTTTTTTTTTTTTTTTTAATCTAGAGTCTTCAAGATAAACTTTTATGGGATTGCATTCTCCTCTTGGACTGAACTATTTGATGTCATTTGTCATTTAACGCTCAAGATGAGGAGAAAAGTAGAAACTCTGAAGGTGAAATGTCACACTTGATAAGGGATACTGGTATCTTCACTTACCCATGAGCTCTGTATACAAAGGATCCCACTTTACTGTAGTCACAAGCATTAACAAAAAATCCTGAAAGAGATTAAACAGTATGTTTTTCACTCTCTGTGGGAAATCCATCTGATCTGTGTAGCTCAAGCTGACCGCTGGAACATAAGAGGCAGGTGCTGGCAGCTGCCCACAGAGTCGCTCCACAGAACTCCCAAAACTGAATCTCAGACTGATGATAAACGGCAGGTTCAGTTTCAGAGCCAGGAGTTCGCCACACATATACATGGGATCTGTCAGAAGAATGTCAAACTGTTCCTTTCTCCACTTCTCCAGCAGATCTTCACGTGCAAAAAGCTCCCTGCACATTACCTGGTTCTGCTCTGTGCTCATGTCAAGGATCTCCTTGATCTTCAGAGAAGTCTGGATCATGTTGCCATGTTGCACATCATACATCCAGTACTTCATAAATTTATCCAACATGTTAATGACATCCTGCTTTGTGTGGGGCACCTGTATGATCTCCACACTGTAGCCCCGAGACTGATCTGTATTTACAGATGGTGTAGCACTGTGGGTAATGATGGTCACATCATGTCCTCTTGCTATAAGCTCATCTATGACGACTTGGACATTAAGCCAGTGGCTGAATTCTACTGGCCAGATGAGGATGTTCCCTGCTGTTACGTACAGCAGAGTCTGGTTCAGACTAAGCAGGAGGAGAAAGCAAAGAGCAGCTCTCTCACATGCACTCATGACAGCGGGATAATCAGGGTTCTCAGTGCACACACTCACCGTCAGAGGTAGAGATACAGACTAAATGGCTCCAGTCACCAGAAATCAATAAATATGCCTTACAGAAGCATGCAATTCTATAAAGAGCAAATAAGGACCATGGTACACTGAACTTTATCCCCAACTAGGGGCTGGATATACATTGTCATCTGGTGAGGAGGGATGTGCTTCCTTAACACATTAACATTTCCCAATCCACATTAGTTATACACGCTCACTTCTACCTATAAGCTACTCTGAACAACTATTTATTACAACTCTTAGATATACCTTGTATAACAGTAATCCAGTCATAGCATATGAGCATAACAGTCTCTTAATCTACTGTGTTGAAAGTCTTTGCTATGACCAGAACACCAAGAGATTTTGTAACCCACTCATAAAAATATAGTTTAGCTATTTACACTGCTAGAAACTAGAAAAAAAGAGAAAAAACAAGTTTGTTAATAACATCTCAGTTTTTGTAGATACAAAAGGTGCTTTGGTGCAATATGACACATTGGATTGAATTATGTAAAACTTATTCCTTCTGACTGGTTAACCTGAACCTTTTTTTTTATTTTGGAACTTTGAAGCCCAAATGCTTAACCATTTGCTTGCATCAGCACATCAAAAAAAAAAAAAAAAACTTTACTTGTCTTGCTGTTCTTACGGTTCAGAGTCCAGCAGACCACCTTGAACCCAGACAGTAGAGTGATGCATGACAAGTTTAAGAGTACACTCACTGACCTGTCCTATTAAACAGTCACTGTAGAACCATAGTGGTGACTGTTTAACAGAAAAACCCAAACTGGCATCAATTACAAACCAGGCCAATTTGCACCATTTCTGAAGGGTTTCTAGTTGTCT
Source organism: Pangasius sanitwongsei (assembly GCA_037576675.1). Taxonomy (NCBI): domain Eukaryota; kingdom Metazoa; phylum Chordata; class Actinopteri; order Siluriformes; family Pangasiidae; genus Pangasius; species Pangasius sanitwongsei. Next base: position 3,771,344 of record CM075029.1, on the reverse strand, counting down.
GTATTAAGTGCATCTTATATGAAAGGACTGGTCAATAGGTGTTGATTCATTTTCTATGACAGCAGCCTTTCCAATAGTTCTGTTTACAAGGTTTATATTAATGTGCTTGTTCTACGATGTTACCATTTCTACTGTATAGTAAAAACATACAGTTTAAGCACTTGCATGGCAGACACGTCACAAAAACAGATTAAAAATTGTGTAATCATTGATATGGTGCAATGTTCTTTCTGTAAATTTTTAGTTTATTTAACATTTATGTAAGGAGCCTCCCATGTCAGTACTTTGTAACAGTCAGAAAAACAGTAAAGAGACTTTGCGATTTCTCAGTAAGATGTTTTTGTACAAGAGATGTTTTTTTAAAAATGAAATTAATAAACTTTGCAGGGGCGGGGGAGGGTGGGCCCTTAGGTTGAGCAGCAGGGGAATCATGCTACACCCAGTCCACTGTGTAACTAGAGACTATGTTATTATTTTAAAAAAATCAGAATTTGTAAAATAAATAAATAAATAAATGATTTGTAAAATCAAATCAGAAAGCTGAACATCGTTCACACTACACAGTATTACAGGCTACATTAAAACCTCCTTTACAAACCTGTGCAGTTACCAAGAATGGCACTTAAAGCAAAGTGAGAGGCTAGAATTGGTGCAAAAAAATTTTGTTCTGAGTACAAAAGCACTTTCAGGAACTCATTTCAATTTGATGAATTTGCTCAATCTTCTTAAAACTATTTTAAAAATAATCATAAAGTGACACAAAGGGATACTGGTTTCTTCACTTACCCATGAACTCTGTATATAAATGATCCCACTTTGTTGCTGTCAGAAATATGAACAGAAAATCCTGAAAGAGATTAAACAGTACATTTTTCACCCTCTGTGGGAAATCCATCTGATTTGTGTAGCCCAGGCTGACCGCTGGAACATAAGAGGCAGGTGTTGGCAGCTGCCCACAGAGTCGCTCCATAGAACTCCCAAAACTGAATCTCAGACTGACGATAAACGGCAGGTTCAGTTTCAGAGCTAGAAGTGCCCTGCACATATACATGGGATCTGTCAGAAGAACGTCAAACTGTTCCTTTCTCCACTTCTCCAGCAGATCTTCACGTGCAAAAAGCTTCCTGCACATTACCTGATTCTGCTCTGTGTTAATGTCAAAGACCTCCTTTATCTTTAGAAAGACCTGAATCATGTTGTCATTTGGCAGTTCATTTATCCAGTACTTGAACATTTGGTCCAAATTATTAAAAATGTCTTGTTTGGTGTAGGGCACCTGTAAGATCTCCACATTGTAGCCTGGAGACTGATCTGTCTTTACAGACGGCGTAGCACTGTGGGTAACTACTGTCACACTGTGTCCTCTCGCTATGAGTTCATCTATGATGACATTAATGTTGAGCCAGTGGCTAAAATCCGCAGGCCAGACGAGAATCTTCCCTGCTGTCACACACAGTGAAGTCTGGCTCAGACTGAGCAGAAGGAAAAGACAGAGAGCAGCTCTCTCACATGCACTCATGATGGCTGCAAAACCAGATATCTTACCTCACACACCAAACTTCAGAGCATTTGTGCCGAACTCAAACACGGCCCACTGCCTCGTTTCAGGCAGCCAGTGAGCAACTTGCCAAAAAAATATTACTGAAATGGTTCACTACTCAGCACTTCCACACTGTCTACGAATCACAGCAAAGCATAGCGACCACCCACGTTATGCACAGCATGCACGGGCTCACAGTGCTGAAGGCTGATTTATCCAGTGGATATAAAAGGTCTACACACCCTTCACAAAGGTATGTGTGATGTAAAAATCGAAACAAAGATAAATCATATCAGAACATTTCCATCTTATATGTAAAAATTACAATCTGTACATCTGTACAAAAAGCACAATCTGTACAAAAAGCACAACCTGTAATGCCACAGAAAAACAAACTGACACATTTCAGAGAAAAAAGATAAAAAATAATAACCTAACTGCATAAGTGTGCACACTCCTGAACTAATACTTAGCTGAAGCACCGTTTGACTTTATTGTGATGTAGCTGTGATGTAATCAGGAGAGCCATATAGAGTTCAAGAATATCACTAGTGTGTGCTTGACAATTTGCTAGATTTATTGCCATTATTATTATTTTTTTTAAATAACATTAATTCGCTAAAAGGGTCTGAAAAGTTATCTAATCTAGCGACAAAGTTTCTACGTTGGCAACGCTGGCTGTCACATGAACCACACCAGCATATACTTATTTACACAGCAAAGAAAAGCTGAAAAACAGTGTGAGGTGTGTGTTTCACTGTAGGAATAATAAATAGAAGATAACACAGGCATTATTTTGTTTTGAAAATAATGCCCGTGTTATTTTGAGCTTATTTTGTGCGAACGCACCTTTGTTCAACTGTGCTCAAGATAATATCATTAACCAATGTTTAGAGGTTACAGCAAAAAGACATCTTGCGTGATTAATTATCAATCAAGTGAATTCCCACTAAAAGCATTTCTGAAGTGTTTTAGCATATTCTGGCTGATCCTCACTATTGTCACTAGGTCACTTTTAAACTGAACTGCGTACTGGTAGGCATTGTAGTCATTGTACTGTCTTGTGCTGTTTGCACATGTTTGCACTTGTGCACTTTATGTATAAATTATGTAGTCCCTGTAGTTCTGTGTTGTTCTGTGTTTGTCTTATGTAGCACCTTTGTCCTGGAGAAATGTTGTTTCATTTCACTATGTACTTGTATATGGCTGAAATGACAATAAACTCCACTTGTAACTTGTAACTTGTAAAACTAGTGAAAAACAGTCAGAAAAGATGAGTAGGGAAACAAATGTCAGTAGCCTCCACCTGTAAACCATTCTTGTTTTGGGGGTCGTCTCATTGTTGCCCATCTAGTGCAAAATTTCATTAACACCAAAGCAGCTGAAACTGATTAACAACCCCCTCTGGGTTAAATAACCCAGAATATGTTTTATATTTTCGATTCTTCAAAGTAGCCACCTTTTGCTTTGATGACAGCTTCTTGGCATTCTCTCAGTCAGCCTCATGAGGTAGTCACCTGAAATGGTTTTCCAACAATCTTGTTGGAGTTCCCAGAGGTGTTGAGTACTTGTTGGCTGCTTTTCCTTCACTCTCCGGGTCCAACTCATCTCAAACCATCTCAGTTGGATTTAGATCGGGTGATTGTGGAGGCCAGGTCATTTGATGCAGCACTCTCCTTCTTGGAAAAATAGCTCTTACATAACCTAGAGGTGTGTTTGGGGTCATTGTCCTGTTGGAAAACAAATGATGGCCCCACTAAGTG
>CM075029.1:3709363-3767941 GCA_037576675.1 Pangasius sanitwongsei | reverse complement strand
GTTTTTTTTTGTTGTTCTGTGTTTGTCTTTTGTAGCACATTTTCACTTTGTACTTGTTTTTGGCTTAAATTAAAAACCCCACTTTACTTTAATAATGCCCCCCCCCCCCCCCCCCCCGTAGTATGTATATATAATTATAATGAATTTAAGGTATAATAATATATAGGTATATCTACAGTACGTGTTTTCATAAAGTAGCGTGTGTCAACTTTAATAAATTTTCAGTTCAAAATTCGATTCGATATGCTGCCTGCTAATCACATTGCTTTAACATTAACAGTGACATTTTTGTACTTTGACTAACATTTCACATTACACACTGACATACACATTTAATTTTCCCATCAATGTTAAACTTGAAATAAAAGCCTGAGGTGAACAGTAAAATTTTCACACATTTTATTGCCAACATTACACTTAATTTGATTACCACTCTGAATGATCATTTGTTTATTTAAAGCAGTGATGCTGGGTACAATGCAAACCTTTTGCAGTGCAACCCAGTCTTTGATGCAGCTCTAGCAGCTGATTTTGAGCTAACACACCTTTGTTCAACTGTGCTCAAGATAATATCATTAACCAATTAATGATCAATTCCAGGCCACACAAACGACCCGAAACTCATCCAAAAAATTTGGACATTCCCCCTTTGTGTGGGGAAACAAGTATTTCACACGCTTTTCTGATGTACGGACTTTATCCAGTCCATAATCCCTCTTTCCTTCTCTCAATCTTTGCAATACATCTTACAACAGAAATGGTTAAGGACATCATAGACACACTGTCTGCACTTACACACTGTCTTGCATACGTTTATTAGATTTATTTCCAATTGTTTGCATTAAAATAAGATCCTGGCAGTTACAAAAAAAATATTTTAAACTAGCCCAATCTGGCAACCCTGTCATTAACTGTCTGTTCACTGCTCTTCCACTAGCGTGGGCATGGAGCAGCATGATTCTTTCCCCAATAGTTCTCTATTAGTGCTTGTTGCAGTTACTCTTTTTGACCACTAGATGCATAATAACTCTACAGAAGCTACATGGAGCTGTGAACACACTGCCCCATGAATGCAGAACATCTAGAAAGGTGAACAAATCAATGGAACATCGGCTTATACCTGTCAAATAGAAACATTTTTAAAATTGTTTGTCACTCAGAATAAGTAAGTGTAGTATTAGCATCTCAATGTAATTTATATTTGTTGAACAGATGATATAAATGGTGGGGTTCTGCCCCTATGATCGAGCCACCACTGGTTTGGTTCAATGACTGTCTGCAAATCACTGAAATGTTACATTTAGCCTGTTTCCCCCCATTTGCCTGCATTTCTTTACCGTCTGCCTTGCTGTTTTTCCACCGCTGGACTAGTCGACATCCCCACAGTGACAACTAGGGACTGTTTTATTTGACTATTCAATACAACCCCTTACATAAATTAAAAAATAACTTCAAACAGCGTAATAAATGCTATCTCCTAAAGAGTATACAGTTAAATCATTTCTGTTAGCTCTTCTTTTCCTAGAAACGTCGTCTTCTACTTTCAGAGTCGGTTATTGATGTTAATCGGTAGAATAGGTAATAATTCATTAAAAACTTAACAACTTTAGTAGCTTTAATAATAAAATACTAAAAGTAATAATAATAAAAATAATAAACAGATTAAAAACAGTAACTGTGTTCATTTTCCTATAATAGCACAACCCATCGTGTTTTATTTCTTATATAATATCTTATTTCTTAATTTAGTGTTTGATTAACACGACGAGAAAACTGAAGATGGATACTGGATTATCAAGAACAGTCATCACACCCCCAGTTTCAATCGTGGGATAAAAAAAATAAATCAGATTCAAATAAAAATGGGGGAATTCCATGGGGGAATTAAGAAGACATGGGTTACAGTTTAGGTTCAGGTGCAGCTGTTTTATTTAGAGAAAATCACAATTTTATAACTTCAGACCGAAAGTGGAAGATTACGGAAAACTTCTAATAGTACTACATCCCATCACAGTTTTCAGTAGATCATGGAATCTGTTCATATTTTCAGAGAAGTCACAGAAAAACCACAGCAGCTGCATTAAAGTTTAAATCATTCAGTTATTTTCAGGGGTTTTTTAAAACAGTGTGGAAATACAGTCTTCTCTGGTTATCTCCTGGTATTTCAAACGGATGCACTGCATTTGGAAACCATGTTTTTTGGGATCCATATATCTATACTGGTGTGGCATTTCTACACTACACACTATTCTTGAATTTACGTTCCCACCCGCCTCAGTTGACCTGGATGACATCGTCCCACTCCTTGATGGGCCACACGCCGTTCTCCTGCACGTTGGGCGGCGAGCTCTTCCAGTCCCAGGCCTTGACCGGAACGTTCCAGTCCGGCCCATAGTTTGCAGTCACGTAGTCCAAAGTCTCGCAGGGCACTCGGACCTTCAGCTCCAGCAGCTCTGTCCAGCACAGGCTGAACCGGGGGAAGACGTACCTGAGATGGAGACAGAGACACACTGGATTATACGCTGCACTGTGGACTTGCAGAGAACAACTAGGAGAGATCCGGTTACACATGACTATCAGGATCATATGAATGTTGGCACACTGGTAGCACATTGGTTAACCTATGTCAAAAATATATGTATAATAACAAATAATTTAATATGTTTTTCATACCAAGAAAACTAATAAAATGGCAAAGGAACAACTCTGCACCAAAACCCTCATTAAAAGTCAGAATCTATGAATATGCATTATATGCAAATTAGAAATAATATAACAACTTGAGCATGGTCTATTACATCTATCTCTTTAATGTGAAGATTAATGCCACTTCTAGTTCAGCCAACACTTTACTTGAATTTCTTGCCGCTCTTCGCCTGTGTGCCTCCGTTCCAAACGATGTCGCCGTCCTCGTAGAAAAAAAAGATGTCCAGTTTTACATCCAGGCCTTGGAAGGAGAGCTCCAGACTGTCCTCTATCTGCATGTGAGGCAGATCAATGAAGGAGGGCAGTTCATAAGAGCTATAAGATGAGGTTCAACTTAGAAGCAAATAAAATGTATCAGCGCTGATGAACTCTCGATTCTGATTGGTGGGGAAGCCATTTTTATTGCCTTTCTTTTTATGGTGCATTTGTATAAGGAGTATATAAGACAGTAAAGATGAAGCTTCCTAGTACTACATACAGAAACTAATACCAACGTTAAGGTTCCACAATCATAAATCTTAAAATTATATTTTTATATACATGGACACAGTTGATTTGTAAGGAGCAGTTATGCTCCCCTGGATGGATGTACCATTGTTCAGATCGAAATGATGAGCTTTGGTCATTTTCATATTGGTTGAGACCCACAATTTAGCTTAATCCAGATACTTCCTGATCTGTTCAGACCTCATCATTTTTAACTCAGCCCGAGCTCAAATACGTTTCCATTCAGAGAATTGATCGGGATAGTTAGGTGACAGAAGTCTAAGATGCTGTACCTTTCCAAACTTATGTTTGAGGGAGAGTCCAGCCTTCTGAAATGCCTGTGTGATATCATGCCTGTAATCTTTGATCCAGATGCCCAGGTCCACATCTTTACTGTAGGGAATGATGTTACACTGCCGGAACCAACCTAATGACATGAAAGGGATGAATATAATATTATACCTGCTGCAGTGTTGAATCCGACTGGTCAGAAGGTGCTGATTAATCGTCTGTTGAAGAAGCCTTCATAGCAAGGTATATATTAAAGCACTCATTCTAATTTGTTATTGTTTCTATAGTAACCGCTAAATCACAGGGACTTCTGTGAGGACACGTAATCGAAGTCTAATAATAAACAAATTAAAAAAAAGTTTTTTTCCCCCCAGGTTTTCCACCATGGGAAAGTCTTCAGGACAGAGGACTTTGTGCTTTCTGGTTTCTTGGCAAACGAAAAAAAGAGACGTTTTAGCAAGGTTTATTGCTGCTATAATATAAGAGATAACTTGTTTCAGACATTCCACAACATTAAATGTAATGACAAACAGATAAAAAAATATGACATTCATTAATAAATAAAAGAATGTAAACACTGGCAAATTTGTGTGGTATAAGAGGAATAAAACCATATTGTTGGAAAATAATCAGCTTTGAGGTGGTAACAGTAGCTCCGCTTTGTGCTAGGCCACACCACGCACCACCCCGTTGCTGATTATTTTCCTATATAGATATTTTATTATGCATCTTATGCATCTGTGCTCTCAACATGAGGTAAGCAAGATCGAGGGAAGATTATCTAGTGTCAGAAAGATTACTGTTGTATATCAAAGAGAATTTATGTACATTATTATTCATAATAATTATTATGTATTTTAATAATTAGAGATAACAGCTACTCACCGAGACATGTACCACTGCTCAGCCAGAACGGAACCTCGATCCCACTGAGAACTCGAGCAGCGAGGTGGAGCAGATTCTTGGCCTTCATCCTGAAGTCCATGGCCTCTGGTGACGTATCATCTGGATACAGCTGGACGAGTGATTTGAGCGATTTGAAAATATATAGCAAACTGTGTGTGCACAGTATATTTAGATACATTTTGATTGTCACAAACAACTAAATATTAGTGCATTCATAAACAACAGAGTAAAATGTTATTAGTTTTTGCTAAAGTGAAATTAATATTTTTAATAGTTTTGCTTTCCAAATAAAAACAGAAATCAGAAATATTGGTGAAATTAACCTGGTAAAAGGCCGCTGCCTCTCGATATCTGCACTCCAGGAAGCGGCTGTTGGAATGTTCGTTCTGGAAACGAGAGAAGTTTTTGGGGATTCGTATGTCAAGCCCGTCGAGAATGGTCAGAATAAGATCAGGCCTGAAACAGGACACAAGTAAACACAGAAATATTTCAGCTTGTGTATCAAATTGCACAATTCAACTTTTTTCTTTCTTTCTTTCATTAAAACAAAACAACAACAACAACAACAACAACTACCTAACCCTAAAAATCAGGCAAATTTGGTGTCTAATGTTTGCTGGTTTTGCTATGTTTCTAACAAGTAATAGAAGTCTGTCTAAGAAGTCTGTCTAAGCCTAAGTTTTCATATAAATGCTTTAAATGACATTATGATACAGTTGGTGAAATTGTTGCTAAATCTTTGCTGTTTTTCTTCCATTTTAATGCTCCATATTCCACCACTTAAATTACACTTTAAAAACTTAAAGTTTACATATTAGTTATAGGATTCCTGTTTACAATATAACCATACATGGTCCAGGATTTCAGTCTCAAACACTGAGTACCTGTTGTAGGCCCCTGCGTAGCGGCCGAACTCCAGGTCCCTGAAGGGAGCGAAGGTCCGGTCCACGCTGCCTCTGATCCTGAGCGGCCCGTGCCACAGGTAGTTACCGCTTCGTTCGTACAGCACAACCACATGCACCAGGCGACCGTTGAAGCGGAACAGCAGGTGCAGAGGTATGTCGCGGCCTGTCAGGTCATCCATGCTGACCAGCCTGGGGTCTTTCCCCCTGATCTCCAGCAGCTCCAGGCCGCGTTCCTCTGCAGCCTCCAGGAGCCCAGCCTGAGTGAGTGATGAGTGATGAATGAGGGGAGTTAGCACATTTACACTCTTCTAGTTAAGGGAAATACTATAGTAGACAAGTTTTCCACTTTGGTGATCACTTGCATCCTTCATTGTTTGTTTTGTTGTATGTTTATTCACTAAATTCAGTTGAAATGTCACCTAGAGATTTTAGAATTGTCTTTACTTCATGTTGAATCTTATTCAAATTGACCTATTTTTAATTTCTATTTGTTTTTATGTTTAATTATTATATAATTTTGTGATTCGATTTTTGCATATGAAATTGTATTTAATCATATGTAAGGATTAAAATGTATATAGTTGTATGCAAGAAATAAAAAAGAAAGAATCAACACCTTCTGACCAATCACAATCAAGAATTCAATAGCACCGCGGTATACGTTTTATTTTATTCCATAAGGAAGGTCTGTAATGTGTCTCCACATGCTACTAGTCTCATGCAGAGATGCACTGCCATGGTACACATCTCAACATTGGCAGGGAAAAGAAATTTAATGTAACAACACTGCTGTGTTTACAACAAGATGTTTTTCAAATGCAATTCAGTGATTCGTTCGCCAGCGGAAATCCTTACATCATACTTCCAGAGGTTTCCGAGCAGGCCGAAGGTGACGAAGTCCCTGTGCGTGCACAGAAAGGTGCAGTGAGGCTCCTTGATCTGGCTGTCCTTCAGCAGAACGGCATCCTGGGAGAGCAGGCTCAGAGACACCGTGTCCACCAGAAACACGGGCAGGCTGAACTTATGGGCCAGGGCCAAAAACTTTTTCACTAAATGCTGTGATCAGAGCAAAATATGAACAGAGGTTAAATGCACAAGTGTAACCATCTGGAAACCATTTTATTTGCAACAGAAGAAACTGTACACTGGTGTAAATAATCCTTTCACATGGTGTTTGGGAAATAGTTTATTTAAATGAAACACAGAGTAACAGAGTGTATTCCTATCAGAAGGGATTCAAAATAGAATTCGTTTATACAGCCAAAAACCCATCATTATCTAACGAATCTTTAAAAAAAAACATTTTTTCTAAGACTGAAGGTTAGTCAAGTGCTCAAGTTAAAAATCATTCATTTTAAACCTTTGCTTTAGTTTCAAATTTGGCTGATAATCAAGATTTCAATATTGCATTGGAAAAGAAAAAGTGATGTTGTACCACCTCTAATATAATGATTATATTATTATTCCAATATTTTGACTCACCCATTGCGCCTCCTTCCCTGTTGGGTAACCTTTACCACTCGGCGCTTGAAATCCATGCTGTGTAAAGAGCAATCATTAAAAAAAAAAATTCATTTAAAAATCAAATGAAGTTTCATTTTATAGTTTTGTACTGGAACTACAAGGCTAATGCAGCTATGAAATAAGGGAAGCTCATAGCTATGGGCTTAGAACTGTTTATACTGCATGTCAAAATCATAAAAAAATGTAACATACAAATAAACTATAATAATAATAATAACAATAATAATAACAATAATAAGAGGGAGGCACTTTCTTGATTATTTTATATATATACATACATACACATACACACAGTTAGGTCCGGAAGTATTTGGACAATGGCAGAGGTTTTGTGATTTTGCCTTTATACACCACCACAATGGATTTGAAATAAAACAATCAAGATGTGATCGAAGTGTAGACTTTCAGCTTTATTTTAAGAGGTTCCACAAACCTGTATAAAGGCAAAATCACAAAAACTCTGTCATTGTCCAAATACTTCCGGACCTAACTGTGTGTGTATATATTATACACGTGAATATAATTAAAACCAAATAAATGCAAGACATATTGATATGCAGTATATTCAAACAAACATAGTATGACAAAGGCTACATTTTCACACAGATCTGATTTTTTTTGTCTATTTTCATATATATTAGACCCATATCTGATCCACATGTTTACGTCATTCCTCTGGCCAGAATACCTTCAGTGGAAAACAGCAACTTTTAACAAGTAGCATCACTGTGGTTGTAGAAACTCTGTTTTGTCCAGTGCTGTTATTTTGGTCTTTTGCCTCTCTGAATTTTGCATTAAAGCCTTACATTTTACATTGGCACTGTAACCCTGTATTCTCTCTCCATCACTGGCCCTGAGAAATGTCCTCAGAGATGGCCTGGTTTCTGCAGCTAACCTGAAGGTTTTTTTTTTTTTAAACACCTGATAAGCCATTTATCACAGACTGATAAGACAATTTATTTCACTGGACTCCACTGACTACCCTGCGAGTGTTTAACCTCATGTGAATGCGGAATATATCAGATGTGAAATAATCAGATCTGATTTGGTAACATGTAGACAGCGATATGTCAGAAGATGAATGTCCGTGAACTTTTCTGATATTTCAGCGTATCCTGTAGTGTTTGTTCACCTTGTTAGCATGCTGTCTGTAGTAATAGAGCTGAAACAGGAGGAATATGGAGCTGGCTGTGATGAGCAGCACCAGCACTGCAGTCTTGTTCACTCTGGCCATGAGTGAGTCTGGCTGTATGTGATCCTGACAGGCTGTGCCATAAGGCTGACTCCTTCACCATGCTTGGACACCCAGGCTGATGGCTGCATGGAGCTCTGAAAACACCACACACACACACACACACACAATGATGATTAATATTCTCTTCTTTATGGTGGTTAAGAGTGTTTGACTTTCAACAGATCAGCTGTATCTTTGTATCCTGCCTCATCTGCATGAATTAAATCTCATGCATTATGCTGCCAGTAGTATGATGTTTTGCAACACAGTCAGAAAATATTCTTTGTTTAACTGCACTATATTTTAGGTCGAAGCGCGTGCACATTAACATTATTCACAGTTACTGCACAAACACTGCCAGTACCAACAAGCTAACACAACACTTAGTCCTTAAAATAACAACGCCTTCAAAATGAACTACTGGAAATATTCAACTGTTCGCCACTCCACCAACTTACTCATCAGAAGCGCATGTAATATTACTCAATATTATCCCTGGTTCGATAAATACCATCACATATTTCTAGCTATATCATAATTTCATTCTGCAGATTCCTGTTGTACCCAGGACACAACGGCAAGTCGCGTAGGACAAACGCCCGAAACGCGTTTCGAAAACCAATTTCTATGGATAAATCCCGCAAACGCATTTTAAAGGTGGTTAAAAAAATAGTAATGGTTTTAGCCTTTAAATTAATTTCTGCAGCTTATTACACCGTCTGAACTTTAATTGTTAATTTTGCATGACAACAGACACATTTTTGTCATGTCCTAGACTACAATAAAAAAGAATATTATCTCTGTGCTATCAAATATAACGCCAGTTTATTCGTTAAGTAAAATGCTATTGTTATTTGAGTAGATAAACTGAGTTAAAAAATCTAATTCCAGTAAGAAGTTGCTTCCTTTATTATTTTTTTCTTTGTCGTCTTGCCACAAGATGGCGCCAGAATCACGTCTTACCACAAGATGGCGCCAAAGCCACGTCTTGCCACAAGATGGCGCCAGAACTTTCTTCGAAAGTCTTCGTAGTCCTTATTCTTCCTATTCTATCCCAAATACATTTACAATATTTTTGTAGCTATATTTATATATAATGCTATACAAAATAGTAAACTAGAACTAATACACCAGAAAAAAAAACAATTTTATATTAAAATTTACATATTACATAATTTATATTTTATATCTTCTTGCTCAGTTCTGATTGGTGCTTGAGCATGCTGTGACGTGATTCCATGGAAACGGATCATTCCAATTCACTCTCGAAATGGTGTAGAAATCAAACACTTGACATTCTCATAAAGTAAAACATACAGTGAAACATTATTTTGTGTTTAAAAAGTGAATAGGAAACATTTTAATGACTTATTTGGTGACGGAAAATGCTTGATATTTTGTGCACAGGAGCACTGTCATGCTGGAACAGGTTTGGGCCTCTTAGTTCCAGTGAAGGGAAACTGTAATGCTACAGCATACAAAGACATTCTATATACTTGTGTGCTTCCAGCTTTGTGGAAACAGTTTGTGGAAGAACCACATATGGTTGTGATATGGGTGTGATAGTCAGGTGTCCACAAACTTTTGGGCATATAGTGTATTTCTGGATTTCTGTTAAACCGCTCGGTGGCAGTGTCTCTTTTTACTGAACCAGGTAACTCTTTGATACAGAAGTCCCTGTGTGAAAATGATCATATAGTAACATTATTTAGCTGTTTTATTAGATCATTAGACTACAAAATAATTAAACTGTGTAGTGCCGTGACCTTCTGGGAATTGTCCCTGATGTATGTGGATACAATAACTTCTTATGAAAGTGTCCTAAAGATTAAAACAGCTAGTTTTGCATGACTACAAGACAATTTTAGAAAATCAATAATTTACTGAATGGACAGAAATGACAGTTGCTGATATGCACATACAGTAAATAATAAGATCAACACAGGAAAAAAAAACATGAAATCAAAGAAAGAAAACAGAAATTTTCAACACAGCAGCACTAATGAAAGCTGTCTGATGCCTATGTCTAAAAGATGTGCTTTTGGTGAACAGGATTTAATCAGACCTTTGTACAAACAGTAGAATAACAGGAACCTAAATATATAGAAAGCAGCATTAAATGGTTTACATCGTGCAAACTTTGTTCCACAGTCATATTCAACCCCTTAACATACTGTAGTAAAAAAAACTACAGGCTTCATAGTTCAAACAGTAAAAGGATTTTGACAGTTCAAGGAAAAATACCTTTGCGCAGACACGAGGTAATGGTCACCCACACTCACAGGCCGTACTCACACATACATACAGACACTAAACTAAAAAAATGTACACAAGTCATTAAAAGTAATACAATAAATCAAAGCATAAAGGACAGAATCTGTCATACCAGGAGTAAAGTTGTGTCAGACATAAATCATTACAAAAACAAGAAAAACAAATTCAACCTAAAATTAGTAAGGGAAAAAAGTGCACTCAGCTAATCCCTGATAAAGCTGCTAGGATTTCTTATCAAAGAAGAAACAGAAAGACAGAGAAAGAGGCAGCTCTCCTTATCTTGGAGAAATCTAGGCTTGCCAGTGACAGATTTAATTTCCCATGATGCTTCACAGTATGCCAATGCTGGATGATGTATTCCCCAGGAAGCAGGAAGCAGGAAGTGGGGTCCAAGGTCATGGGTTGTTCATACAGGTTGCTCTTTGCTGCTGATTAGGGATGGATTGCAGAGGAAGCTAGTCCTAAATCAGCATGAAACAGTGAATTCATCGTTTTTGAGCTTAGATTACTGTGCCATGCTGTTCAGACTGCTGTTTGATCCCGCCAGCCCATTTTCAGCCTTCTGGAAGCTTCTAACCGCACTGGGAACCTGTAACCCAGTCGACAGGCTCAGGCCACCACACCACACCTGCAAAACACAGAAAGATGCAAGTCTGATTCAAAGGTTATTATAGAGAATGAGTCATAGCCTCTGTGCCTGTCAGCCCCAGTAAGGGAGGTATAGTGTTTGTCAGGCTCATTGGGGGGGGTGTGTGGCCTCTGTGCCTATCATTCGTATTGAAGAAGGCGTGGTCTCTGTGTCTGACAGGACTACTGAAGGAGTCATGGCCTCTGTGCGTCTCAGTGAAGAACGTGTGACCTTGGTGCCTGTCAGTCTGAGTAAAGTAGAGTAAAGTCTTGTACTGCACTTTTTTCTATTTAGTACTTTACCAAAACTTTTTTTTTTGACTATTTGTACTTTATCTAGTCCAGTGTACAAAGTCTTGTTTCTTGTTCCATGATCCTGGAGGCTCGATTAATCGTCTTAATGTATACATGTACACTGTATGGCCAAAAGTCAAATGGCACATGAACAAGTGGGTCAGATTTAATTTTAAACGGCTACATATAGCGCAAGCTCATGACACTCATCTCCAGTTTCAGCAGCTAACCACAATTAGCCACAGTTACATTACAGCAACTTGAGTTACACTGTAATTACAAAGTGACATTATATTAGGATATGAAAACTGTTGTCATTGGGCGAAACTGCATTACGACTAGAAGGGCAGGTGTTTGTAGGTGATGTGATGTAACCATCCAGCCAGCACTCACCATAAAGGCCGGCACAACAGGTTGAGTGAACTTCGTCTTGAACGAGTGAAGCAGCTGTTTGCTTTCTGCATTGTAAAATGACAGCTGACCTGAAATTGAAAGGATACAAAGGAGCTTTCAGATTAAGTGAAAAATATAATCTGTGGTCATTCTGCTGGAACAGGATATGAAAAGAACAATACTGTACAAAGCCGGCAGGCTAGAAAAGGGCTTGTTAGTGTTCTTTTATTTGTACACTACTTCTAGAGAGTCAATGGATCTGCCTGACATTCGATCTACAGGTGTCCAGTAGCCCTAGAGACGGTACGTTAGGCAAGAGATCTCCTGTTGCTCCAGGACTTTATTAGCAGAGAACTGGAGGTATTTCACGTAGATGAATTAATGGTTCCTTTCGGTCATTTCAAATATCAAATGTTAACATTTCAGTGACATTTTTCAGACAATGTTTTTTTTTTCACTTCATCGAACTAATGAAAGAATCTACATGCTCACAATGAAGTGAATATTTTACCAGTAATACGTAGTATTAGGATTTGATGGTCAAATACAATATTTAAAAAGTCTCCTGTTAAAATAGCAGGTTTTTGTGTTGTAAAAAATTAAACCAAGATAAATCATGTCAGATCATTTTCCATCTTTAATGTGATAAACCAACAACCAAATTCAAGTGAAAAACAAATAGAAACATTTTAGGGAAAAAAACCAAACAATAACCTGGTTGCACAAATGTGCCCACCACTTAACTAATACTTTGTTAAAGAACCTTTTGCTTGGCAGTCAGTCAGTTTTTGGGTAAGAGTCTACCAACTTGATTTGGCAATTTTATTCCACTCTTCCTTTTTATATCCACTGTACGTTCTCCAAATAAGCACAAAATTAAAAGAAGTGGGTGTTCTGTCACGACAGGCAATAGAGAAAATCCCACATTTGGTTCTCAAACTGGTGTAAATGTAATCATGTTTTTTAAAAGATTAAGTGACTGATGAAGTGAACTTAATTTTAAACGAAGTGTGACACTCTGTTGGTGTCTCAATAGATTCATTTGTACCTCCGTCTAGGTCACAGTAAACTCCTATCCTCTCTGGTACTGCCACATCCAGACTCTTCGCCTTGTTGTTGTGTTTGGCAGCGAAGGAGTTCTGGAGCCAGTTATTGACATGGATACACCAGGTGGTGTTGGTTTTGCCCAACTGATCGAACTTGCCCAGGTTCTTGTAGGCTACACCGATGCTATAGGACTTGCAGTCTTTGAGGGCCTTCACCTCCCAGTAGTGCTGACCGGAGTCAATACTGGTGTCACCTGAGCACAGAAAAAGATGCACAATACACATAATAAATTATATCAGTCACTATAATACAGTGTGTTTTAGGACTAGATTTGTTATGGAACGTCTGTGAAACATGTTAATTCCTGTTATAAACAGTCGTTCCCTCACCAGTCAATTTTTCTCTCTTTTAAAGTTACAAAGATAAAAAAATGCAGCTTGTTACTCAGAATCTGCAAAGGGCAAAGCCTTCTGTCCTGAAGACTTTTCAGTTACAGCTTTACAGCTTTAACTCTGATTTTTATATAGTGCTGACAATGGAGACTGCTTCCAAAAATAAAGTTCTCCTTACAGAAAACTACTCGCATTTTTAAAAAGTTTATGTGGAGTGTCCATCATACCAGTCCCTGTGTAAGCTTTTACTACAGAAACAATAACGTATTACAAACAGTGCTTTAACATAAACCTATGATTTGCCTTGTAGCCGGCAATATAGAAAACTAAACACCTTCTGACCAATCAGATGCTTATCGCCACTGATAAGTGAGACATCTACAGTAAAATGTAAATAAGTACAGTTTTATAGGTACAGGTTCTATACCCAGTACTGTGTAGGACTCTCCAGTAAACCGATCTCTGCCTCCCCTCGGAGCTGGCGAGCGAGCGGTCGACCCTCTTTTCGGAGATGGAGTTCCACTTCTGTAACCATCAACAGAGCAAAAATACAGTCAGTCCATACAGGCAGCTTACAGTATACACATCCGGCTAGGAGTCATGGAAACACTAGCACTAACACACATGCTGATTCAATCGCAAAGACACACTCAAACAGCCATGGCAGAGAAGAAGGAATACTGAAGCAGCAATGAAAAGAAATGGCAACAGCACATTCAGAAAAGCCCACTTGTGTTAGTAAGAGCACTTCTATGGATGAAGAGACGCAGGCATATGGCGCTTCAGGACAGGACAGCGATGGCTGATTAGAAAAAAAGGCTAAAATGAAGCAACTAACACAGATGTTACAAGCAGCAGAAGCAAAACCCTATTCAAAGCCTGATCTCAAAGGATGATCTGACCTTAAAGGAACAGACCAACATTTGTAACCCAATATCTATCCAACATGTACGTATGTGTAATTACCACAGAGAATACACTGGATAAGTTACACTGTACTGACAAACGAATGGAAACTCTGTTTACTAGAAACTCACTTATAAAGAAAGATTAACGGCAGATATTATATTTATTATATTATACCGTATAATGAAAATTCAATGTTACAACTATAACACTAATAATAACGCTCATAATATGAGACATACATGAAAAAAGTGTTACTAAAGCTGTTCTTATCTACATGTTCCCAAAACATTGTAGTATCCATGTGCCATCAGACCCACACAAATATCCAGGTAAGGCATAAACACACATTCATTCCTCTCATACAGCAGTAGATGAATTCTAAAGATTTAGTGACGACTTCATAAATACAAACAAGTTTCGCATAAATGTTTCTCAACAAATTTTAACAAATGTCCATAGACTTCTATTCTAACTGAGTTTGGCATGAAACAATGTTCTTTTTTTCTCTTTTCTTTTCTCAGCACAGGGAAATGTGTTGAAATCCTAGTCTGTGGTAATAACACATAGCATGCAGTTGCGATGGATAGAGAACAGGTTAAAAAGACCAGAGTACTCCTTTAAGAACACCGTATTGACATTTTTGCAATATTCATTAGTGACTGATGGTGATATGGTGGAATGTACTGGATGTAGGTGTTGTGACAGTTTGACGTGTGCAAATTTCTTTTTAAGCACACAGGATCATATTACTCTGTGTGCTACACAATGTTTGACATGAGGACGTGGTTAAGCCATTTTGAAATCCTGCAGGGAATTCTGGGTTGCTCTCTTTGTGGAGTGACAGATGCTAGAGCATGGTGGGCGTGTCCATTGTCTCGGTCACATGACTCACATGACAAAAGACAGCTCAATGAGTGACATGCAGGAAACACCCTGAGTGTCATATGGAGCAGCAGTATCAGATCAATTGTTAACTTATGTTGTATTGGACTTATTTAATACTTGTATACACAGCGCTGTTCAGTTCTCAATTCTGATTGGTCAGAAGGTGTTCATTAATGTTTTGTAACGGCAGCTTTGATAGTAGTGCCGGCTGCAAGGCAAATCAGAGGTTTAGATCAATGCACTTGTTCAAATACTGTATGTTATCTTCTCTTTAGTAACAGCTGATTCACAAGGCTTTTATTTAACAAAGAACACCTTATCGTTGATATGGTGACGTATTCTGTAAGGAGATGTTTACTGAACATTTAAGGAAGGAGTCACCAGTGTCAGCACTTTGTACATTTTAAAAGGAACTAACGTGTTATGTGGATGTTCCACAACATTAAGTGTAACTGTAAATGGATAAAACATGCAATGTGTCATTCTTTAATTAATAAAAAATGTAATCCTTGGCAAACTGCTGTGCTGTAAGAGGAATAAAACACTTCCGGATGTGCCGGATGTCTTCTATTGCTTACTCATATACTTAATACCCTGTTAGAGGGTGATGGTTAGTGATGACACTAATGACATGTCATGAATCCTGTTTTCCATAACGGAATGACTGATGGGAAAACATGAATGAAGTCTTGATTTTTAATAGAGTGGTTACTCACCAAAGTTATAAAGATGTGAGCATGAAAAAGATTAACACGAGACGTTTACTGCTTTGGACGCAAAGAATTAGAAACACTGACTAATGTATATCGTGGTTATTATCTTGCGACCATTTCTTTTAAGAGAGAATAAAGTGTGAAGGAATGCCCTAGAACCAGAAGAGAGAGTCAGTAATACAGTCAGTTATAGATGGAGGCATGACAGAAGACTGATCATGACTAAAGGATTTGTTAATAATAAATATTTAATATATTTAAGGATATTCTCCATCTAGAAATGACCATCAGATTCAGCACACACACACGTGTTATCAGTTATCATTCTATGTAAACAGCAAACTAGCATGACACACTTCTCATCCCAGCAACTCTGGGATTCAATGATCCAGAATAACAAAGTTAGCCAGATAACCTTCCAAAATAATGGCTACTTAGAATAATGGGCACGGTGGCTTAGTGGTTAGCATGTTTGCTATGTACCTAGGGTTGGGGGTTTGATTCTCGCAACTGCCCTGTGTGTATGGAGTTTGCATGTTCTCCCCATGCTTCCGATTTCTTTCCCCAGTCCAAAGACGTGCATTATACGCTGACTGGCATTTCCAAATTGACTGGAGTGTGTGTGTGATTGTGCCCTGTGATGGGTTGGCAGGATTTCCCCCACCTTGTGCCCTGAATCCCGTGGGATAGACTACAGGTTACTTCGCGACCCTGTGTAGCATAAGCGGCACAGAGAATGGAATGTTATCTGGCTAACCCTGGAGTCCTTTTTTCTAAACCACTCCTCCCGTGAAGGTTATAAAGAGTGTCTGTTTCTGCCAACACCAAATCCCAAAAACACCACGCTGGAAGAAGAAACTAGGGAGGATAACAGTTGCAGTAAAGCTCTAAAGGGCCAAATCCCACAAGGCCAGAAACACACGATCACCTCGTCATGTTCTTCAGATTAGTGAGGTGTGCACTGTTGGTGAAAAAAGGAAAGCGTGAATAAAAGAAAATGCCCGGGAGACTGCGCTGTTAAAGCAGAAAGGAAAAAAATCAGGGCAAACACATTAAAACCTAAACAAGACACACAAATGTTACGGGAGTAATAGCTGTGAAAATAGCTGCAAAGTTCCTGACAGAGATCCCAGGAACAGCTGAGGATGAAAAGGGAACCTACATTCTTAATAATGATAAACTTTAATAAATTATGATCTCATTTTCTCACCATTATAAGAACTAGCAGAGAACCTTTACAAATCCATAAACTCAAGACTGTAATTATTATCTAATTCAGTATGCATTAAACCTGGATTGTGACTACAGAAAATACTCATTTCTGATTGGCTGGCAGGTGTTGGTTCAAATTTAATGCTCCTGAGCCATGTTGGACAATAAGCATCAATAAGCGTTATATTTTACTCCTCGTTATTGCCTTTTACACCACTTAATGACAATAAGACAAACAAATGACATTGATTTATGTTGATTTATGTTGACAGGAATTATTTACAGACTATAGAGTGGAAATGTTTTAAGTAAATGCGACAACAACGGCGCAAGAAAACAGCCTTTTAGATGTAACCATAACAGCAACTTTATGTGTTGGGGACTAAAAAGTTAGCTAAATAAAACGCTAATACGTTTTCTGTTAGTATATCATTTGGTTATAAGAAAGCAAAATATATACAAAGCCTAATTTTTGTGGTTTAAGCAAAATGACCTGTGCTGCAACTATGCCAAAAATATCATATCATGATACCTGAAGACATATGATACACGATATATCACAATATATAGCAAACTATCAACAAAACAGTAGTGTTGCATAAAAAATATGAATAAGAGATTTTGATTATACTTTCTTTAATGTCCATAAATAAATTACTTAAAACTGTACAGGAGAAAATGCATAAATTCTACAATTTATATTTTATAATTTGAAGATTAAGAATAAGATAAAAATGCTTAAAAATTGGATTATATGTGTGTGTGTATATATATATATATATAGAGAGAGAGAGAGAGAGAGAGAGAAAATGCAAATGAAAAAATCTGTAAAATATTAAAATATTAAAAATTTTTACATTTAAAGCAGTCAAAAACACTACCATCGTCAGCTGCTTTCAATCAGAGTTTGTAATTGTTGTTTAAAAGCATTATAAAACAAATATAAAAAGAGATCACGGTACCCACAATGTCTCAGGAAAGTGTATTGTGACATAATTTATCATAGCGGCAACTGTAGGAAATCAAGCGTATGAAAGTAAATTTCATAAAGTCAATTAGAGGATGATTTTGGAGTCAGTATAATACATTACAACCATTAACTACCCAACTATCCATCTAATTCAACACTGATTTCCACATAAACAGCACTTGTTTAGGAGTGTACATATAAAATATTAGCCTAGAAATATCACCAGTGATGTGACAGTGACGGATGGGAATACGAGCACATACCTGCCCTTGTTCTCCTTCCCTTTGACCTTACTGTCATGGCCTTTGCCTCCCTGTGGGTCCCACTCCACACTGCTGTCCTCCACCTTCAGGTTCAGGTGTGAGGACGATGAGTCAAAGATGAAGTTGAGCGCTGCACAAGAGAAATGTTATTAATACTGTATGTATATATATATACATATATACGATAAAATCGTAAAAATATAAACCGGTATCACTCATAAAAAAGGACATCTTGATTTGTGATCAACAATCTGCTGTGTAAAAGACACATTTAAAGCATCTGACGATTTACAGCTGATCCGATGCAATTCAATGCCGTGTGATGTAACACAGTTCGATTTTAATCAAAAAATAAAGTTTTGGCTCCTTCACTGTGACTGACAAGCACAGAGAACATACCTCCTTCTTATCTAATGCTTCTTATCTAATGCTTTTACCTAACAGATGTTAGTTTGATTGCTTAAAAAGTTTTTTTTTTATATTATTGTCTTTACCTTTGGTTTCCAGTGTGACAGGATCAGAATAATCCCCAGCTGCTGCTTTGTTACACGCTCGAACCCGGAAGTTCATGAACTTGGAATCAAACTTTAACCCTGAAAATAAAACTCGGTGAGTCCATTTTATCGGCTTCTTAGAATGAAGCAACAGTACAATATACAATTGTCTGCAGAATTATTGGCACCCTTCATAAAAATGAGCAAAAATGAATATACACATTATGTTAAAAAGAATAACACGTGCAATAAGTAATATTTGATATGGGATACTGCATATTTTTTTTTCAAACAGCAAAAAAAGGAGTTAAATTTCTTCTACAAAACACTGATTTCAAAATTATTAGCACCCTTGCAAGTCCACTTAGTCCACTCTTTCATGCAGGGCTTTTTATGCCTAGGTTTGTTATACATTTCTCCAATTGTTTGGGTGGAAATTTTGAATTATTCTGTGTAACGTTTATTTTATACAATCATATTTGCTGAAGGGTGCCACTAATTCTGGAGGGCACCGTGTGTGTGTGTGTGTCACATGCCATGTGTCCTGTGTCTGTACCCGTCAGTGTGTACTCTGTACTCTTGATGTTGTCCACAATCTCCCAGTGGTGCTCATCTTTGACCCGAGGCAGACCCTCGTGGTTGGTTTTTCTGTATTCGAGGATGTAGTGGTCGATCTTGCTGTCCTCCACCGGCATCCTCCAGATGACGGTCACTGCATTGTCCATCACCACACACTCCTGGACATCAATTTCTGGAGCTCTGGGGACTGAAAGACAAAAGTGAAATTGTCATGTATTATACGCATACTACAAATCTTTATTGTGGGTAAGGCATCTTTTAATATATATATTTGTGTGTGTGTAACAATTTGTCAATAAAATATCAACGTGAAAAATAATGTCACAATACACTTTTCTAACTTTTTTTAATTACAATGACACTGATTTAATATTAAAATGTTTAAAATTCTAAAATGTAAACTGTAGATTTTTTCCCTTCCTTTTAAGATTTAAGTAATTTCGCTTTGTAATGTGCTTGAATAAAAAAAAAAAAATTTAAAAATTGTTATGTAATTGTTATAAACTACAACACTACTATTATGCTGGCAGTTTATTAGCAAACATGTATCATGATTCTTACTGTGTATCAGAAAAAGTATTGATGATATTTTTGTCATATCACACCCACCCATGACGACACTTTATAATAGTACATTTATCTAGAAGACTTGTACCTAGAACACACTTTTAAGGAAAGATTACTGAATTCAAGCAGTAAATGTTTTGTACTTTAAGGAAATGCCATTAAAAATGCATTTGATGCAAACAATAGTGCCAGAATACACTGCTGACATTAGCTAACTTAACCAGCAGTGTCTGCTGTGCTATGTGTATTTTTTTTCCATTTAAATGTACAACTCATTAACAATTACAACTCTGCATACTGCCTTTCTACCGCCGTCACTGGCAGCCATGTTGGTTCTGTCCATTATATGCTGTCCATCTGTTCGATGGTGCATGCTGGGAAAGGTTTGTGAAAAAAGGTTACTGCATATTACAGTTTTCCTGCAAATATATACGATATGTAGTGTTCAGATTTATGTATCAGATGGTTATGTATACTTGTCTAGAATAGTACATAAGACGTGATTTAAGACAGAGAGCATTTCCTTTTCAGTGCTTCATTATGTGGGGAGAAGAGGAGGAAACCCTTTCTGTGACAGATGCCTGATTTACATGACACTGCAGATGGGTGCAGGTGGCTTGCGTGTCACTGACTCGGTGAATTAAGAGCCAGCTATTGAAGACATGTGAACTCACAGCTGGGCCTACAAACAACCTCTGAAGATCACAAGCAGACAGCCTGAAAGTTTAGCTAAAAAATCACCTCCAAATTGTATACCTTTTATGTACAGTTAATATTATACAAACTATCTTGCCTATATACATACAGTGAAGAGTCCCACGTCACTTGTGGGCTATAATATGCAGTACAAAATCTAAATATTTAGTGACTACATGTACTTCACCTCCACTGTCCCACTTGTCCCTCACACATTCTGTAGCTTTTTTTCTTTTTAATTAAAAATATATATTCAAGCTTAAACTAGCTCCAAACAACCTAGTGAGGTCCAGCAAGAATAGCTTACTGCGATAATAAGTTCATCCCAATTCTCCATGCTTGGCCATGGTTAGTTCTGCTTGAGATGTAAAGCAGTCTGGAAACATGTCAATCAAGCATGCTTATAAGAATATTAGGCCACGCCCACCCACAGTGAATCAATTTGATCATATTTCTATCTCTATCTCTTTACAACATACGCTGGTAATATTAGAACCTACATTCCGTAAAATAAAGAGACAAAAGAAGTTATTACTATAGCAGAAATATAGTTATTATATGTCACAAAAGGACAGAAGCCCCCATATCTATGATTCATATCAGCACGCAGCTTATACAGAGTTAGCCAGAGAGAAGAAAGGAGGAGATCGTCAATTTTTTTGTGCCGGGGTGTGTCATATCCTGGGTTGACTAAACCCTGGAGAGAGAACCTTGCTCCAATTTGTTGTGGTGATAGATATTCAATCAAAAGAATGTTTAAAGGTGGTCTAGGGGGACTGCTGGACACAGCTGTGCCTGTCTATGTCCACACGACCTCCTGGTTTACTTAGTGGAGCCATCGATTAGCTGCAGTGTATCCTCTATCCACTGTTACTGGTGTATCTGAAACTAATCTCAAGCTATTGGGTCAAGCAGTAACGATTACAAGGTAACTGATCAATGAAAAAGGTTACAAAAGTCAAAATCTGCTTAAAGATTAAAGATCAAGGCGGGAGATGATAGGCAGTGTCCTTATTTTTTCCTAAAAATCATGCCTTTCACAATGCACAACATAAATAATGGAAGCTATATGAGCTCAGCTTCTGCACTTGAGAGCCACTTCGAGCTGCAACTCAACTCCTCCGAGACCCGTGCGTCAGTTTCACGTTTCACATGTGCACAAAAAAGGCTGAGATCGAGCCAGATCGCTGAGTTCTCAAAGTGGCTCCGGGTTAATAAAACTGAGGAAAAGCCTTGACTGGCCTTCTGAGCGAATGCGAGAGAGATTCCTAAAGACATCAGAGATCATAAATGCTTCATGCAAGGCTCCATGCAAGACAGTGAAGCAAAATCACTGAGCTAAACTAACTGAGTTGTCGGAACAGTACGCCATGTATGGTGAAGGCTATACTGGCATGCTTTTTAGTACAGCAATATCCTGAAAAAATTTGGGGCAATTTTAGCCTGAACTAACTTCAAAAAATCAATATAGAGAAGATCCATTGTTGCTCTTCTTTTAGACGGTCATGTCTAAAGAGCTTCAGCGCTGCACGTATACAAGAGCATTAGATTACCACTGCTAGGAAAAGCGTTAAAGCGGGTTCAACACTAATGCCAAAGCTCTTCCATGCTGTCACAGCAACACGTGGAGCTTAAATAATCCCTCTTGTATGAACTAAATTGGCTCAAATTGTTTTCTTGTATTTACCTTTGATTTTACTGTGTTTGGAGGTTGAATAAATTAAAGAGTGTTCCATAATGTAGTTTAGTCTAAGTTACAGGAGACAGTAGTGAGTGTAGTGTTATTTTTAGATGTATGTGCTGTGCCAGGCTTTGGGGCATCTGTGGATCTGAAAGGCTCTGAGCCTCACGGGCGCTTACTCAGAAACACTACTGATGAGGAGAGTCATCGTCTGTCTGCCCCTCTCTCTCTCTGTCTCTCTCTCTCTCACACACACACACACATTACAGTGCAAAACAACATGGACAAAAATATAAGCTAACACACTCCTCCATGACCCAGAAGTCAGTTTCACCTTTGTACAAATGGCATTACTGAGCAAAGTGTGTACTGATTTATTTACACAGCTTACACAATGCTAAACTGGTAGCTATAAGCTTTAAATACTTGTTAGCGACACAGCAAACTTCAAATACCAAAAATATCTTGGCTGATCAACAAATTGTGCACATTTATTTTTTAGCTGAAATTTTTATTTAACCCAAAGGATTCAATTTATAGACGATTTACCATCATCTTCCTAATGCACAATTCTTCCTGCTTTGGGTTTGTCATTTCTGACAGCTCCGTACAGCACAGGAATAACCCGAGGAGAAAGTCGGCGTCCTGTGCACAAACCCGCAGCTAATGTGGCCACGACGTGCAGTGTGCAATGTGATTTTACATTCAGCCATTCTGCAATGCAAACCTGATTCTGCTTCACACAGAATTAAAAATGTTTTAACTCTGCTGCTGATGAAGCTCTAGGGATTACATCATCATGTACTAACTTGCTACTTTCTGGAGATCTGTTGTGTTTTTTAGCCAGCGTTGTCCCTAGTGGGCCATACAACAGACTGACATTACATCAAATGTCCCAAGTGTAAGAGGATACATGTTGGTGGCAGCAGAAGAGCGAGAGCAAGACAGCTCAAATATCACTCCCAACAAACGCTTAATAAAACAGCCTCCATCCTGGAGTGTTAAGTCACTGACACCAGACACCACGCTTCCTCTCCAGTTTTCAGTTTTCAGAAGACATTTAGGAGTGTCATTATGTTACACTAGACATTTTTAACAGACAAAACTCCCAACTGGTGCTGACATAAAAAAACCCAAAGCAGCTTACATGACATGCACACTATAATCGTAACAATACTATTACCATTCCTAGCTAGTATCCGCTAACTAACTAGCACAGCTTGCTCTCTATTATTATCAGTAAAAAGATTTACAATGTTGTTATTTATAGTTACAATGCTTCTTTGGAATATTAATAAATATTTTCCAGTCTACATGTCGTAAATCTCCTTATACTCACTAACAAGAATCAAATTAGAACAGCACGTTGTCCTCTATGTTTATTTTTCTTGTTCGCCCTCAAACTTATAACTTGAACGATCACAAGGTAAAAAAGCACATGCTGTCATTTGGCGCTTTTCTGAAAAATGAAACTTCCACTTTGGATGCTCCCTTATGATATCAAAATACCAGTGTTTTTTAAAAGTGGCCACATTCTGCCCACCTTGTACCTGCTTCCCATAGGATTACATGGACAAAGTGTGCTGGCGTGTTGATGGTAAATAATTTCCTGATTTCCGTGATCTAACCATCACTAGATCTTAAAATACCAAGTGTTTTTCTTAATATGCATTCTTCTTCTGCCTTTCACTTCAAATATTAAAAAAACCAAAGTACCAACAACAGTTAAAATACCCAGAAGAGTTGTAGACGCATAGCCAAATACCCCAGATAATATCGTTTGGCAACTTTTGAATAAGAACTAATGGACATAATTCATAACAATATTGCTACAAAGGAGAAGACTTTTCAGTTATTTTATTTGAAATAAACAGCGTGTCAAAATTGGGGGCAAGAAAAACCATGCTAATGTATCTTATATGTACCAAAGCAGCTTCTTGCTAGCTAGCTAACTGATGTAACTAGAACCTTCTTCTGACAAAAAGTCAGAATTATTATTACAGTCTAGCTAATGTTTAAGCATTTTAACTGACTCAAATATATACTAGCAAAGTTTAAAACGAAAGTTAATTGTGTCAAGTGTTCCTCTTAGTCAACTTAACTAGTTAGCAATAATGTTCCAGTTTTCTTACAGAAGGAGGCACTGGCTAGTTAATTTAGCTAATGTTCAAGCTTTCTTCAGGAATGGGCTCTGGCTAGTTACATTATCTAGCTAGCAATAATGTTCCCGTTTTCTTACAGAAGGAGGCACTGGCTAGTTAATTTAGCTAATGTTCAAGCTTTCTTCAGGAATGGGCTCTGGCTAGTTAGATTATCTAGCTAGCAATAATGTTCCCGTTTTCTTACAGAAGGAGGCACTGGCTAGTTAATATAGCTAATGTTCAGTCTTTTTTTCAGGAATAGGTGCTGGTTGGGTTATCTAGCTAGCAATAATGTTCCAGCTTTCTTCATGAAGGAGGCACTAGATAGCTAGCCTAGCTAACAAAAAAAAACCCTACTAATTTTACTAAATTAACATTGTCCTGTGTCATGGTGGAGGAACTGTAAGCAGTCAAGGCAGACAGGCAGCACATCTTAATCTCTTTGCCTTTCTCGTGTCCTTGTGTGTTCATTCTGTGCCAAAATATTCTTTCCACAAAAACAAATCCATTCTTCACATTCTTAGTACTTCATCTTGGATTAAACTTACACATAATGGCCGACTCTAATGGAATGAGCAATATGGATTTGCTAACTCACCGGGAAGGAAGCGAAGGCCCTGGAGAAGCTGGCGCTCCTGTGAAAAGTCCACCATGAGGTGGGTCATGTTGTCTGAGGCTTTGGGCTTCATGGTGAGGCGGAAGGCAGGAGCCATCGTCACCCTGAGACAGACAAACAAGTTTAAATAAGTCTATTGCCTAATTCATTCATTTATAGACACTATTAATAGCTCCATATCCATCACGATTATTACTTCTACTACTAATGCCACTAAATATTATGTATGCTCAACAATGCCTTTATGCGATTATTAATACCACACCAACAGTTTGGTCAAGAATCTAATTTACACAACGCTCCACTTATCTCAAATGTATTTTATTCAGCTAAGACATATTCATTTTATATAATACTTGCTTTAAATGATATTGTCAAGCTATGTTACTATTAAATTGGAAATATTATCAATGATAACAAATATAGAAAAAAAATATTCTTGTCCAAGAT
The DNA here is from genome assembly GCA_037576675.1 of Pangasius sanitwongsei. NCBI lineage: Eukaryota > Metazoa > Chordata > Actinopteri > Siluriformes > Pangasiidae > Pangasius > Pangasius sanitwongsei. Next base: position 3,742,686 of record CM075029.1, on the reverse strand, counting down.
GGCCGCCTCCACAACGTTACAGTGTTCAGCTACACAGTGAAGTTATGTTCTAGTTATAGATTTGAATAAGTCATAAAATGTTCTAAGGCACATCAAGAGGTCTGTGTGACTGAAGAACTGGAAAAGACTGATGAAAAAGATTTTGGGTGACACAGAGGCTAATTATTTGTTAGCCTCGATTTAAAAAATACAATAAATGTGACCGACAGACACCAAATGTGCCTTAGATGATCAACTACATTTCATGTACAAGGAAAATTATTTACACATTAAGAGAACTATGTTTTGCTATTGCTTTAAAAAAATTGTGTACATGTAACCACATAAAGGCTTGATAACAAATAAACACAGTCTGTGAACCACCCACAGGCTGACACACATTCGGACACACCCTGGGTCAAAGGTTATGTCTCTCTCTCTCTCTCTCTCTCTCACACACACACACATTTGTTTTACTGTACTTCTGATGACCTTCCATTATTTATATTTTATTAATGCAGTTAATTAATGTTACACCAAACGCTAACCTTAATCTCAGTAAACCAAAGGAAACCTTATGGCTCTTTTAGTGTCTATAAATAAAAGTTGTCCCTACTGTCAGATATTATTATCCTTGTGGGGACATGCCCACACACACACACACACACACACACACACACACACACACACAAGCATAAAATCTTACCAAATAAAGCTTCATGCTCATATATGAGGTCAGTTATAGAATAGACCAGATCTAAACATATGTGTGTGTGTGTGTGTGTATGAGATGTAGTTGTACCAAAATATACAGATACACACATGCACACAGTAGGTGCGCTTAGAGACAAGTCAAGAGTGTACTGTACCTATCTTTGATCTGTTTGGCAGCCTTGGAGGGGAAAGAGAGAATGAGAGAGAGAGAGAGAGAGAGAGAGAGAGAGAGAAAGTGAGAGGAGAGAAAAATAGGGGCAGTTAGTAGAGGCATGCAGGGTGGCAAGTGAGTATGCAATATTGCTCAGCACTCTCTCTCTCTCTCTTACACACACACACACACAAAACACAAAGATTAGTTTAAAACAAGCAGCCATAAAATAATAATGGTTTTGTTTTATTTTAAAGGAGACTGAAGACTACACAGGGCTGGTCACTGTTTTTTTTTTTATATATATCATGTAAAGTCATTGTGACCAGCCATGATCAGTGCATCAGTAACATGCAACCAACAAGCAATGCCCAAACATGCTGTTTCACTCCTATAATTATGCTTATATAGAAATTTGTAATCATACAGACATGCGGGTTAAAATAATTCATCTGTTATATCAATGACCATTAATTAGTAAAAACAATTAGCCACCACTTTGTAAAGATAGTTGTTAGGTTCCTTGGTAGTGATCCAGCGATTAGAGTTATACCAGTTTTGTATGAAAGGAAAAATCCACCCTGAACAACTTGCATATTAATCTTTATAATAAACATGCGATCATCAATGGCATACACCAATATTTTCTAATGAAATTTGAACTCAGCTTTTTTTGGTTTAAACTTCTTACATCCACATGTTGATCTATTTCACTTTGGTTAACGCTTTCCTACATTACCCACAATGCCATGCTGATAGTGGTTCAGTGGGATCTAGCCTTCGATTCATCTCTGCCTAAAGGGGGCGATGCAGCAGTGCTTTAGTCCTTTAGTGTGTCCAGCTGTCTCACCTCCTAATCTGTATATTCTGCTCAAACAAATCTGTCAGCTAATTCCGCCATCACGCTTGTCACTTCGTAGATCGCTAACCAGCCGAACCGAGTTTCCGCTGTAACTGCATTGTATTGCTGCATTGCATTCTGGGACATTCAGTCCAACGTTTGCACCAACGTCTCAACTACTTCTACTGTGGATTTCTTAGTAATATGTCACAGATCTTTGCTCTTTTATTTTTAGGAGCTACAAGCAAAACCTGACCTTTCTGTTTGAAATCTTTGAAACCTTTTCTCTTTAAAAATAAAATGCCAGTGTAACTATCTCACCTTGTGACATCAGAGTGGCACACAGTTGCTTCTTCTCACAGAAATAATGCAAGTGCAGCACCAAACAACAAATTAGCACTAGAATCTCTAAGTACAACACAAATATTTTAATATAAACATATTTAATGTTTTACGGTGGAGTCTATAATTCTGCAACATTCTGTATGCACGTCCTACCTATAGTATCTCAGGTATGTTTTCTTCACACACGTCATTGAGAATCAGCTGCTTTTCCCTATCAATATTCTGGTCTTTATTAGGATATAAGAGTAAAAAACCCTGTAGATTAGCGAGTGAGTCGTTTGATATATACAGACCTTGGTGAACTCCTCTTCGCCTTTGATATCCAGTGCGTGCTGAGCGAACTCCAGCAACTCTTCTGCACTCTCCAAAGCATTAGTGCTCTGAGTCAGCTGGTTCTGATAGAAAGAAAAGTAGAAAATACAAACAACACTGGTAAAAACACCCCCAATATGACTAAGCTAATTCTCTTCTTAGCTCAAATGTAACCATTAGCTTCTTAATTCCACCAAAAGTAGCAAATTGCAGACAACAAACACGTTTTGGCTGATTCATCTTTGGCTAAACTGTGCTGAATTGGTCACACAGCTAAAAATATTTTTAGCTTATGCACTTGTTAGCGAAACTGGCTTCGTAAAAAGTACAAAAGTAGCAAATCCGAGACATCAAATGATTCATTTTAGCTAAACTTCTAATTTTTCTTCAAATTTTTATCACACAATAATTTCATTAGGGTTTACAACTTAATCACAGTGAAGTATTACATGTTAACTTGTACCTGTATCTTTGGACAGCATTTTAACCAAACATTTTGTTGCCCACTATTGCTTGCTAGCTTCTCAGCTTAGCTAAAAACACAGGTTAGCGCTATTAGCAACGATCTTCGAGTTAGCTGACTAACATACTGTAGCTACTGCAGCTTGTGAACAAACTTGCTTACTAAAAAATAGGTTTCATAGCCTACCAATGTTTAAACACTTATATTGATACTTGGGAGGGTAGGTACATTGTTTGCTAGCGTCATTAGCCTTGTAGCTTCAGTACAAAACTAATAAAACAAACAGTGTGGGCTCATCGACTACATTTGAGGTAAGAGAAAAATTAAACCTAAACATAAACACCCTTAAACTTTAACTATGCATGTTATGAGTGTAAAAGTGTTTGTAATTATGAACAGTGTTCTTGCCAGTAACGATAAAAGCCTTTTTAGCGTATGAGTTATGATGCTTCTTGAGGACTTAATGAAAGTGTGCACAGAGTAATGGGGTCTGAAGGCTTGCTGCTGAATTTAGCTGAATCATTCTGATTCCTATCACATTCCTAAGCACACTTTCAACTATTTCAGTCTGTCCTTCCTCAGGGACACTCTTTCACTCCTCTGTTCTCTGTTTCTTGCATTGTCCAGTGATTTGCATCCATCTCAGGATTACCGGGCTTTGCAGTTTGGAGTGTTCGGTACTTTCAGTTAAGTTTCAGCTGAAGGTCTACATGAAAAATATGACAGTTTATTGTTATTATTTTTTAACATTTAATGAAGTCTACTATACAGGTTGCTTAGCCAGGAATGTTCTCTTATGGATAAACCGCAACCTCAGTTCTACTGCTCACTTTTATTCTCCATCATGGCATCATCTAACTTTTTGTTTCTTGCCTTTTCCCCCAGTAATAATGCACAATAATGTTCTAGAGGAAAGACGGGCACAATTCATGTTAATACACCTAATAAAAGGAAAAGCTTTTGCATATTACCTTATGCTGCAGGTTTTTTTCCTCAGGTTTTACTTGTTTGTTAACTTTAAAATAAATACTAAATGTCACGCCCTTTTTTGCCCCAAATGTTAAATGATATTTAACATTTTAAACTCAGCACTGAATAAAAAGTAAAGACTTATGCAACATGTAACATGCAAACTAACAAGGATTAACTTGTCCTTTAGATTCCTTTAGGGTCCTGAGAACCTTTTTTTTTTGCCCCAGAGTGTATACTGTTGATGGCTGAAAAGCTTGGATGGTTTTTGTTTTGTTCTGCCTTTCGTCCATTCCCTCTCCTTTTTCCTTTTCCTCCCACCCTTCTCTGGTTCCCACTGGCACGAGAAAACAAGGGCTTCGGTTGACAATGAGGCTGCCAGACACCAGTGCTTTGTATTTGAATATAACTCTCTGGACATGACTCTTTCCAATTTACTTACAGACTGTAGTTCTTAGTTATCACTAACTCTCTTCCTGAGGATCTGCCTTTCTAGAGAATTCAGTTTTCACAAGAACGGAAATTGATTATTTATTCACTTTCTGAGCGCTGCTTAAAACAAACAACACTAAAATACGGGTTAACTAACAGTTCACACCAGAATCCATCTTTTTTTTTGTGTTACCATAAAATCATCTAATTTCCAAGTGTGTTGATTCTCTGACTTGTCATTATGTAATTAGCATAATTTCAGCACATACAAGTTAAAAATCAGATTTTGAGATCTTGCTGTCCTGCTTCTGGTCACCCAACATGTGTGTGAATTCTGTTGCGCTGTGAGACGTCTATTAGAGAACTAATAAGAGTTTAATGGACCGGTAGGAGGTATGTTGTGTGTAGGGCTGAATGGACTGGGTTCTAATGGCTAATCTCTCATCTGGGCTGATTTCACTCATCAGTATTGTCTCTGGTCAGTGAGCTCAGAGAAATGCCGTGGCAGCATGTTGACATCATCCAGACTGGGCCGAAGAGAACCAAACAAACTCCAAGCGCGCACACACACACACAAGGGCAGAGTTACTGGAAATCCATTTTTTGGTCATAAAATTACTTTCACCCTCCAAAGAGGATGCGTTACCTGCAGTTCGTGTGATTTCCTGGCCTGTTCTTGCTTAATAGTGTTGGTCATACTCTCTTTAGTCTCTTCCAGGATAGAGAACAGTGTGTCGAACTCCTCTTCTAAGTCAGACACCACCTGGCTAGAGTTAACCTGATCACACAGCACATAAATATTCAATTCCAACAAGTTCATTTCAGTAACAATATCACGGGGAAGAAAAAACTGGAGAGGCCAGTTTTCAAGTTATTTACATTAGTCTTCATTACCATCTCCTGCGCCTTACCTGAACTCCAGCCAGCAGGTGACTCAGCGTCTCAATGAAATTGTGGAGCTCCTCATTTTTATTTGCTAATGTGGTGATTATCCTTTGTAGGGCCTCCTGTATTGGGGGGAAGGGGTAAAGAAAAATTTGAGATTTATACAGAAAATATAACACAATAAATTCTCATAATGGCAAAAAATAAATATTTGTAGATATAGTGTTGAATTGAGTCTGTACTGTTTACTGTTCCTATTTCTAACTGGTTACATTTTGGCACATGTGAGGAGATGTAGTAAACACAACATTAATGGTATAAATGCCAAACAAAATTCCACAAGCACTTTGTTCTAACTCATTATAATAATCAGCATTTGATGCTATGGTATGCTATGGTAAATTTTTCCTCCAAGACATGTGCAGCTTGTCCTATATATTAACTCATCCGGAAGACCCACAGAGTAAAGTCCGTCTGACACACAAATCTGCCATCATGCTCAAGTGCTTAAAATACACTATATGGCCAAAAGTATGTGGACTCCTGACCATCACAGCCATATGTCGGCCTTCCTCAAACTGTTGCCACAACACTGAAAGCACACACCTCTCTATAATGTCTTTGTATGCTGTAGCTTTAAGATTTCTCTTCACTGGAACTAAGAGGCCCAAACCTGTTCCAACTTGATAATGCCCCTGTGCACAAAGTGAGCTCCAGGAAGAGACGGTTTGCCAAGGTGGAAGAGCTTGCGTGTCCTGCACAGAGCCCTGACCTCAACCCCACTCACCTCAACTTCGGGATGAACTGGAAGACCGGCTGCGCATCAGTGCCTGACCTCACTAATGACGGGCAGAAATTCCCACAGCCACTTTCCAAAATCTAGTGGAAAGCCTTCCCAGAAGAGTGGAGATTATTACAACAGCAAAAGGGTGACTAAATCTGGAATGGGATGTTCAGCAAACACATATAGGTATGATGGCCTGGCATCCATATATGTTTTAGTTATTAGTGTAGCAAATAACTGCTTAATTCTCATCTTCCTGCACTTTCAGGATTTTATTCACCTCATCTAATGATGTACCGGTGGTGTGTGAAGAGGGCGGCCATCTTCCATGATTCACTGCAAGCTGGCATCTAGATCTATGACTGTTTTCAAATAACCACTTTTCATAAGCCATGGCCCCTTGAGGAACCCTTATTCTAAGTGTGTATTATTATTTTATATATAATAAGCTATCTATCAGATTATCAACAACTTATTAGACAACATATAAACATAGTCAATGCTATTTTAAGCAGGGTAAGGATGCTGCTAAACTTTCTAGAGTAATGGCCCAGTGAATATAATGTTTCTATGCACATACTGTAAACTCTAAATACTCAGTGAGGTTTCAGTTAACAGACGTAGCACGTAAATTGTACTCATCTGGCTGTTTACAGTCAATAAGCTCTATATGTCACTGAAGGTCAGGCGCTACAGAGGTCCCTCAAAGCATTCTGTATTCAGACAGCTTTCTAAATTTACCTGATTTATAACACAAACCTCACAAACAGTCTACATCCCAATGCCATTCAAACATACAGGGCAATAAATCTCAAATACACTGAAATAGACTAAAATTTTTCCATAAGCCCATTGTGACCATGAGGCTACACTGATTGGGACACACCCATAATAAATATGCAAGGCTTGCTGTGTTCCTGCTGACTTATTTAATTATTCATTTTTGGGGACCTCAGTGTTCCCAATGCAATAATTTGGGGAACATAATCCACATTGTGCAAGTTAGGCAGACCAGGGTACAGGATAACAATTTACTTTCCTTGTAGTGCACCAGAAAAGGAGAGAAAGAAAGAGATGTTCCTATACTAGGCAGATTTAAGGATTAGTCTACTCGGCTATCTTTAGATGAGACGCAACAAGACACTACTGCTCAGTAAGAAAGTTGCAGTACAAATGAGTAATACAAGTGAATAGACTAGGGCAAGTAACCTAGGACACAATAAATATGGATAGGGAAGACTTGGAATTAGAGGACAGTTTCCATTTAGAAACACTAAAACTGGCATTAATTTAATCCTAAATATCTAATTGATTGATTGGTTGAACTTATGGTTCTGGTCTCAAAGGTTTTTTGGAACAGTCCCAGGTATTCAGCCATTCCACTGGCCCAAAATATTTTTGTCCAGTGGACCAACATCGAGCCACCAGGGCCATCTTTCAGCCACCTTCAAATCCACAATGACCAATGTTGGCCCTACGTTGGCACAGTTGCTATTAAAAAAAGTGCTCATTTGACAACATTGGTCCAATACTGGCACAGCCGACATCCATTTGGGTGGCTATGTTGGCCCTCCTTAAACAATGTTCACCAAAGTTGGCAGGGTTTTTAAAAAAGTATGCCTTTGCCAACACTGACCCAGCATTGGCACAACGCTGCATAAGGAGGGCCAAAATAGCCACCCAAAATAGATGCTGGGCCAATGTTAGTTTGCTACCTAGGGAGGGTTGAATCTTCAGGAAAGACTCTTAACCCCTTTACCTCCACTTCTTTACCTCAAAAATCCCTTAACCCCTTTACCTCCTGTATTATCATTCAGTCTTAAACCATATTTATCAGCAACTACTATGAATTATTGAAAGTTTAATGATGAGAGACATTTGAATGTGTCAGTTAGCTTTCAGGGTCATAGTTCCTCATTACCACTAGCTTCTCATTTCATCATGTTATCTTCAAAGCACTTTCTACGTTAATCATTAGTTGTGAATAAAATTTCTTGAGCCCTGTTAACTTACAAGCCAATCTAATTCTAACATATCCAGTTGGCAAATACAGCCTCTGAATAATATTACTTATGACACTACAACCTTTGCCATGACATTTTGTCTATAATTTTTACATGACTATAAGGAATTCAAAAAAAAAGGTTAATTGCTTTAACGCTAGACAATCTCAGATTTTTTGTAATGTTTGTAATACATTGGAGATTATTAAAATGATCAGCTAGCCAGCTACAAAGAAAGCTATCTAGCATTGAAGATGATTCATCCATGTAACTATTAATCTATGATTATGTAATTACAGTGGTATCATTTTCTGGCACTAAGTAGTATCCTTGCTGAAGCTGCTTTTTGTTTAGAGAGTGTTTGCTAACACAATGTTAGCAAGCAACATGATTAGCCATTTGATGTAAAGAGGCTAGTGTAAAATTATGGCTGGATGAAGAAATTTTGAAAGTTGAAATTATTCCGGTTCGTCCCACTCTTCCAAACAGGAATTAAAATAGTTCCAGTGAAAAGTGTGGAAATATGACGCAGCACTTTCCTAAAATACGACAGAGGCTTAGCTTTACTCTGTGTATCACAGGACATATTGGTATATGATATACTGTTACATTGCTGTAACCAAAGCAAAGGACACACATACACTGTTTACACACACACACATTTCCTCTATCCCTTGGTGTGTGTCACACACACATTCACGTTGCATCTGATTTTCCAACAGGAGTCACTACAGAAAAAAACATGGTAATGGTGCTCACTTTCCTCAGCCACAGACCACAACCGAATCACCAAAGCTGACTTAGTGCAGAGCTTTTAAGGGATGATCTTTAAAAAAATTCAAATTAAAAATAAAATTCAGACGGTTTTATGTTTACCTCACATATCACCAACTAGTGAAGACACATTTACTGTCCAATGTTTGCTTCTTTAGTTCTGCACTAAGGTTATGTAGCTAACATGCCATTAAAGTGTATTTCACCCAAAACCTCTGTTAATGTCTACCTCAAACTCCTTCAATTTCTTTTTCCTGGTGTGGCTTAGTGAGACTTACTGTAATCTATATGAACATGAATAAAACTTCTCAATAAAACTTCCTTCCAACTGAATGCTGGAAAGCTACGGAGGCGGCCATCTTAGCTAACCAGAATTTTCCCTCAGCACAGTTTGGCAAAATTCAAACTTTGTCTCACAAAGTTTAAAGCTGAAAAGTTGGAAGTTATGCAGAAGATAACATTATTCCAAGTTTGTAAATATGAATTTATCTACATACATTTGAGGTAAGTGGAAAATTGTATAAATTAAATTTTTCTGACTGTTCCTTAAAAGCCTATGACATCATTATATTGTGAGAATTAGATTTTTAGGGCTTCCTCTGAAGCCAGTGCCAGTTCAGTGGTTCAGACATGAAGCCAGTTGCTTCAGATCCCAAGAATGCCTGAGAGAACTCTCCACCTTATGCCGGAACTGTATTTACCTCATTCATATATCCATTTGGACGTAAACATTTGCCAAATAAGTAAACATAATCCTAACTCCCCTCTCAGCATGTGACACGGTTCCCAGCTCAGTGAGCGCTGCTTGAGCTTTTCTTTGTTTTGCCATGTGTTTTTGATTTGGTTTTGGGTTCTATCTCTGTCCCTGTCATGTCAGTGTTTTTTTTTCCCTAAAGGTATGCATGTGTTCTGTGTTTAGGCCTTAATTCGTTTCTCTGTTTATATTCTGCTGTTTCTGTGTTTTGTTGCCCCGTGCTTTATGTCCGAACCTTAGTTGTCTTTGTTTTCAAGGCTTAGTTTCCATAGTTCCTGATTCTGATCTTCCCCCATTTCTTGATTATGAATATTCCCCATTTGATGTTGGCTGTCTGTACTCTGACAGATCGGTGTGGCATCAGCAGTTATGTGAATGTTGTACTGGTCCATCATGGTGAAGAGAGAGTTGAGCCGAAAGGTGAAGCTATCTATTTACTGGTCAATCTACGTCCCAGCCCTCATCTATGGTCATGAGCTTTGGGTAGTCACCAAAAGAATGAGGTCATGGATACAAGCAGCAGAAATGAGTTTCCTTCGCAGGGTGACTGGGCTCAGCCTTTGAGATAGGGTGAGGAGCTCGTACATTTGGGGGGGGTTTGGGGCTTAAAGTAAAGTCGCTGCTCCTCTGCATCGAAATGAGCCAGTTGAGGTGGTTCGGGTATCTGGCTAGGATGCCTCCTGGACGCCTCCCTGGGGAGGTGTTCAGGGCATGTCCAACGGGGAAAAGACCCCAGGGCAGACCAAGGAATATATGGACAGATTATATCTCTCGTCTGGCCTGGGAGCGCCTGGGTATCCCCATGGAGGAGCTGGAGGAGGTGGCTAGGGAGAAGGAGATCTGGGCATCTCTGCTTAGACTGCTGCCCCCGTGACCTGGCCCCGGATAAGCGGAAGAAAATGGATGGATGGAGGGATGGATGTCCTCTGACCCACACTCTGGACTATAACTATGATTCTTGGACTGCTCATAATAAATATCACACTAATATTACACATCTGTGTCTTCTCTCGTCAACCCACAACCCGCTACTCTAACATTCTATATACTACTGAAGCCTGAAGATGCTGATGCTTTAGTGCATAGAATGGCAGTGAAATTCAATTCTCCTGCCGGGTGCTCTCTCCTCTACATAAGTGAATGGGCATAAAGCCTCAAGGAAAGCTAATGCAAACCTGTAATGTTACACTTCAGTCCTCTCACTGACTAAACACATGATCAAATTACCTGCCGAGCCACCTTCATCTCTAACAGCATGGGAAGATGTGCGTAGTATCCTAAACAACAAACACTGTACATCAAAATGAGTCACAAAATTTTGTATCAATCACACAGTTACACAATCCACCACCACTTTTAAAAGTAATTACTTGGATTATTTAAGCGCTTTAACATTTTAGTACCTTAAAAGATGTTTCGGAAAGGAAAGCTAGTTAGTGAACTTTGAGTGTCCAGATGAGGAGGTGAGAGAGCTGGACAGACTAAAGGAATAAAGCGGCGCTGCATCACTGTCTTTAGGTGGAGATTTAGCAAGGGATAAATCCTAAATCCCACTAGCATCATGATCAACAGGCAGTTGAACAGCATTCTGACTGATAAAGGAAAATACAGTATAAACACAGACTAAACTGTTGATTTAAATAGTCTAAACAAAAAAATTCAGATTTCATTGATAGATGTCATCTATCTAGATGTCATATATCGCACATCGCACATTGTACAGTCATACAGTGGTCCATTAACTACTTCTCTCTCACATACGTACATATTTACAAAGATAACACATTAACCTCTATCACAAACTACTTCAAAGGATTATCCACATCTTGTACATTCTTGTTGACTATAAACACACTTCTTTAAATAACACATCTTTCAAACAATTCTGTCAATCACGTCTTCTAAAAATCTGAAAATATTACATGAAATACAATACGTAAACCCGATGAACCCAACCATTTGCAAACACTTAGATTTGGTACGCAGTGTTTGGTGCCCTTGTGTACATCGAAAACAAAGTATCGATGTATTTTGGCCATAACAGTGAGTGTGCTTTTGACTACATCTCCTGAGTTTGATAAGCTGCAGTGCGACGCACAATCCCAGTCCTCTCATTAGACACAGTGAGTACACACAGTGATTGCTTGTAGACATGTAAGCTCTTATATAGAGTGATCCATAAAAGAATCCATGAATGTGTAAATATAAAGAACCCATGTGCTATCTTTCCCTCTTTGATGTACAACAATTAAATGCCAAATGTGCTATATGTGAATTTTTAAAAAATATTTTTGTGTTTTATATTGAGTTACCCATCATTCTGTGGCTTGTGCATCTATTTGCAGTAATGCAATATGAATTTTTTTAAATAACAGGCTGATAATTTCTCATTATCAGGCTCTTAAAGGTTTAGGTAAGATTAGGCTTTTTTTTTTTCAAGATTAGGTCTCTAAAAGTTATGCGGGTTCGATATTTGAATGACTCCTGCCCATATTCACAAAGCTCCGCCTCCAGGATCTTAGGTGGCCCCAATAGTGTCTATAAAATAATTGACATGAGGTACATCCAAACACAAACAAGCATTCCGGACTGAAAGTCAGTTTTTCATACAGGTTTTCTCAGTGAATTAATAAAACTTGCTAAGGCCACAGATTATCCCATTCTTTTTTCATGTTCCACAGTATGTTCCAGGTTATTTGTACAAGTAAGGAGGAATAAAAAAGTATCCACTATTGCACCTTTAACATGGGGTCCCTGGCCAAAAGGTTCAGAACCCTTAGCCTAGTCCAACGCATATTAGTGTCACATATTAAGGCAGTGGTGGCTGAACGTTTAAGGCTCTGGGTTACTGATCAGAAGGGTGGGAGTTCAAGCCCCAGCACTGTCAAGCTGCCCCTGTTGGGCAATTGAGCTAGGCCCTTAACCACATCTGCTCCATCTTCCTAGCAAAAAAACCCAAAAACCTGTATTTCATTGGCTCTGTACTTGCTTGTACTCTGCACAATGACAGTAAAGTTGAATCTAATAAAAAAGCATCCACTACTGCACCTTTAACAGGAGGTCCCTGGCCAAAAGGTTCAAAAACCCTTGGCCTAGTCCATCAGATATTAGTGTCTGTAATCTTCTTAAAGGGTTATCATCACTTGTTATTCTGGATTCAGCAGTGCAACTTTGTAATGGTGATGTATATGCATCAGGACAATCCTATTTAGTATTCTCCATTGGGTAAGGAACCTAGGGTATACCAGGATGACATGCATGATATACCAGTCATTATGCTATAACAGTCCTTTTATAATTTTTGTAACCTCCTGGCAATGAATCCCTAAAGCAAACAGGCAGAGCAATAAAACATGCAATTGAAAACTGCATCGACCTTGAATCAGCGTCCCGGATGTAGAAATTAAAGGCAATATTTAAGGAAGGTTCCCACAGGCAGAGAATGAAGAATGACACTCCCATGTCAGAGTTGATCAAATTACTGGACAGAATACAATGTAACGGTGCAGCGTCTCAGCGTTATAAGCGCTTTATTAAACACGCACCATGCATTAAGAGCGTTCATTACATACTACAAGGCTGTAAGACTACTTACTTTTTGAGAGTCCATACCGAGGACTGAAAAAAAAAAAACAACACAACCCGGATTCGGTAATGTTACATGCAGCGGCCAAGTTTCCGCGCGAGCGAGGCGATGATCCCTATTCCTGTGCCTGTGAAACAAGGCGGAGCACGGGGCGCATGCGCAGTGCATCAGGAACGCGCGCGCACACACACACACGCACGCGCGTCCTTTATGTTCCCTACAAATGGCTTCGGGGAACTGGAGTATTTTCGTGCATGAGCGCGCTGGATATTCTACAACGTGCTTTCGGATATGGCAACAAATTCACGAGGAGAGCCCCCGAACTGGTGCACTAAGTTTGCATAAAAGTTTTACATAAAAGTCTTAAATGGCATTGCGTTTTTTCTCTTAGAATATGCATTCACGTGCACTTTCTAATAAAGGACGCAATGCACAGTGATGCGGTTTGCAAATACATGCATTTGCATTCTGCACACCGAACCCTTTTTGTTAACCTAATCTATGCAAATAATACTTTTCATGCCCCCCAATTATTCTGTACAATCTCCAACCTGTATGCTATCCCCCCTTCCTGTGTGGTGTGGCATTTGTACTTTTGTTCTGACTCGGATTTGATTCCTTTTGGAGCGTCTCATAGGTTTTAGCTGGTCTTTTAGCGCCTCCACGTGGCACAGTGTTGCTGTAACATACTCCAAATCCCAGGCCTCTGGAATAGTCCACAGAGACCCCCCTGTCCTGCACATTTCAATGTTCTGCCTGCTCTAACACACCTGGTGCAATTAATCAGCTAATTAACATCCCTTCCTGAGTTGAAGTGGGTGTGTTAGAGCAGGGACTGCGCTAAAATATGCAGGACAGGGAGTAGTTGACTAGTTGAGCTGCTGATTAGTCGACTTCATTATTATTGGCACCACACAGGAGAATTGGCAAAAATGATTGTGACTATATGGAGGAATGGTTCAGCATCCATCTAAATGTGCTCTCTTATCTTTTTAGACATTGCAGGAAGACGCTCAGGTTTATTATTCTCTCCAAGGGAGGATTAGGCAGATATTCTTTGTTGGGTGCCAGTAATCAAAATCAGTGTTTTGCAGAAGTAATGCATGACCCAAGTCTCATGTAATACTCTATTTAAATAAATATTTAGTGTCTATTCAAAATATATCTAATTTCATGTTATTTATATTATGCATTTAATTTTTTTTTAATTTTTTTTTTTTTATGAAGGATGCAAATTCTGGACTTCGGTATAGTGTATTACTGTATGTAGTACATTATAAATTTTTGAATATAAACTCAAAATTCATCTAAAATATTAATATCTTATGTAGTGCACTTATATGATGCGTACAAAGCTAATTTGGATTAAACCACATGTTTTATTTAAAAAAAATTAATAAAGCACAATAAGGATATCATACATCACACATCAGAAGCATATAATATAATAAAAATACAAGATTTTGCACACACACACACACACACACAAATTGGAGCTCAGACTCTGTTTTAACAGCCTTAACTTTCTTGTTGCATGAGGTAGTTAATGCATATAGCATTACATATCTTTTTTAAAAAGACCAAAAATTGGGTTTAGTATTTAGCACCTATCTTTGCAGACTATTTAATACTTCTCCATAATAAAATTACACAATAAATAATAAAATTACAAATAAAATATTCCATTTCTCTTTCAAAATTAATACTCCCAAACAATACATTTTCTAAATACAGTTCGAATTCACTGTGGACTGATCCCAAAATAAAGCCAGAAACAATCCATACTACCTTACTAACTAGTATATACGATAAATTGATTGCTATTTTGGACTATCAGTCTACTTAGTACACTAGTATGCATTTTTTCCACATTTCAATGTCTGCCAAGAGGAGTCAAACGTTTTTCACGTATAATCTCGCGATAACTCTTATAGGTTGCTTGGCAACAACAGAAGAGTCCTCTACTTCTACAGAAGCAGCAGGAGCCTTCGGCTACAAAATACTCCAGTTTGCCGTAGAACATCGGTGCACAGGATTTTATATTTAAAAGATTATTATTTTATTATTTGTAATTAACCTGTTTAGAAAAAAAAGGCGTTTTTTAGGATAGCAAAGCGTGCTAGCGCTAAATGAGGCGTTAGCTTAGCAGATTTGCTCCAAAACAGCTAGTTAGTTAGCTAGCGTACCGTTACTAGGTAGGTAACTTGTAGTTATTTTTAAAAAAATATTTTTGTATTAAAACAGACTTTAGTAATTCTACTAGCCTTAACTTATGAGTAATTAAGTTTCAAAGTTGCAAAGCAAATCTGTGAATTAGCTGGTTTATTTTAATTGAATTCTTTTATTTTGTATGAGGTTAATTATAGATGACTAATGTTAAAGAAATTATTGTGTGTTTCTTTTTAATTATGTTTGACACTGAATGATATGAAATGTAGCACTCATATGCGTGATAAAGATTTTGTGCTTTTATCAGCCAATCACAGACTTCACAAAGCTATTTTCATACATTAATAATTGAGGTGATTGTTACTGTATACTCCTAACAGATTAAACCATTATGGCGAGTCAGAGACCCCCATCAGGCAGGCCCATGAGCCGGAGTTCTTTAGTGCCGGGGACTGCGAGACCACCGACTGGAGTCAGACCTCCACAGACAGCGATCAGAGTGGGAACAGGGGTGAGTGGATCAACCGGGTGATCTCAGTTCAATGCGAAAAAAAGTGGTGAACATAAATATTGTGATGTTTCAGTGTATAAAACAGCCATGTCAGTACGGAAGGTGTGTGTCCAAAAGACACCTACTCATTCAAGATTTCCACCCAGATCAAGGGTATTAATAGAAAATATTGTCCTGAGCATCCAATTGTAGTGTATTCCATGAATATTACACAAATCTAAGTACAGTATAACCTAATTCAATGTAATTTGCACACGCTACATTTGTAACACACTGTGCATACCCCATACTGCAGTTACCACTGACCAGACTGACTGAGAAAAGAAAGAGAAGGCTTGTTCACTGTGATTTTAAAGTCCTTGTTAAATTCTGCAGTTGTTAAATTCTGTCAATAATCATTTAATGTGTGTCTGTTAAAAAAGTAATATACAGTAAGAGAAAGTCCTATCAGAGATGTTCTTGTATAGTATTTTATCAAACTATTTGTGGTATCAGTGCACAATCAGGCTCAGATAACTACACTGATAACCTATAACCACAAATGTTTCCCTCTTCGACCTGATGGTTTATACCACAGTGCTATTCAATACTCAAACCTGATTGGTCAGAAGGTGCTGATTAATTCTCTAACATTAGTCCACAGGTTCATATTAATGTGCTAAAACTTTATTGTTTCTATAGTAACAACTCATTCACCCAGACATGTATAGCAGGCAATCCATGCTCTAAGTCTAACCATAAACAAATTAAAATTCGTGCTGATATTGAACAGAGTATAATCATTGTTACGGTGAAGCTTTCTGTAAGCAGAGGTTTATTTAACGTTTAAGGAAGGAGTCTCCAGTGTCAGTGCTCTGTAACAATCAGGGGTAAGGCCGTAACTTAAAGTTTTCTGGAAAAGGAGGAGTGTACGTATTGTGGTTTCTTGATAACAAGCTGCATTTTCCCCCCCTTACTAACTTAAAGTGATGGAAGGACTGAGTGATAACTTGTTTTGCGGACATTCCACAACATTAAATGTAACAATAAGCAGATAAAAAGTATGACGCAATGCACTTTAATAGATAAAAAAAAAGCAATTGCTGGCATAAGAGGAATAAAACACAGCTGGGACGTGCTGTTATGGTAACTGTAACTCCACTTTGCACTGTGCCACATCATGTCACCCCGTCACTGATTATTTTCCTATTCCAGCACACCCTCAAGTGTTTTATTCCATATGTTGGACCTTAATTAATTGCACAAAGATTTTGACCAAAGAATTTCTACAAAAATATATATTTAGTGAATGAATTCAATGACAGTACGTAAAACATCCATTATAAGAGAGTTTGGAGTAAATGATTGTCTGTTATTTTCTCAGTACAGAGATGCGTGTTGAAATTCGTGTCTGTGGTCATTACGCATATGCTGCAGATGCTGTGAATAGAGAGTTAATAGTGAATAGGTTAAAAAAAATTCTGCCAGCTCACTAATTACACCACATCCAGTTACACGTGTGTTATGTCTTCCAGATGGTGCCGGGTACTGGACGTCCAGGGACCAGGGCTGGGCCCATTGCCAGCCCGGGTGTGTTATCAGCTCAGATCAAAGTGACCGATCGTCCTGTCACTCAACAGGGTCTCAGTGGAATGAAGACCGGCGGGAAAGGTGCTTCTCTAAAATACAGCATTTAGTGTTCCTTAGTTTCTACCTGTGTTACAAGCCTTTTGTGGTTCATTTCCTTCTGCAGGACCCCAGAGGCAAATCCTGGATAAGTCCTACTACCTTGGTTTACTCCGGTGAGCCATTTATTATCCATACATTCTAGCTGGAATGTAGAGAGGGATGATTAATGATAATGCCTTAAATGATTATATTTTCTTAATAATTAAATGAAAATTAAAATCACAAGTATGCATCACGATTCACAATTCAGCCAATTTTAGAATCATGATCAGTTCATTGTACATTTAGCACTTTATCATTTTAAAGCAACAGCAAAATAGCCATTTTTCTTTACATTGCACTTTACATTAAAAGCTAATATTTCTTCACAAGTATAAATCATTGAATTCTTATTTTGTGTCACATTACACTATGCCACAACATCATGCCACAGAACAGACATTTAGATTAAAACATATACAGTAAGTGTGAAATGATTTAACACACAACAGATAATTAACAAAAAAATGACATTTTATCTAACGTTAGCTAAGCTAGCAGTCGATTATGTTTAATTATTCTATCACTCGTATAATCTCTTTTCCTTACAGGAGTAAAATAAACGAGCTTACAACAGAGAACAGCAAACTACAGAAAGAGATTGACGTCTTCAACCAGGAGAACTCGGTTTACCTGTCATACGAAAAAAGGTCAAATACGTTTACAGTATTATGGCGGTAGGTTCGTTCTTTATGATGTATTTTCTCATCTGAAAAGTTTTCCCTCGTACAGAGCCGAGAGCCTTGCTGGGGAAATAAAGGAGCTCCAGGGGCAACTGGCGGACTACAACATGGTACACGTGAACAGTTACAGTGATAGAACTAAACTAAGGAATAAATAAACTTAAGAGCAAATCGTTTTCCCTAAAGAGCTGAACAGTTAAAAACATTAACAAGTATAACAGTGCAGGAATCCTGTGTGCTTGTATATATGGGGAATATTTTCTCAGATTAGAAATGATTGGTCTTCTACATTTAAGGTGATTGTGAAAACTTGTTTGTGAAACTTTCAGCTGGTTGACAAACTGAACACCAACACAGAAATGGATGAAGTAATGAATGAAATCAGCATGGTGAGCAGCGTTACAGTATTATTTTTTCAGTACTTGTGTAGCATTGCAGTACTTTTACATCTCAGTGTGTTCATGTCACATTTCTCTTCACATGTTTAGCTGAAGGTACAGAATGACCGAGAAGCCCAAAGCATAGACGCCATATTCACAGAGAGAAGAGAGTAAGTGCCTTTGAGTCAGAAACATCTCATAAACACTCAAGATCAGGGCTGATCGAACGGCTAAAACTTTCCAATACAGTCCACAAGACGCTGCTGTTCATCTGATTGCCCTCTTCTGTACACTATCTTGTTTTTAGCGTCTTTTTTTTTTTTTTTTTTTTTTGCAAAAAAAAACAAAAAACAAATGCAAAAACGTATTCTTAGCATGTACATTTAATTTTATTAACATAACATAACATTTATTTGGTCAGTTTCATGTACATAATATATTTTGAATGGATTAACGGTTTGTGTAAGGAATAAAAGACAAAGGCGTGTGCTGTTATAGGAAAAATAATCAATGATGGAGTTACTGTCACCACACCTGAAGCTGACTGCAATGTGTTTTATTCCTGTTAGCCAAACTTATAATTTTTTTTTATTAATTAAATGACAGGACATACTTTTAAACCATTTATAGTGACATTTAATGTTATGGAATGTCCGTTAAGACAAAAAACAAACAAACAAACAAAAAAACCCACAGCGTATCATGTTACTGAGAACCCGGAACGCGCAAAGCGAATGTAAAGTAAACATCTCCTTACAGAAAGTGTCACCATGTCCGCGATTATATATTTATCTTTGTTAGATAACAGCATGTTTAGTCTTTATTAATTATATTAGTGTTTATTAATTATGAGTAGTGTCCACCATACATGTCCCTGTGAATGAGCTGTCACTATGGAAATGACACCTTGCAGCTGAAACTACTGTCAAAGTTGCTATTATAGAAGATTAATCAACATCTTCGGACCAGTCAGATTAGACAGTTCAGCAGTGCTGTGGTATAAAGAGTTTATAAATCGCAGATCTCAGCTGTACAGTGTGGTTAAAGATTAAAGTTCACAGCTTGTTAATGACAGTCTAACTTCAGTGTGCTTTGAAAAAGATGCCTAGGAGCAACTTGTACAACATTTAAGCTCTGTCTTGGCTATTTCTGACACACATTTAAACATAAAAACAGCCACCTTCTTAATACACTTGCCGAACTTAGACTGAACATCTGAAACTCAGAGGTTATAGGATGTTTAATAGAGACTACACAACATGTCTGTAAGTTGCTTTGGATAAGGGAGTCATTTAAATGCTGTAAGTGTAACTGTTTACAGTGATGCTGTTTGTGCCGCAAGCCTGTAGACAAGGTGGGGAAAATGATTAATCAAAAAGTGCTAAAAGTTTACTTTCAGAACCTGTGAAGCTTGTTCTGTAGAAAACGAATAAGTGTAAGGGTTTCACTGGAAAGAATAATAGTCACAAGATGGCAACAAGGATTTGTATGGTTTGTGAAAGAAAGATTGGTGTCTTTCACCACATTTGGTTTCTACACGCATTTCTACAGTTGCTGCTTCTTATATGTTTGCACATACAGACTTCTATCTTTTGCTTAGCATGTTTCAAATGGACCTGTTTAAGCATGCTTTTTATTAAACCTTAAACAGTCACATCAGTCATTGTCCCCCCTCTAGCGAAGTCACTCAGTTTATACTTCATCAACGTCAGCATGCTCCTTGTAGTCCTCAGGCTGAATGTAGCCATCCTCTATAAAGCCGTCCTCATCCTCGGCTGGCCCCGTAAGGCCCTGGTCCAGCTCATGAGCACTGGTCTCCGTCTGCTCCGTGTCCAGGCTGAAGTTGGAGTAGCGGCCCGTGTTAAAGATACCGGGCTCCTCGGCTTCGTGCAGCCTCTGGTGTCGGTAGTCGAAGAGCATCTTGTACCAGGTGGGCGATTTGACCGCACAAACGATGACCATGGATGTGCAGAGAATAATCACGACCACTCCAGTGAGGAACTTCCAGCTGTTAGTCACCACTGGCTTGCCATTTTGTTCAGTGTCTAAAGCAAGACACATACTGCTGTTATATATATATATATATATATATAGAAGTTTCAAACCAATGGTCCTCGTCAATTTTTAGATGCCCCCAACTAAATGTCAAATAGTCTTGTATGAGCGTTGTACTGTAGTTGAACTCTTTCTGTCACAGTAAATTGCATATTTTTGTTGGGCAGTTCATGCCTGTCACATCTTATCAGTGTGTTTACACAGAGCATCATTGTTCATCTTGGTTCTTCCTACTGTTTGCTTGAATGGCTAGAACAGCAGCATTTTTTTGTTTGACTGCAGAAAGAAAAATGTTCTTTTGGAGATACTAAGAAGAGTCACATATCTCTGTGTCACAGTTCATTATTTAAATTCACCGCTCGCATATCAGATTATTCACGTAAATAGCATACTACAGTATCACACTATGATGAAACTTTATAAAGGAGAGTTGCCACAGAAGCAAAAGGCTACATTACACCTCTCAAATGGCAGGAAATAGGAATATTTTCTTATTTAAGAAGAACAATGGATTTTAAGGCAAATTCCATATTAATCCATGTCAGGAAGTAAATTTGGTATCACATGCTTCTTCATCAGTGGGTTTAATGGTGGATTGCACTGCAACTATAGAGATGCATATGGTATTGCACATGGGATCGAAAGTTTGGTACTTTTGCAGCTATCTTTCATTCTTCATTAGAAGTCTTCATTAGAAAATGCCGTTTTGATGTTTTATTGTGTCTATAAAGGAGTCAAACTGCTTGCTAAAGTATGCTAAAATGACTACAGTGGTAAAAGGTGGAGTTCAGGGATTTTGTACATATCCTTTGTAAGCTTTAACACCAAGGGTTGGTACCACAAAGACTCTATTTAGCAATACATTGTATTGGTATCAACGTCAAAATGTTGGCAGCTTGACAATTACGCTAGGTGTTTATGTTATGTCTTTAGAAAGATTAAAGTTTTGTCATTAGTAGACTGCGTAAGTGAATGTAAACACCAAAATCAGATTTTTTTTAGGATTATATAGGTTATTTCATATGCAAAAATACTTCTTGATATATCAATATGCTCAGTATGTGGCAGAAATACAAAAAAAAAAACATAGTCACCTTTGCTTGAAACATTCTGGCTGCTTGCTGTGGTCAGCGTTTGATGTGGTGGACTTTGGATGGTAATAAATGCTTTTGTAGAAGCTGTGACTGTAGTAGGAGTAGAAGTGGTTTTTGTAGTAGAGACTGTGTTGCTTGTCACTGGAGGTAGCTGTGTTGTTGATGTTTTGAGCACATCCAGGATTCGTTTTCCAGCCAGGTTCGCTGGAGTGGCACAGGTGGCATTTGGTCCTTGAAATGCAAAACAAGTAATGTGTATTATTACTTAATCAGCAAAAACATTTCTATTTTAGTCTTTAGTATAGTGCCCCTTGAACTTTTCCACATTTTGTAATGTTACAACCTGGAACTGAAATGCACTTAATTGGGGTTATATGTCATGAATCTACACAAAATAATCCATAATATTGAAGTGGATGAGAATGAATATACTTTGCAAAATTATCTGTAAATAAAAAAGTGATTGTACAAGTATTCATCCTTGATTGCATACGGATTCATTGCTGTGAAAACCTTAAATTAGTTCTTGTGCAACCAGTGGCCTTGGTTATATGAATATGGCTCAACCGTGACATTGCCCTGAGGAGGCCGTCTACCAAAAGTGAGTGACCGAGTAAAGAGGGGAGATTAGTCAGAGAAGCAACCAAGAGACTACGGATAATTCTCAGCATGATGCTACCGCCGCTATGCTTCGCTGTTGCTGTGGTGTTCTCAGGGTGCTATGCAATGCTTTATGTTTTTTATTTTAAAATAATTGTGCAATACTATAGGTTATTTTGTGTGGATTCACAACATATAATCCCAATTACGTCCATTTCAGTTCCAGGTTTTAGCACTACAAAATGTGGCAAAAAAAATTCCAGTGCACGAGGTTTAATTAGAGTGGATCCCACCTGTCTGCAATCCCACATCATTCAACCACTTCATGAGCGTCAGTAACTCCTGCGTGCATTTCCATGGATTCTCGGCCAGATCCAGTGTCTTGAGGTTCTTCAAATCTGTGAAAGTCTCATTCCTTATCGTTTGTAGTTGATTCCCGGTTAAACGGAGAGTTTCCAGACTGCTGAGAGCAGAAAAAGCTCCATGAGGCAGCCGTGCTATGAGGTTGTACGAGAGGTCCAGCTCTGTCAGTTTGGAGTAGTTTCTCAGAGTCTGTGTGTCCGAGCTGTTCATCACAATGCAGTTGTGTTGCAGGATTAAATGGGTTATGTTTACACAGTAGGTGGCAGGAATGTTTGCCAGACTCTTATTGCTGTCATTCACCTTGAAACAAAGGCAAACATGTCATTGAGTTCACTGTAATATAAGTGTAGTGAATTAACCCTGAATTAATATACAGCACATCACGCATCATGTGATTTTTTTCGAAGTTGAAGAACTTTGCATGCAGTGTTCATGATAATCTGCATTTGTCTTTAAACTGGTTCAAAAGCTTCTCTGAAATACTCACCAGCATTTCAGCTGAAGCTGCCCATAGAGCCACTGTCCACAGCAAGACCACCTCTTTCACCATCATGATCATTTACCTGCAACAACTCACCAGAATCAGAGCTGCATGTAACACTCCATAAAAACAACCACCAGTCCACACATTAGGCAAAACCGCACATCATTGTATCTCTTTGGACAAAGACGTTATTATTTATCCACTGAGCTCAGCTGCTTCAGACGGATGACTATGAGAATAATAATCAAACTCACTAAGTATGAGGCCAGGAATACAGCACAAAGGGATGCTTTGTGCACATGGGTTGGTCCTGTAGGAGCATGCTGGAGCATGCTGTCTTCCCGTGTGCCTCAGCTTGTGGGCTTTTTTTTTTTTTAAGTGTTATCTGCTGTTAGCCACAAAGCCACTTGAAAGGAAGCCCAAATGAGTACAAAGTAGACCTGTGCCCTTGGCTGAAGGGGTAGCTTGTTTTGCTGCAATGCATGAGCATGGAGGTCAGGAGTGAATAATTGTGTGAATTTGTACACATTGGGACACTCGCTGGATATCAGAGTGGCTTTTGCACTATGCACAAATGTGGCATCATGTCATATGACAAGCCTCGCTTTGTACATGACCTCTGTATAAACATAATATTCAGGTTGTCCACATAATTGAAATAATGAACTGATATTCTGTGAAAAGGTTACAGAACAAAAATTGTCTATCACTGAAATTCAGGTTATATGATATAAAGACAGAATAAAGACCTTGCAGCATAACCTGACTGCCATATTTACCAGACTACAACGGCTTTCAAGTCCATATCCAGGATGAGTTATGGGCTTTATCTTTATTGCACAATTTTATACATCACTTCTACTAACATTATGCAGATTGGGGTATAATTGGTGCAAAATGATATTGCTTTAATGATTATTTAATTTAAAGTATTGTTTATTTAGTTAGTGGTTAGTGGAAGGTGCTCACTTGTATCCAAAATTCAGCGGTCATTTGAAGACCACCATTTCCATGTTTCGTTGAGCCACACTCGAGTTTGAAACCAGCTTCAACTCTTCAACTCCAAATACCAAACTCTCGGGACAAACAGCCTCAGATTTGTGTTGCACCTGGTATAATGTGCATTATGCTAAATTTTCCTTATTATAAATATACTGAACGCTACATGGATGTGTATGTCACATTTTCTTTTATTTTTTTCTTTCTCGCTTAGTAAATATTACAACCAAGTCACGTCTGGCATATAGATATTTCAAATTATTGCAGGCTAATCTTGACCCAAGCCGTGATCCTTTTAAATGTGACACATCACCAGTTTGGTTTAACACATACCAAAGCACATCAGAATCACAATGTGTAGAGTATAAATCCCATGATACCTCTTTTGCCAAGACCATGACCATAGCAAATAACAAGTTAACTGTCCGAACCTGATGACATTTTCATATTTTAACCCTTGAAACGTTGGCCTAATTCCATCTGCTCAGCCGCTTTGTCATTTCCTAGATACGTCTCTTTACACTTATGTATCTAAATCTACATGATCCTACATAAATATGTACTTCATTGAATAAACAAATATTAACAAGACTCAAGAAATAATACATGATTTAAAGCTTTTAAACATATGAGACTTACCCTTAAGCTGATAACGTAACAGGCAAAGAGCAGTGACTCTGGAATATAGAGTGTTGAAAGAGTTCTTCAAGCAACTGAGCTACATAAAGAACCTTTGCTCTGCGTGATAAAAGTAAGAAATTTCCACCTGGCTAAAGATTCACTGTCAAGTGTCAGCCGACTAGAGAGAACTCGCTGTAAAAGATTAATTGGAGATATTTTGGTCATAATTTCAAGCAATGCCATCTAAATTCTATCATGTGATTTGGTCTGTGGTTTTGATAAAGAAATGCCCCCTTTTTTTTTTCTTTATTTCCCTTTTTAAAATGTTATGTAATATATGTGCTGCAACCTGGGAAAACCCTTCATCAAGTTTTGGCACTTTCTACTATACATAGTTCTGAAGCGTAAAGACTTTCCATACCTGAAATTTGTTTCTATCTTGCATGTAAAGTTCTAGCATTTAAAAATGTGGCTACTCTCAAAAGTGAGCACAGGAGCATTGTGGACATTGTGAAAGCTGGCATCTGATTACAAACTGCAATGAATAGGCTTATGTTTCTTGCTCTAACTTGATCTAAACTCATAAAATGTATGAGGAAATCACACTTAGGTAGCAAATCTTTAGACATCTTTAGGCTGACTTTTTATTATTGCGGTTGAATAAACATATTTTCATGCTGTTTTGGTAAAATTTATATTACATTTATGGTCTCAAAGTATGCTATAGACATCTCCAAATCCATATTAATGCCCATGGACTGGAATGGGATTTTTATCAAGTGCCTGTTGTTGAAATGGTCAGGTGGTCCACAATGGTCCACATTCACACTGACACACATACTATATAAACTATATAAATAATAGTTAGTCACCAAATCATTCGTGTTGGAAGCTCTTTATGAATTTAACTTTGCTGTTGAGGGCTTAGCTGTTGCTCACTTACTCCTGATTCTAGCTGGCAATGCACTGAGCGTATGAATAGATTAATGTGTCTAATGTAGATGGTCACATTTCCCTCTGTCTCAGGAAGGAGGACTTGATCCATGCTATAGAGGAAGAGATTGAAAGGGAGAAGCAGGCAGCAGATGACATAGTGAAAAAAATGCCCCCAGAGAAACAAGCCAAGTATGCAGAGATGAAAGCCGTCAACGAGGAGCTGCTACAGGTTGGCTTAAAAAAAAAAAAAAAAGATTTGATAACAAGATTTACACCACTGATATCTCAGTACCAACAGAATAAGTAGCAAGCAGCTATATGTGGGAGAACAGTAGCTCAGTAGGATCGAGTATCATACAGGAACTGTGTATGCAAGTGCAAGCTTCATTATTGTAAATGATTTGCAGTTTATGGCTGCGTCTATTCCTCCGTGTACACAAATGTCTGTGTTTCCAGGAACTGGCAGCTCGTCAGGACGAGCTGGACGCACTGATGACCAGGAAGGAAACATTAGAGGCTGTGAGTGAACTCCTCACACCTGCCACACACACACACACACATCAATTGGCTTTCTCCTATTGCACTGACCTTGTAATAAAGCCAGATTACAACAGTGGCAGTAGAATCCTGATTTTTGTCAGTCTTCCTGTAAATAAGACACACACACAAAGCTCACTTTTAGACCTAAAACCCAAAAGAATCCCAGATTAACTTTTCCAGCAGTGCTGTTAGCTTTCTTTCTTTTCTTTCTTTCTCTCTCCGTTGCGCTCTGTGACCGTTTTAGGAGTTGGAGCACTCCCAGGTGAAGCAGGAGGCAGTGGTGCTGTACGAGCGGCTGCATGAACTGGAGCTGCGCCGAGACGCCCTGCAGGCTGAAGACAAGAGCATGATCTCTCCGCAGGAAGAAAGAGAACGTCTGCTGAAACAGGTCAGCACGCACCCTGTACCCCTCACCCCCTCTCTACACCAGCATAACAGATTCACGTAGGACTTTTACACATTGATTTTACGTTTTCTTACCCCTTCAGGTGAAGGAAGATAATCAAGAAATTGCCAGCATGGAGCGGCAGTAAGTATCCTTGTTTTTGATGTGATCATGAGCGGAACATTACATTAGTTGAGCTGAAAAGGTGTCTCGTTTCCTCAGACTGACTGAAACGCGGGAAAAAATAAACCGCCTCACAGAAGAGTTGCGCCAACTTGACATGGACATGGAGGACCATCAAGGTATGGTATAACCGCATCACCTCCTATAGACAGACATCTTAAGTGTGAGATATTTTAGACACAGATCACTGAGGACTGTCTGAGTGTGTATTGGAAACGGCACCCTTTTGTGTTAAAAGTCCCTCATCAGCTGTACCACACTAGTAGTAAGGATTTGATCATTTCAACAGTTCTGGAAATTGTGCAATGATTCTATATAGTCTTGCTTGTTTGTGGGTAATTACCAATAAAACACAATGTAATTTTGATTAATGACAAGGGGAAAAAAAAGTGTTGATTGATTTTCTATAACAGCAGCTTTGATAGCAGTTCCAACTGTAAGCCAAATCACAGGTTTACATTAATGCACTTGTTCTAATACGTTATCATTTCAAGTTCAGTAATAAGCAAATAATCAAAATGTGGAATAATTGATATGGTGACATATCAAGAGAGTCTAGTAAGAGAGCGACTGTTTGTAGCTGCCATAATGTAACTGATAACAGGAACTTGTTTTCGCAGGCATTCCACAACACTAAATGTAACTATAAATGGATAAAAAGTATCACTCTTTAATAAATACGGAATTTTTAGAGATGGCAAATTGCTCTAGTACAAGAAGAATAAACCACTTTGGGACATAAGGTGCGATGATTAAAGCGCTGGCTCTGTCATCTGGAAATGAGTAGAAAATAAACGTTCAGATTTACAGATTTAGCATGGTGTCATGGTTGATTACTGCTGGCACTAGTGAGGTAGTCTTGCAAGCCAGACTTCTAATCATTGCTTTTAATCGTTTCATCACTAAATGGTCAAAAACTGCCGACTTGCACATGAGGGGGTCACCACAGACCCTTTATGAAGCCCACTGGCAAAAGACAAGATCTTATTTACTTGAAACAAAATTTTTAAACAACTTCTAAACTTATTTTAAACTTAAAGGATGCTTATTATATGTCTCCGAAAAGCACGTTTTTCAAACCTTCCTTTTTGCCGTCATATAGAGGAATGTGAATAGCCAATCACATTTCAAACCTGTAAGATTCTGAAGCTAAGGCAGGCTAAGTGTACAAAAGGTATCAGACACCCTGTGGGCCGTGAGCGAAGCGTCTGAGCTTTGAGACTCTCGCCTGTCCCGAATCGGTAGCACACAGAGACGCAGAAAATGAACTTTCCATAAGTGCAGACAGCCCTGGCTCCAACAGAGTTCATGATGTATGCATTCATGCTTTTGTCAGAATTTCTGGGAAAGCCCCTGGGACAGATATTGTAGTTATTTCAGTGTGTAAGCACTATGCGATTAGGCTTTGTTTTCTGTAGGGGCTGTTTGCCCTGAACAGACTGTAGATCCTTAAGTGCTTTTGGATGTGTTCCAAAAACTTTAGCATAGTGTGTAGGTGAAGCCTTGGGAAGATACAGTGAAACAGAAGAGTTGGAGATCTGTGTGTGTGTGTGTGTGTGTGTGTGTGTGGACAGCCAAACCCCATCTGTCCATTGTAGAGAGGATGTGGACACTGCAGGCTCATTGTACAGCATGATCTAAAATACACAGACACAAAGCATCCTTACACACGCAGCATGTTGCTCTGTATTGTTGGTTTATGTCAAGCTGTCTCGCTGTTTTTCTTATTGTTTCCTCTCCTTTCTTTTTCTCATTGTGTGTGTGTGTCTTTTTCCTTCTCTCTTTCTCTCTGTGTTCATGTCAAGACGGTAAGATTATGTCCCTGTATGTGTTAGTTTCAGTACCTCTGGCAAAAAATTGATGTAATTATCTTTAGAAAAATTGGGTTAGCGTATAAGGAATTTTGTGTAAGCTATATCCTTCTTTATGGAACCGATAATGTAATTATACATTATATAAAAATATAGAATTGTATATGGATTATTAGTCAAGCTGATCCACAAAATGATCCTGGATCAGTTTGTGAGATATTTCCTGTCTATGTGCCAATGTCTATTAAAATTCCACATAGTTAGGTAGCTTTTATCTCCATATTAAAGGAACAGTTTGAATAAAAATGAAATGTACACAATGCAGTGGATCAGTCAAGATATTATTGAGATGTCAGACTAAGATTAGTAGATAAATTTTTTTTCACAGATGTGCAATCTTTGCTTTAATAACAGGTGAACGAACTCAAAAATACAAAGAGCTGCAGAAAAAAGAAGAGGAAATCGACGGTGAGTGTAATCTTCCTGCTTCCACTTGCAGTGTAACGTGGGACTTCTGTGAGTGGCTGCTGAGGTCACTGTTTTTTAAATATTGTTTTTTACTGTGCATGTTTTCACAGCTTACCTGGAGGCGTTTGACACAAATCGAGCTCAGGAGATGGAGCACATTCAGGAGACTCAGGCCAGCATCGTGGCCCTGCTGGAGCAGTGTAGCAGGGTAGAAAACTGCACACTCAGCATGTACTCTGACTTTCTTAAATCACTCAAGGTTGCTTGTGAAGCCTAGAGGCTTTTAGTGTAGAAACTGTTTTTGTTCAGTGATTTACAGATCAATTGTTTGGCTTCTGGTGAAATGTTAGTCAGTTAGTCAGGGTGTTCTGTTTTTCTTTCAGATGATGAATCGTATGAATCAGCTTTCAGCCGTCAGTCCCCATGAGCTCAGGTCCATGCAGGAAGACCTCAGCTTTAAAGAGACAGAGATGCAGAAATCTCAGAGTACAGCCAAGGGACTGTCTTCTGGTCAGACACACACACACACACACACACACACACTATACACATATATGCTTACAGTATAGCAGCTATAAACAGTGATTCCTTCACAGCCTCTTTTTTCTTTCTCTTGAAGTTTATAAGAATGAATAAAAGTGCAGCTTGTCATGTTACTGAGCAACTGCAAAGTCTTTCCTGTGTAGGAAAATGTTAAGTTTCAGCTTTACTTCTGACTGTTACAAAGGGTTGACACTGGATGCTCCTTACAAAAATACTAAATAGACATGATAGATTTTTAATCTGTTTATGTGGAGCGCATACCCCACACAAGTCCCTGTGTAATTTGTTAAAGAAACAATAATTTATTAGGACGAACACATTGCAGCCAAACTGCTGTCAGAGCTGCTGACCAATCAGAATTGAGAATTCAGCAGAGCTGTGGTATGATAAATAATGAATTAAGAAGATAATTGTGTAAATAAGTTGACAGCAGGCTTTAAATGTTGCATGGAAAGTTTTTCATGGATTAAAAGCAGTAACTGTCATAATTAGTGGAGTGACTAACTGCAGGCAAGGTGCTCCGTCTTATTAGTGTTAATAGATCTCTGCTGTTACTGCACATGACCTGTAATAAAAAGGGAGGAACAGCCACACATGCGCTAGTCCCCAGAGAAAGCGAACTCAAAATGAATCAAGGTGACCAAACGGTCAGTTACACTGCTCGTGTCCACTCCCCAGTTCCACATCCGTCTCCTTCACTCCCTGCTATGTGTGTCTAAATAGTGGCTGAAGCTCAGCCAAGAGGCTTTCCTTCCTTTGTGTGAGACACCTTGGAGCTGTGGTATCCCTCCCACTCCTCAGTATCGTCTTATCTCCGCTGTGCCGCCCCATTTCCTCCACTGCGCTCTATTCTCGGGACCACCAGGCATTGTTCCTCCGCACCCTGTTTGTTTATCTTCTAGCAGTGCACTTTCATAGCCTGCTGAAAAGCAGAGCAGGGGAATGCCGTACAGCTTGGCTTTAAAGGAAGAGGCTGCTGGAGACCAGAAGAAAACCAGCCGGGACTAATTTGTGTAATGCTAATGCACGTAATGGCATTCATTAGCAAAGTTAACATTTCAGGCTGGTGTATTTCTTTAAATAAATGATTTGGTGGAAAAATTAATTTACAGTTATCAGCCAAGACATGTTTGATGTTTGAGTTTTACTTCATATACATGCTTCAAAGACATTGTTAAATATCATAATCTAATTTTTTTTTTTTTTTACAAATTATGAGGTTTTGGATAAACAACAAACATGACTGAATAGTGACAGGATTTACCTTTTAACACTTAATGATTTGTTTATGGCTATAATAAGACAATTCAAAGTGGTTATGTTTTGTTTCATAGTGGTTATTTTGACTAGTGTCTTGGACCCTGAATTAAAGAGGCAATTGATGAATCTTCTGGTCTACCAACCGGGGAGAGTGAAAGCAAACATGTTTCCTCCGAGACACGTAAAGCTAGCCAACTTCATCTTTTCGAAGTGTTGCTGCGCCAAAGAGCAGCGTAACACACTTGGAAGAATGTATGAGGAAGAGGGCAGATATGAACTCACAGACGCACATGATTGGCTAGAGAGAATATGCCATCCCTCCCACCCAGAGAGCACTGCCACTTTTGCTTCCTCAGGATTCGAATTTGCGATGTCCTGACAATAGGGTGAACACTTTTCTGTTGCGTCACTCGGGAGCCCAGTTGTTGACTTCTCTTTAAACAAGTCATTTCGTCAGTTCGCTAATCAGAGCAGAGTAAATTAAATTAAACATAAATACATATAGTCACAGGTTTTATATATAAATACATAAAAGTGGTGAAAACTCTTTTCTTTATAACTTAATGACTCTAGCCCTGTAGCTCGTCTCTGGTCCGATGAGCTGCCTTCGGTTAAATAATTTACATAAATGCATTTGAATCTGCTGCAAAAGCTGTGCTAGTTCATGTTTCGAAAACAGAAGTGGCTGAAAGACGGCATGTTTTTTTCATATGCTGTTCTGCTCTGCTGCAGTGTTTTTCAAGTTAAAAAACGGCCCCCGTGTTACAGTTTTTGTTCATTTTTATAGATTACAGTAAGTCGTACTACTTCCTAAACCACACTGGCAAGGCTGTGTGACATTAATAAGAACAGGGTGCTGTTTGAGGCAAAAAGTAAAAATATAAAAAATTCAAACCAATGCAAAAGTAAAGAAACGCTTTAGAGGAACTACATATGTCTTGACTGATCGATAAGCACATCTGCCAAATAAATAAAGTTTAATGGAAAATTATATACATTTAATATTTATCTATTTCTTTAAAGCTATAGTGTGTGCGTCTATATGAGGCCTTGGGAAGTTCACCGATTCTGAAAAAAATACAGCTGTGTGCACAGGGTGTGCAGAGGTAAATGTGTAGAACAAACAGGATTAGCTTTATTATACAACTGGAATGCTGCATTGCTGTTGTGTAAATATTTTCTGAAACCCTGTCTAAGATATTCATCACAAAAGGGTCTGTGTAAAGTGGCCTTTGCCTTGGTGCGTGCGTGTTTGTGTGCGTGTGTGTGTGTGTGTGTGTGTGATGACTGGCTCGGGTGGTAGGTAAAAGAAAAACCCCAAGAGGAGGAAGCAGCAGAGAATGCTCAGAAACGCTGACAGGGCATTTTGATTACACACTACATGCTACACACATACACCCATGCACCACTCTCTCCAAACACAGAACCGGGCCTGTTGCCTATCAGGAGGAACTGGCCCTTTTCCCCTTCCTGTCTCCCCAAACCCACCAGTGCTGTGCAAACCGAAGAACCTGCCACTAGAGAGCATTTCCAGTGGGAAAATGCCTACAGATAATGATTTTGCTTAGCTTCCATGTTGTATAACAGTACTTTCACACATTAGCTGCTTCTAAAAGCATTGAATCATCACTTTGCTTAGCTCTGTATAACTGTCCTTGCACTGTAACACACACACACACACACTCTCTCTCTCTCACTCCCATGTGCCTTGTGTCCTTTTGCCCTATATCAGAAAACATTAGTGCTTATGAAATGCATATTCAGCACAAATGCTCTTTGGAAAAAAGAAACTTGTGATAATTCAAGTTTTCAAACAGAAATATTCTGAGATTCATAGTTCAAATAGAGGCTGAGGTGAAAGGTGACATC
The DNA here is from genome assembly GCA_037576675.1 of Pangasius sanitwongsei. NCBI lineage: Eukaryota > Metazoa > Chordata > Actinopteri > Siluriformes > Pangasiidae > Pangasius > Pangasius sanitwongsei. Next base: position 3,710,033 of record CM075029.1, on the reverse strand, counting down.
TGTGTTTCAGCCGCAATGGAATATCATCCTTTTTTTTTTTTTAAAGATACTGTCTATGGTATAAAAGATCTATCATGACAGAGTGGCAGCAGAACGATAGCAGAACGATAGTGCCAGATTTAAAAAAAAATACAGTAGAAAACTATAAAATTAAAACTTTTCATACAGAGATGAATTTTAACATCTAACAAAGTACTTCTCACTATGAGTAACAATGGAATTGTTTTTAAAGAAATGAAAGTGAATTTTAAGTAAGGAATAAAACATGATATTAAACACGATATTAAATAAAAATTTTTTTTTTTTTAAAGATAAAAAACATTAATACAGTATTAATGTTTTACAACAATTAAAAAAAATCATGTTGACAAATTTCTGTGGTATAAGAAGAATAAAACACTACGGGACATGCAGTTATAGGAAAATAATCAACCTAAGCAAGGTAACAGTAACTGTGCTACCAGTAAGCCTGTAAGTACCAGTGGAACAGTAACACTTCACCTCAGCTCGCACCACACCACCTCTTAGTCGATTATTTTCCTATGACAGCACACCCTCAAGTGTTTCATCCCTTACGTAAAACTTTATGTATGATGTACAGTACTGTGCAAAAGTCTTAGGCACATGCAAAGAAATGCTGTAGAGCAAAGATGCCTTCAAAAATAATGAA
>CM075029.1:3665219-3709263 GCA_037576675.1 Pangasius sanitwongsei | reverse complement strand
TTTTGCAGCAAAACCCAGCAGCCTTCATTATGTTTTTTTTGTCTGAAAAGTGTCTCTTATGTAATCTGCTGCTTTCTCTACTGACATACAAACATTTTTCTGTAACATTTAATTTTTTGTGCTGGAAAACTAATGTTTGGAAATCTAAAATGTTTTTTTTGTACTGAATCAATAATGTAGAAGTCATAAATCAAAATCTATAACAAAGTTTGTACTAAAAAAAATAGGGTGCCTAAGACTTTTGTACAGTACTGTACATCACACATGAGCAATCACTGGGTTAGATTACTGTACTTGATAGAAATGACCAGTGTAGATGTACCAATAAACTAAGTGTTTACATGTGTGTGTGTGTGTGTGTGTGTGTGTGCAGAGTGTGAGCGTCTGCAGCAGGACCTGCTTAATGTAGAGCGACTGGAAGGGAAAGTGCAGGCAGAGATGAACTCTCTGAAAGAAAAGATCCAGGTGATGACTGAAGGACTGAAGACGTACAGGGATCTGGATGCCCTGAAAGCCTCCGGAGAGAAGAAAATGAAGGTAGCTGACTTGTGCCTATGTGGGACAACAGTATTTTTTTTACAAGTCGATTGGCAGTCTTTATGTTTAAAAGTATATGTCAAAAATAGTTTAGCTGTAATGACCTGAGATAAGCATCTCCCTCCTCATAAATTGTGCCCTCTCAGGAAGAATATGTATTTCATTATGCCTTTTCCTCTCGTTAGCAGGCAGTGTTTAGTGACACCCATTTCCTCTGATAGTAATGCAAGCTTTCTGTAGCATAAACATGGATATCGGCTGCTCGAGCTCGAAGGGCATTTTGCGTGAAGCAGGATGCACCTTTTTTCTGAAATGTCTCCCATTAGGTGCTCATGATTCTTCCTCTGTAGAAAGCACATTGTAGCTCAAGGGTCAGGTATACATGGGCCTACGCAGAGTCAGATAACCTAGCTCAATTTTGAGAAAAACTAAGGCAAACAATAAATGAATACTTATTTTGATAAAGACATATTTTGACAAGTCAGAGTTACAGTTGACTGATTTGGGAAATCTGTGGTTTCATGGTCAGATTTGATTACCATTACTGTTCTGAAAGTATGTGGCATATATGTTACTAAAATAACAGGACATTTCAAGGACACGGCCACAGATCCAGCAAAATTAGATTAAAAGTTCAGTCGCCAAATCAGCAGGGATAGGTTAACAGTGCTTCAAATAAGCAGAGACTGGCCAAAAAAACAAGTCACATCTTAAAGCTATTAACATGATAAAAAGTCCCTGTGAACGAGTTGTTAGTATAGGTTATTTACCGTGCAGTTACACTGCTGTCAGAGTTGCCGTTAGACACGTTCTGACCAATCAGATTTGAGAATTATGAATTCCTAAAGACTTATATTTGTTCTGTACGTGTTTTTAGATGTTGCAGGAAGAACGAGTGTCTCTAACAGAGAGGAAAGATGCCTTTAAGAAGATCAATCAGAAGATGAATCAGGAATACGAGACTCTTGCAGCACAGTTACAGGAGAACGAGACTCACGCACAGGTCTCTCTCTCACACACACACACACACACACACACACAGTTTTAATAGTAATATTTAAACAATTTTGTAGGTATTTTCCCCCTAAACTTACCATCTTGGCAAACCAATTCCTTTACTGTATTTTGTGTCAACACCCAGCAAGCAACTTCATTGTGTCCCACCACTACATTATTTCTGGGTGGGGTATCGTTTCCTGATGCCTGTGCTCTTGTACAGGCTAAAGGTCCAGGCTCACAGTCTTCACAACAGTCTTGGCAACACACCTCTGTGCCTATCTATGGAGGAAACGGTTCTGTCCAGCCAGCAAATTTACACTGTTGTTCTGTTGAGAGAGCGGCGACGATCATGTCCTTAGATACTCCAAACATACCCATTGTGCTGGGATTAGCTGGCACATTTCACATGCCCACTTAAAGTCACCTAATCTTTATGAAACATTTTTCTTATGATAAAAACCTTTTAGGGAGTGTCACTGCAGTGCTTCTGCTCCTGGGAACTCATGGGAAAATCTGAGCTAGCATTAAACACATGACGGGAAAGGGTTAATATAAGAATATAACATGTACAAATATGCAATGGCACGACACAACACTGGTTTACCATGGAAGAGTTGTATATTCATACAATCTGGGTTTCCTGATGAGAGTAAAAGCCGCTTCTGTGCTGTTTTCTAATCACCACTTCAAGAAATTTGTTGTTTTAACATAAACAAAATGTGATGGATAACATTTTTTAAAAAACACTCTGAAATAATAGAAGTGATGAGATTAAGATTTGCGTTTAACACCAGTGACAATCTCTCTGATATGAATTTCTATCGTTTGTCCTGCAGCTGACAAATCTGGAAAGGAAGTGGCAACACCTTGAACAGAACAACTTTGTTATGAAAGAATGTATCCTTTTACACTGTTCATTCAGCATCCATGCTAAGCACAATTCTGGCATCACTCATTTATCATCAAGAGCTTTATCCTGGTCAAGGTTGCAGTGGATCAGGCATGAGGCTGGAATATACCCTGAATAAGACACCAGACCATTGCACACACACATTCACACCTAGGTGCAATTTAGCATAGCCAGTGCACCTAACGGCATACACTATATGGCCAAAAGTTGGTGGACACCTAACCATCACAACCATACATGCTTTTTGAACATCCCATTCCAGGGTTAGTCCCTTTGCTGTTAGAATAACCTCCACTTTTCTGTGAAGGCTTTCCACTAGATAGATCGTGGCTGTGTGGACTTTCTCAGTTTGGGGAAGAGCCACATATGGATGTGATGGTCAGGTATCTACAGGCCATATAATGTATGTTTGGGAGTTGGGAGGAAACCAGAAAACCCAGAGGAAGCCCGCATGGAAAACATGGGAAACGCCACATAGACAGTGAAGTTCAGGACTGAACCTGGGACCCTGGAGCTGTGGTGCAGCAATGCTACCCTCTGCATTCTGGCACTGTTCACTCTTATACTGATCCCAGATGTCTGTACACAGTCCATTTATAGAAAGCTGCACACACCCTGAACATGCAGTATTCAGCATCAACATGTTATCCACAACAATCTGCAAAAGCAGTTCCATAACCACAACAATCTGCTGATATAAAGCCCTGAATCTGCTCTGCATCAGCTGTCAAACAAATATCAGTACTCCCTTCTCAGGCCTATCAACAATCCTGCTCCTAATCTGGTCCTAATTTTATTTTTGGACTACAAATATAAATGTTTATTATATCACACTCCCTTTAATTCCTTTGTTCTTATTTTCAAGACTCTTTTTTTTTTTACATTTGTATTTTACTTTGTTCTTTGTGTGTTTTCATTCTTTTGAAAATGTGCATTCTTTTTGAATTTTACTTGCATGTGGTGGGATATTTGGTGTTTAACCTATAGAGGTTAAAGGGTCAGATTTTCAACAGGTGGTTTCTTTTAGCAGAAGCACAATCTTCCTTTAACTCCCCAACCACCAGTCATCGCTTCTAAAGGCATGGAGAGCGATTACCGGCCCGTGAAGAAGAATGTCACCAAACAGCTGTCTGAATACAATAAGATCCTTATGGATGCTTTGCAGAGCCCCAAAAACTGAGCGCCACTTCCTGCCTCCTGCGACTGCCATTGCGGCTCTGCGACTTCATCACTGACTCACTTCCCGTGCAGGACTGCTCTCCTACTCAACATTCCAAAGGCATGGCGCACGTGCCGTAGAGATTAGAGACAGTCCCAGTGGTAAAAAAACACACTCTGTCTTTCTCAGATTTATCTGTGACAGCTCTTTGATGGTGAGTACACGGACTCAGAGGCGTAGACAAGAGTTAAGAATATATGAATCTGAATCAACTGTATGGATATTTATACTGGAATATTTCTGTTAATAAATGGTAGATGATCTTTCTAAGGGAAATAAATCCAGCTATTAACCACTTCCAGTGGAAACGTGTCTCTTATTACTTCACATGTGGGTAAATGAGGAACTGGTCCTTTGGATCCTTTGGTAAAATTAAAATAAAACTGTTTGCAGTGTATTGAATTAAAGTGTTTTACACCCTACTGCATCGAAAAAAGCTCTAAATTGCATCATAATAAATCATACATTTGATATATTTCAGATTAAGTACTTTAACATGCATCATGGCCTCATCTGAAGTCTGATAAAGTGGTGTTCCAAAGAGACAGTGGAATTTTTCTTTTTTTTTTTCGTAAAGTTCCACACATTCCACATGACACTTTATTTCACTGATTGCAGCAATACACTTTGTTATGAATTAATGTTCTGTTTAGTTGATGAATGATGTTTTAGGAAACAATGGCATGATGTGTAATTTCCAGATGTTGGCAAGCCTCAGGCGTCTGGGCAGTAAGGGGTTAATGGCAGGCAGGAAGAGCGGTGGCCGATAACACTATTGTTTTAATGTTATTGGTTTCCGCTTTGCTTTATCAGAGAAGGGGGTTGCCCAGTGTTCTTCTCACATTCATGACTCTCTCATCCTCTCGCCCACCCTGTTGTCTGCCTTGTGTATGTGCACTCAGAGCCTCTCTCTCTCTCTCTTCTCTCATTAACACTGCTTTCTGCCACTGGTGTGTGTGTATTTTTCCCCTCAGAAGCACGATCATCATCCTTTCCCCATTACACGAGCACCTCCCATGGGTAGAAGCCAGGGGTGTAGGAGACATAGTGGCAGTAGGCGTGGTGCAAGAAGTGGGAGTATTAGCTTCAAAGCCAGAGTTTAGAATTGCCACTGTGGCTTTTTTTCACCCCAAAAGTACCAAAACAGATGACACCAGAAAACTGGTACTGTGCTTTTTATTTTGAATTATGTATTGAACATCAACGGGTTTGGGAATGAGGACGCAGGAGGCAGGAATTTTTTTTTTTTAATAGGCTCTATTCAGCGCAATCCTTTCACTGCTCTTAAGCACACAAGGCCGAAGTTCAGCTCAGCTCAGTTCAGGACAAGTCAGATACTGAGGGAGAGAGCACCTAAATTGGCAGCCATAAACCACACACAGGTGTAAACAGTCACCCATTACCCGCTCATTCTCCACGACTCCTCATTCACAGCCAGTGTTTGACCACACTGAACAACCAATGCAATGGCAAAGTAAAAAAAAATGCATTACACATACACTTTACATAGGAATGAATACAACTACAGAGAAAGGAAACAGTACAAGTGTTTTTTTAATGTTTTTTTTTTTATAAACAGTGTGTAAAGATTTCATGTTTGTTTAAGTGTTTAGAGAAGAGGTGAGTCTTCACCTTTTCACAATATTACCATTGAATGATTCTTACTAGATTCTTTGATTTTTAGAATTTTTCTGGCCCTGAAATTAGCCCCACCCCCATATGTAACAGCCCTACTCAGCTATACCTGTTTTTCTTCAAAAAGCAGCTCAACTTCAAATGGTATATGCAGTTTTATTGGAGTGGGTAGTGTCAGTTGAAAGATAAAGGAAGCATTTTTAATGTTTTCATTGCTTTGGAATAGGGCATCTAAACATTACAAACCACTCCTTATTCCATTCTATCTTATAATTCAGTGGGAAAAGCTACTCTCATGCTTTAGATAGGTGATATGCATGTAGAATAAAATGCTATAAAATGATTATTCTCTGGGGGTGGGATGGGAAGGTTGAGGGTACTTGGTAGTGGGGGTTCAAATACAAAACTTTCTGTAAGAGAGCCACTGCTACAAAATGTTCTCCGTCAAACCGTTACCCATCTCTCTGACTTCAGCTCCCTCATGGAAAAACACATGGCAATGACCCTTCAGCTCCAAACACTATCTTTCAGTACCCTTTTAGAAGCAGATCTGACTTATCGTGACTCTTGGGAAAATGGTAGAAATAATAAACATTTTCATGTTTATTGTTAAGGAGTTTTTTTTTTTTTGGAACTTTTGGATATTTTGTTCTCCGGGAGGTTATGACACACAGTTACACACTCCATCTGTAGCTTGCTTCTCTATTGAAACTTATTGTAATTGGCCCTAACGTGTATTCCAGTCCATAGAGAAACCAGACACACACACAAACATAAACACACACTCATACACAGTCTAAGGGTTTGATAAATAGTGTATGAGAATAGCCAAAACCATATCAAGTTTTAGTGCCCTCCAGGTAACAATCGTACACACTGGCTTCGTCCCAGGCAGCTGTGCAATTTAAGTAGGGCGTGAAGGAGGGAAAACTGGGACACACCCACACACACACACACACACACACTGAAAATTAGGTATGTGCCAGTAAATATACATTATACTGTCATTGGTAGTGTGAAGTCCTTTAGAACATTTAATTTAGTTTCATTTAAAAGGAGGCTGCTTAAGTAGGCAGCATATTTATTTTCCATTTTTATTTTGGAATGCAGCCTTAACACAGCCGTCTCCTAAGGCTCCTTATTTTGGATAAGCTTATAGGAGCATTGTGTCTTTTCTGGGAAAGGCGTTAGGGTTTAGCAAACACGTCAGTCAGAAAACCTGCCGTTCCTGAATGTTAAAACGTTTTACTTATGATGCTGTCAAGTTTCCTTCACATTTAAAATGAGAACATTTACAGTCAAAAATGTCATCTCAAATGCAGTATTGCTTTTTATCAGTTTATAGCGGCCACAAAACATATTAGTTCCTGTTTTCACTTGTAGCAGTTATAAACAGTCATATCTTTACCAGCTTCTCTCTTTACTCTCTCTTGCAGTAAGAAAGAAGACTTACTGACCTTTACAAGGCTCTAACACTGGAGACTCCTTCCTGAAATCTCCACCATATCAATGATTATATCTTTTCTTTGTTAAATAACAGTATCCATTTACATATATTATTTAGGCTTAGATTATGTATGTAGAGCATCGACCATACAAATCTATGTGTTTTCTGTAGAAACAATAATGTATTAAGAAAATAAGAATTTAGTTCTTGATTTTGAACACACCCTCACTCTCTTTCTCTGCCAAACACATTTTTTTAACTGTGTACACAGTGAGATCTGGTGAACTCCTCTGATAGTGAAGGTTAAGCTGTACGTTCTTTAGCTCTGCTTCTGGCTCAGAGCCCTCACTGGGTGTGATGGAGGCAGCAGAGAGGAACTCCACCCTGTACAATGGTGAGTGACTTACTGTTCCCTCCACACCATCAGCCATGAAGAGAGGGCCTTGACCTCCGCACCGCCCTGAGGAGGTTCTCCTTATCACATTTTCTTTTTGTGCTCTCCAACTCCACCCCAGCTTTTCCCTATTTATTGATACTTCACCTAATATTAATTGTGGGGGTGCCAATAATTCTGAAACTATGTTTTGCAGAAAATAATTGCATTTTATTTATTCATTTATTTTTTTACTTTATTTAAGAAAAAAAAGTTAAAACAAGTTTGTTTGAGCTCAAAATATGACTCATTTCCATGCTCTGTTGATGTAAAAAGATGTCAGAGTTTGGCACTGTGGACAAATTGCTTATTTTAGACAGAGTCTAACAAATTTGTTTGAGCTAAAAATATGACTCGATGCTTATGTTATTAATTTTAGATCCATATTTCCCTTTGCTCACTTCCTAAATGGTGCCAATATTTTTTTTTAGTGTAGACTCTATCTAAAATAGGCAATTTTTCCATAGTGCCAGATTTTGAGCCAAATCTCATCTCTTTTTACAAAAACGTAGCATCATTCACAGATTTTCTGTCAGCACTAAAATGGAAACCATCCATGAGAAAAGCGTGTTAGCACTGCTAAGTTGCCACAGCTGCTATAATAACTGCAATTATTTCTCTAACATCTCTCTCTCTCTCTCTTTCCCATTCCCTATCTTTCTCTCTTTCTCCCAATATAAGCTTATATACTCACACACACACTCCGAAAGGAAGAAACACAGACTGCTGTCTAAACACCAGTTCCTTAAACCTGTTCCGCTCACAAGTCAAAGGTCCATGAGAATATTTTTCCAGCCGTGCTGAGAGAAGCCCGGGGCTGATCATGAATGTAAATACATCCTAATGTTTCTCACTGCCCTCCTCGCACTGCAAATCCAATCACTGCTTCACATAAACACAACATATTTTAGCTCGTGGCTCTCATTAGGCATATTCTGGTATGAAGTCTAAATTTGGGGATTGCTCAGATTAGTCTGACGTTTCTGCTTTATTTCTGTTTCAGCAGAGATGTCCAGTGGTGGAGGATATGAAAACATGGTTCAAGGTCATTGAAGCTCTAATACTCTCTTACTCTGAGACACTGTGTGTGCAGTTAGTGAGTAATTAAGTAATGAATAAAATACAATGCAGCGTGCAAATGTTTGCACATTTCTACACACACAAAACACTAAGGTCTAGGTATACAGCACAAGTGTGAGCTGACTGTTTCACCCACCATCAATCATATCATCGCTACTCAGATGCTAATCCTTATCCTGTTTGTACAGTATCTTCTAGCCTCCCAAAGGAACATCTTCTTGAATATTTAGAGGAGAAAGAATCTGCATACCTGTGCTCACTAGGAAAGCAGCAGTATGATTAACGTTCACTGGGATTTGAAAAAAGTACAATTGCATAACATATGTTTCTGATAAAATACGCTTTTGTTTGTTGCATCTAAAGCCAGTGCCTCAGACTCATTTTTAAGATTGTAGTAGCTTAAATAAACCCTTTCACTGCCATAAAGTTTGGCTAAAAATTCAATGTACAGAATTTTCAACTTACAATCTGTCAAGATGTGTTTCATGTCTGAGTTATGTGGTTTTTGACACTGTATGACACACTGTTTTCTATAAAATAGATGAAATGATGTCGCATCACCACAAACAGTTGAAGCAGCCATCTTGAATCCACTTGATCTACAAGACATAATAGAAGGCTACAGCCTCCTGTTTTACATATAAATCATCCTTATACTTCCCTCAAAACACATTGTTTTGCCCAGTAATACCATTTGTACCTAAATAGTTTAATAAAATATCAGAATATGTAACTTAAATTGAAACCAAATCACATCTAATATACAATACTGCCTTCAAACTTTGGGCTGCTGGTGGCTTCGTGATGACTGCTTCAACTGTTTGTAGAGATGTGAAATCGTCCATTTTTATAGATAACAGTGTGTCATAAACCACATAAGTAAGTGTGAGACACAGTGATGTATTCCTCTCATACCGCAGCAATTTGTCATAACTATGTTTTTAATCACTGAAGAACAATACGTTGGACATTTTATTTGTTTATAGTTGCATTTAATGTTGTGGACGGTCCTTCTGTTCTCACTTACATTATAGCAGCTACAAATAATCATTCCTTCACCAGCCTCTGTTTTTTTTCTCTTTTTGATGTTAATAAGACAAAAATCCAGCAGCTTTTCATGTTACTGAGAAATCACAAATGCGCTCTGTCTTGAAGTTTCCTGTGACTGTTACAAAGCACTGGAAACATAAACATGTCCTTAAAGAAAACCTCACCATATCAACTATACGCGATTTAAAATCCATTTATGAGGAACATCTGCCATACAAGTCCCCATGTAAGTTTTTACTAAAGAAACAATAACATATTAGAATGAGTACATAAATATAAAACTTGCAAGCATACTTACTAGGTCATATTTCTCAAGAGCTGAGTTTACTGTAAAGCTGAATTTACTGAATTTACATTTTAGGCTTGCTAACCAGATGTACTCAAAGTCATTTGAAAAATAACGTTAGCCCGAGTCATAAAAACAATAAACCTAATACATGTGCTGTCAGTGAAATTCTTCAGGCCTGTAGTGAATAATTCAAACTCACACAAATGTGAAGTTACGAGGACACATGGGAAAAGCTAAAGGCCAGTTGTAGTGTGTGTGTGTGTGTGTGTGTGTGTGTGTTTTGTAGGCAGTCTGCTACTAGTCTCTAATGTGTGATGAATGTTACCATTGAAACACAACTTTTCATGGGGAGGACAGTGAAGCAGGGTGAGGATTTATGTATGGCTTAAGCAGTTTAAACTTCTTCTTATATGTAAATTCAGAGTTTTAAAAGAAGGATTGGGCAGAAAAATGTACATTTTCCCTTATCCCAAATAAAGTTAATCAGAAAAGATGTTTGGTGTCTGATGTCTGCTTCTTTAGCTTTTCACTGGTGATATGAGGCTAATGGACATCATTAGTAATGAAAGTCTATCTTATTCAAAATCCTTTTCATAAGTATCTGCCTCAAACTGAATCCAATTCTTTACTGATGTTACACAGACTCCCTGATATGGTTTAGTGTGCATTACTGCCATCTATAAAAATGAACAAAACTTCACAGGACATCAAAAAAGACTTCAAAAAAGAGAATATGGAGCTTATCAGTGTCGACTAAAGCAAAATTGGGAATGCATTTATGGAAAAGAATTCGAGTGAGATAGACTTTCATTACATATTAGATATATCAGCCTTGTACCTCCAGAGCAACGTGAAGAAAGCAAGAAATAGATAACAAAAATGACCTTATTTGGGTTGCGTAAAAATTGTGTACACCTCAGATTTGTCATCTGACGTTTGCTTCTTTAGTTCTACAGTGAAGCTATGACATTTCACTTGTCATATATAACATGTCTGACATATGTTTCTCAAACTTTTTGTATCCAGAGACCCCTTTAAAATTTTCAAATAATATTTTTTGGAAAGCCATAGAGCTTTCTATTCCTGAATGTTCCACTGACAGAAATCTTTAGGCCTGAGTTGACTTTGGTGCTTGGACCCCTACATATTATAACTTTGATAAAATGCGTTGTGAGTTCCACCACTTTAACCAAATAAAAAAAGTCAGGGACCCCCTGGCAATACTTCAGAAACCCCTGGGGGTCCCCAGACGCCATTTTGAAAACCACTGAGCTATAAGACTAATGGAACAAAAAAGTAATGGAAGTCTATTTCACCTAAAGTCTTTTTTTTTTTTTTTAATGAATAAATGCTTCAGAAGTAAAGCCACTCATTTAAAGTCAGTCTATGTGATGTGTGCCACACCTCTATCATGTTTGATGACATTTGCTTCATTGTAATGTCTCTCTGTGTCATTCTCATTCTCACTCTCTCTCTGTCCCCTCCTCTATGGTAAGGTCAATATGGGGACCACTCCCTTCAGGGTTGAATCAGGAGCTGCACCTCATTACAAGCAATTGTTCGGCCTGCCGCCTTTCCCATCTTCACTGGCAAAAGAGAGAGAGAGAGAGAGAGAGAGAGGAAACAGGAAAAAGGAACTTCTACTCCCTGTGCCTGGACAGAGCAGTGAGAGAAAGGGAGAGTTCTAGTGCTTCAGTAGTAGAGGAGGGATGTCTATGTTTCTTTTTGCTTCTCCCGGGGTCTCTGAGCTTTGAAACTCTGTGGATGTGGACGCGCTACTTGTTCATGCCCCTCAGCCGGGCAAATATGCCTCACCTGCCTGTCTCGGTCACTGTCTGTCTGCTGGGCTGCTTACTTACAGGTCAGTTAAAATGCTTTTTTCCCCTTTATTAATTCTACCAGTTGTCCTTTTATCTATTTAAGCTTCTAAGCTTTGGGTGACTCACTCAAGGTTTTTCTTAGGATACTTGTTCTGACTTGTTTTTTTTCTTTGTTTTGCTGTTTTGTCTAGTGAGTTATTTAGTTTATGTATCGGTGACTTTTGTGTAGTCTAGGATGACTACAGAAGAAGTCTGCTCATGGATGAATGGACAAATGTCATGGCATGTTTACTTAGTTTAAGCGTTCTATTAGTAAATAAGATCTGAGTTGACGTCTACAGAAAAAAAGAGTCTGGACTACTAAAGACCCAATTAGGTGATACAAATAGATATGGTGAGGTCGAACACAGTTGTGCTAGTAACATCTTCTAGCTGCACCGATACCAACTTTACAGTCTGCGTGAAGCAGTGAAACCAAGTTATGTGACTGCTTAGTCTGGAAAATGTTTTATTAGTGCAGCCAGAGCAGTTTTATATACGGCTACGGGTCAAACTGACATTAATTAACCTCTGATTAGCACTAGTATTGGTAAGCTTCAGGGATCGGCCTTAGAACTGCTGATGACTTGTGCTGTGTGTGGATTCTATGCTTTTCTGTCGGACTATCATTAGAATTCATAGTCATAATACTGTGGCACTGTATATGATAAGAATAGTTCTTTACTGCAGTCAGATTGTTGGAGTTGGAAATCCATAGAATTTTCTAAAGAGCAGCTGCAATCACCTAAGCCACATGTTTAAAAGCTGAAACTGTGTCTTGGCCACTATGCTCTGGACTGAGTCTGAGTCTGTTCATTTTAAATTAGTATTACACTGCTGTGTTGCTAGTTATGGTCTGGAAGTCATGGGAAATAATTTTCCTGATTCACAAATGAATCAATAAACAGACGTAGGTCTATAGTGTGCGTCTCTGCTAGCAAGCAAGTATCACTTTTGGGTCAATTATGGCTTATATGTCCTATTGAAGTTTTTCTTTATCCTGTTCATACAAAGTCCAAGAAAAACACTTAGCAACTTTATTTATTTATTTTTTTGCTATCTGTTTTCCTGAGCTACTCATAAGAAAGCCAAGAGTAATGGGCTCTGATATTACTTAAGTGGAATGAACTTTTTATTGCTTAACTACGCTAGGCAGGATAGCGAAAAAGACTACAATAATGGGGTACACTCTTGCAACTCGCAGTAACATTTCAAAACAGCAGCAGACAAAATCCATCTTCACAGAGTGATATTTGTAATATTAATCTTTTCAAACCTAATGAGTAAACAAAACATGAGATTGTGAGATTCTCTGACAACCCCATTTGTAAATAATGACCCCTAGTTCAGGAACCGCTGACTTAATAAAAAGGCTGTCACCATGAATTAGTTTAAAAGAAATGATTGATTAGATTGAGCTACATGTTGGTAAGAAAACAAATATCCAGTCATTTAGTTGCCTTTTCATGTTCCCGTTCCACCATCTTTTTTTCATCATCCTTATGTGGATTGATTAGCACACACGCTCTAGCGCCTGAGTCTTATCTCCATATTATCACCAACTCCCCCAATAGAATCAGCTCAAATCCGCTCAAAGCTCCTCGCAGATGCTCTCTTGGAATGCTGATCACATCCACCTCTGAAAGTCGCTCGAGACAAATGTAAAGTACTTCTTAATATATATATAAGTGAGCCTCTAATCATTAACATATGCATGTTTCATTTGAGATCATGTCATACATTTTGCATCATATAATAAGTGTTTTTGCAATGTTAAATGGTTTTGCACAGCAGTTGGACATTTTTCTTGGCTTTCCTAACTGCATCTAGCTAGATACTATCTTTATGTTTAGCTAATAGTCCCATTGTGACAATAAATAGATCACAATATGTAAACAACTGAAAGACAGGACTAGCTAGTTAGGATAAAAAAAATGCCTGAAATGAGGTACAGCCAATCCACCAAAAATTACTGAGATACAGTACTGTACTGTAATTGATAATAATTCTGTAATATGATGATGCCTTTAAAAATAATGAACTGAAATGTTTCTGAGTATTTCTAATTGCTATATTGAGCTGGTATGTTATTTCTTGGAGAACTAGCTCTTTTGTTGTTATTTCTGCATTTCTTATACAAGATCCAACGCTAGCTTCTCTATATTGCTCTTTCACTGAGTGACTGTTTTTCCCATACCGTCCATGCTAAAACCATTAATGTGTAAGCGAATGATTAAATTAGCTACCATCAGTTCTACATGGCTGTCTCAAATAGCAAGGCAGATAACCCTTAATTCCTCAGCAATTGGAAATAGCGATAAGCACCAAAAACAACATGTGTTGATCATTTGTGATCATTTCCCATGACTTTTAGACAATGACTAGCAGCTAGGCAAAGCACAACTTATTATTTAATGAGTTGCTGTCTCGGTGAGATGAATGGAGATCTAATGACCTTCTCTGAACTGCTGCGCTTTCACTGTTTTGTACCCACGAGCCAAACCTAAATCTTCATCTCTCTCTCTCTCTTTCTCCATGTTTTCTTAGCCACTTCATTTTGCTTGATGACCACACACCTCTGTTTCATAATGTCACCGCTTTGGGCCAATAATAGGACAGAAACGTGTCTATAAAACAATATGACATTAATAGTTAATCCTTAAATAGTAGTTCGATAAGTGATCATTTGGTAAATCCCATTTTGTGTTTTGTCTATTGTCACTAGCATAATTGGACCAGACATAGAGATTAATTACTATAAGTATAAATATATTGGTAAAACCGTGAAATTAGTCCTGAAATTAATCCCAGGGTTGCTCAGCTGTTTTTCTAGTGAAAGGTTGAAAGTTCAAATCCCAGAACTGCCAGAAAGCAATTAATCCTGTCTGCAGCACTTGTATTTTTTTTTTTTTGGATCTGTAATAGGAGTAAATGTAAATACATTGTGTCCATGCCTTTCAAACTGATGCTGTATGGAGCACATCTGCTTTCTCCACAGCCTACGTTCACGATTGTGGAATTAAGGAGAAAAGTTATTATCCAAAATGTAAAAAAGCTAACTAGTTAAATACAACTTAAATAATGCACTAATTGGTGTGGAAATTGCTTAGTTGGATTTAATTTTCATTTTAAGGCTTTGTATTAGCTTCGTTGGCTAACAAGTGTGAGTGGTGAACTGAAGAAGTGTCGGACTTCAAAAGAATCATTTGAACCAATCATGGATTTGACACTTTATTTCGCTAGAATTGAGAAAATTTAAATTCAAATGTCGTGCTGCCTTTTTGGCACTTGTTGCTGTTGCTGAAATCATGCTCTGTATTGTGCACATACTTAGAAATTGAATGTTGAATTGAATTCTTAGTGTACTGTTGTATCTCTTGACCTCAGATTATCACCAGAAATGAAAAATTCACGTTACATCCATCAATATATCGTCACTATAATACCCATACATCATGTGATCATTAGGAATCTGCTTACTATTATGTGCTTTTCTGCATGTTTTTCTGAGGAAGCAAATTCCCAAAATGTTCAAAGTCACGGTGTGTCATCAGGAGAAGATTTTCACAATAAACCAGAATCTCTTACTCTAGAGATTACTGCATTTACTCACACAGACTACTGCTGATCTGAATAAACATGTTTTGAACAGATGCTTACAGTTTTGGCTGAACTGTCCATTTAAAAACCATGCTTTGATTTTAAATTCATTCATTCAGATTGTATGATTAGATACATTCTAGAATATATTCTTGAAGACTGGCAACAAAACTTAAGCTTTTTAACATATAAAGAACGTTTTAAACTAGATCTGAATCACCAGCTAGAAAGCAAGAAAGAAAGCAAGCAAGAAAGAAAAAGCATGATGGTTAGACTTACAGTGTGCACCACCGTACTCTCTAGTCTCTTTCACTCCCCACAATGCAGATTTACGGTCTAGTTGATCTTTAAAACAATAGTCTAATGTAAACTTAGAGTGTACCAAACACACAGTTTCATGATTTCATTGTTACAGACCATTTATACGCTACAGAAATGAGCATGCTTGTATAGTAGTGCCCCTGGTTCAGTAACTGTGTACTTGAGTACCTTCCCCAAACACCCACTAATCATTTCAGCAGCAACAATATCAAGCCAGTGTTTTACTCCTTGGACCAAAAGATAAGAAACAAAGCCATTCTTCATTCTAACAACTTTATTTGAGACACTTCAGAAAGGATTGTACTGGATCCAGCAGCATAGCCTTAGCTTAATTAGCTTTGCACATAAAATAAAGGAGGCTGTCGTTCTTTCATGTCAAGATTAGCTTAGCTGTGGAAATGAGGTAAAATGTGTGTGATGTGTTGTCAAATAATTTATTTAAAGAAATCATTTATGTTTTCCGTGTGAAATGGAATAAATTGTTAGCAACAAATTCCAAATAATAAGAATATATTGAGGGCCATTCCACAAACAGTAGTGTAACAGTTATATTTTGGATGGAAAACACTTATACATGCTAAATGAAAGCCCTTTTCTTCAAATGTGGGTTCTTTTTCAGTAAAACATGAAGCAGGAGCTCCATTTGTTTACTAGTCAATCTACGTCCTTATCGTCACTGATGATCAAGAGGTATTGGGTATTGACCAAAAGAATAAAGTCATGAGTACAGCCTGCAGAAATGAGGTTCCTCTGCAGTGTTTCTGGGCTTACTCTCCTTGATAGGGTGAGGAGAACAACCTGAGAGTACAACCACTGCTCCTCTGAACTGAAAGGAGCCAGTTTATGTGGTTTGGACACCTTACAAAGTGGTTGTCCCACTGGCCTGGGAATGTCTGATGATCCCAAAGGAGGAGCTGGAACCTGGGACTGGGGCTAGAGAACTCTGGGCTGACCTTCTCAGCATGTTGCCACCACAACCCCCACCAGGAAAAACAGAAGGACTGAATAAGTCAAATAAGCCATTCTGAAACATGTGGTCAGAATTGGTAACAACGGCAGTGATACTAATTAGTGGTCCAAATCCTCAAATCACTCGTTATGACATATGAAGCCTTTACTTTAGTTTGGACCTACAACATACCTAACATTTATTTCCCTGTTTCGTTCTCACTGTAGTTAAGTTTATGATTCTTTGTGAGAATTGTAAAATTAATATCATCTCATCTACTAGGTATTTGTAATATGCCAATGTGGGAGTTAAAGTTAGGGAGAAATTTTTGAAAAATCTGTTTATTAAGGACAAATCCCAGAATCGTAATCAAAGTTCATAACTGAGGTCAAAATCCAGACGGATGAAAACTGAACATTATCAAAGACACAAAATGTCAGAACCAGAAAATGATAAATGTTAACAACCAGGAACCAGGAACTATGGCTTGACAATGCAGTTTTTACATATAACATAAATAATACACAAACATAAAAGGAACTAGGCAGGGGTGACAAGTGACAGGTGGGAATAATGAACACCTTCAACTCCTGGGAGGTGTCGGAGGATGCATACTTACATTCCTCTCTACCTTCCCCATTAGTTTCTCTGTGATTACTGAATAATTCATTGTTGTTACTAAATAATATGCTTCAACGAAAATAACTGAATAATAAACCTGGGAATTTAAGAGAATAAATGAGAAACAAGAACAGGAAACATTGCCCATATACGGAACGTGTGCAAAACAGTACACAGAGACACTACTCTTTCATTTATGGTTCACATTTATTTACATTTAGCCTGTTTATATAGGAAAGTATGACGACATGGATTTCTCTGAGCTGTATCAGTTCAATTCAGCATCATCCGACTTCTAACAGCAATTCTGGCATTTCTAATTTGTTGACAGGTTGCAACAATTTCAGTGTCATTAACATTCAATATAAAGACATGTAGCTTCACTGGTACTTATACCAATACAAATAAAAAAAAACATAACAAATGAACATACCAATTAAAAAAAGAAGCAAAGCACGACCAGTGTAACTAATTCTAAATTAGTTATGCTATGTTATGCTAACATTCTGGGGAAAAAAGTGAGTTTCCCATTTAATGAGCTCTATCTATTAGCCAAATGAATATGTGAATCTTTAGCCAGTTTTAAATAAATACAAAAAGCCTGCTTTTGCCCTTGCTCTAATAATAACCATTCATAACTGTCCTACAAGTAAACAAAATTTGCAGTGTTGGTAATCTTATAATGAGAGAATGACCGTTGTATTTTTCCTTTTCACCATGTTCTGTTTATCATCCATATGTTATTTGATTAGCAGTTGTTCTGTCGAAACTTATCTTTATCTAATCAGCAACTCCCTCATTAGAATTGTCTCGGATCCAGTTGTAACTCCTCACAGATGCGCCGTAACCTCTTGTGGAATGTTGTTCACAAAAAAACTCAAACATCTGTCTCTGACAGATGGTCAAGTAAAAGGCATGAACGCACGTAAACTCGTATTTGTGAGCTGACTTGCACGCATGAAACATAGATCTCAAGATGGGGCCAAGAGCATGACGACGCGTTGTGTGTTTTTCTGGATCTCGTTTTCGTTTCATTATGATTGCAGAACTCTGAAACAACGGGAGAGGCTTCAGCAGTTTGACAGCTCTTAACAATCAATCAGGTTGTTAAAAGCCTAGGGGAAGTTTGGCAGGCTTCAGGAACAATTTCCCATTATCTAACAGTGTTTATGTATCTATTGTCCACTAGACATTAAACAGACACAGAGCATAATGTCACATGCATAGTGACTGATGCCTTCCTAAAAATGAGACTTTGCTCTCCTTCATTTGTGTGTGTGTGTGTGTATGTGTGGGTGTGTGTGTGTTAAAGTTAAACCCCCACACCCCTTTGCATAGATCTTTTGCACTGGACTATTCCTGCCATAACAATAGCTGGGCGAGGTTTCCCTCTTTGCACACTAGTAACTTTCCAAAACTCTTCAGAGCTTGTGCAAACTGATTAAAAGAAACAATAAGTCATATTTTGACATTTAGCTGCTATTCACAAACTTACTGACTTGCTGTTCTTGCAGTCACGTGGCTTCCAGGGTATCAAGCAGGAAGCACAGAGTTATCCATTTGTACCTTGTCTGATTTTATGTACTTTTCACACCCAAAGTGGACACAAAAACTGTGCCTTTACAATTAACCAAGCAATCAATTAAGCAAGTCAATAAACCATACTCCTATACTCAATGCAACATACTAAAGAAGCCATATTAATTGAGCCATACTCTATAAGCAATACTCAGTGAGCCTTACTCAGCGAACCTTACTCAACAAGCCATGCTCAATGAACCTTACTCAGTAAGCCATCCTCTGTAAACCATACCCTATAAGCCTTACTCAATGAGCCTTACTCACTAAGCCATTCTCAATAAGCCATGTTCAGTGAACCTTACTGAATAAGCCATCCTCTGTAGCCATCTGTAGGCTCTGTAGCCTCTATAAGTCTATGAACCTTTCTCAGTAAGTCATACTCAATAAGCCCTACTAAAGAAGACATTCTCAATGAACCACATTCAATAAGCTATACACAATGAACCATGCTCCATAAGCTGGGCTCAATAAGCCATATTCAGTGAGCCATACTGTATAAGCCTTACTCAATAAAACATACTCAGTAGGCCATACTGAATAAGCCACACTGAATAAACCATACTCAGTGAACCACTTTCAAGAAGTCATACTCAATGTGCCGTACTTTAAGCCATGCTTAGTGAACCATACTTAATGACCCATACTCTATAAGCCAAACTCAGCGAGCCTCACTCAGTGAACCATACTCCTTGCTAATAAGTCATACTTAATAAGCCATACTCAATAAGAAATTCTCATTAAGCCATACTCAAGAAGCCGTAGCCAATAAGCTATACTCAATGAACCACATTCACTGAACTGTACTTAATAATCAATGCTAAATAAGCAATACTTAGTAAGCTATACTCAATGTGCAATATTCAATAACTAATACTGAATAAGCCATACTCAACAAGCCATACTCAATAATCAATAAGTAAGCCATGTGGTTTCCATGAACCATCTGAGGAAGCTATCTATTTGAGGTTTCCAGGGTGTTTGCCCAGCCTAACAACATCAAAACAGATCAAAGCTGAGCATGATTATAAAGTCTGATATCAGGAGAATGTGTTTCCTATGTACCCAGTGGCTTCTGGAGTAGGTGGAGAAAGTTTACTTTAAATAGGCACACAGCAAAAGACTTTCTGATTAGTGGTTTTTTTTTTTTTTTTTGGACGTTGTTTGCTGACCCCATTTCCTGTAGCTCCAAAATGGAGTGTGTGGATTATGATAGAGAGGACAGGGAGTTGGGAGCTGGTTTATGCCAAGGCATCTAAATGGCGCTTGTGTAATTGCTGATGATCTCTTGGCGTGTCTTAAACTGGGACCCTGTTCAACTGGGGAAGAAAGGTGCAGTGTGTCATAACACAGATACTGCACTTAGAGCTAAACCATGATGTACTGTAGTATATGAATAATTATTGGTTCATAATTATGATTATGATTATTAAGTTACCTGTATAACCTACTGTAGAGATTTGTGTATGTGTGTCCAAAAAGTGTCAGTTTGTGAGCACCTACACCCTTTCATTAGTGATTTGACTTTCTATCGGTTTTTATTTGGAATTGTTTCCAAAATGGAAAGCCACTGTTGTGGGTAAAAGAGCCATTTATGATACTAGATGACACCTTTTTTTTCCTAAGAGTGTATAGCTTAGCAGTTTGGGTAAAATTCAAGCACAGG
Source organism: Pangasius sanitwongsei (assembly GCA_037576675.1). Lineage (NCBI taxonomy): Eukaryota > Metazoa > Chordata > Actinopteri > Siluriformes > Pangasiidae > Pangasius > Pangasius sanitwongsei. The sequence goes on along the minus strand of CM075029.1, from coordinate 3,689,070 downwards.
GCTCATTTTAAATACTACAAAATGAGAAAATGTAAATAAGAAATATAATGTATAAGTAAATTTAGGAAAGGTTTGTGGTGTTTTATTAATTAAAAATGCAATAAAGTGGAAAAGACAGGTATACTAATCTTTTTTTTTTTTTTTTCAGTGACACTAATGCAGATTAAACTATAGTATATTAAAACAGTTTACAATGTGTTTAGATAGGAAAACTGCTGTAGTGCCTGAAGTCCAACCCAAGAGAGAAGAACAGCTTACAATCCTTTTCTCACTGTTGGTCCTCCTCCTGTTAGGAAATCTATAACTCAGCTGTAGGTCGAATTGCGCAGAACCTTTTCTTACAGTTTAGACACCAGCCCAGTGGGAATGACTGGAATGAAGCAAACATTCCTAGGATCCAGCAAAAGATGTACTAAATTTTTGCAGTCCTTTTAACTGGAAAATCAATTCCAGGACGCCCTCAGTACAGATTTATTTCATGAACATTTTTTAAATGTTTGGAATAGCATTTTGTCTATTCACTAGAGCCATAGAGCTTTTCACTGACAGAGTTATTGGGGTTTGGATAAACCCATTCAATGAAATGAACCTATCAAACCGCCTAATAACTTTTAATAACTTTGCTAATATTGGTTGTGATTTGGGGTCACGGTAGCTTAGTGGTTAGCGCGTTTGCCTTGCACCTCTTCGAATCCTGCCTCTGCCCTGCGTGCGTGGAGTTTGCTTGTTCTCCCTGTGCTTCGGGGGTTTCCTCCAGGTACTCTGGTTTCCCCAGTCCTCTGGGTACTCTGGCTCCCGCAGTCCAAAGATATGCGTTGTAGGCTGATTGGCATTTCCAAATTGTCCGTAGTGTGTGATTGGGTGTGTGAGTGTGTGTGTGAGTGATTGTGCCTTGCATTGGGTTGGCACCCTGTCCAAGGTGTCCCCGGCCTTGTGCCCAGAGTCCCCTGGGATAGCTATGGGGTATCCCCAGAACCCACTTTGAGAGCAGGAATAGTCCAACAGAAATATACATACAGTTTTCCATTTAGTCGATCAGCCAGTGTCTCTGACTATTGCTTCTTCTATGAGGCTTATAACCAAAGGAAAACTAAGTAACGGAAGTCTGTCTCATCCTAAGTAAAATATATGTAAGTACATGACCAAATCTTTGTGTACTTGCTTCAAACAACATTGCAAAACTACACATTCTCATTTATAATTTTTCTAAAATAGTAGCCTCTTACATGGGATGATAATAAATATGCCTTCATAACATTTTAGACTTTAGCTTCACATTGAAGTTTTGTTTGGCTGTGGTAATCCTAAACAATTCTTTACTGGGGCTTAAAGAGTTAAACTGCCGTGGGCAAACCCAAACCCTGATTATAGCTCCAGGATTTGTCTCGTGGTTGTGGCTGTAGAGGCTTTTATAGCACCTTATCAGTTGCCAGACCACAGTAAGTTGCTTGGGGGTTTGTATGTGGTTCAAAGAGTCAATAAATCAGATAAACTGGGTGCTTTACTGCCCACTAGATATGGGATATGGAATATGACCCATGATCCTTCCCAGGAATCTGTATTTGCTCTGGATGTCTTTGTCCTAGCAACTAATGTTCAGATTTGTGTCTTTGCTTTTAATTTTAAACCTCGAAAGTTGGAATGGTATTTAAAGGAATAGTTCAGATGTCAATCAGCCAGATATATTTGGTTACATGTAACATGCTTATTTGGGTTTGTATAGGAGCTACAAGGCTAGTTTTGCTAACAAATTGTGGAAGTTTACCAGTTAACAAGCCAAAGTCATTACAGTGGCCTTTAAGATGTGGAGATAAATCATCTGAAACTGTAGTGGTAGCTATTTTGAATGTGTAATCACTTGATGTAAGTTATTTAAGCAGTACATACTGTCGTCTTGTTTAGCTTTTTTGTTCCTTCCATAAATGTTTGTTTTATATATAATGTTTGTTAAATAAAAAAAAAAGAATGTTTTAATACATTTATTATTAGTCTTATTTAATGTATCCTGCATACAAGGCCCTGTGAATGAGTTATATAATTGGAACTACTGTCAGAGTGTGCTGTTATAGAACATTAACCAACGTCTGACCAATCAGATCTAGGAATTTAACAATGCTGTGGTATAAATATATACACCATATATAATTGTGTCTCAGGCAGCGCTCTGGACATCTCAGACGTGACGCTGATAAACCCAGATCCTGTAGTGTCCTCAGCAGATGCGTCTCTTCTGTGTGTGAGCAGTGACTGGACGTCCTCTGGTCCGGCCTCGCTCACTCTGGGCCGTGAGGTCCCTCTGCCCCAGCAAGACTTGCTCAGTTCCACAGCAGACAAGACATATCGCTCTGCAGCCAAAGTCTCCTGGAGGACGCGCAGCGACATATTCGGGGCTTTCTTTTGCAAGGTTAAAAACTCAGACAGTGGCAAGGTGTACACATACAAAATGCTCACTGAAGGTGAGTACGCTTGTGAGCTTGATAAACCTCAAATATATATCAGTTTATGTGATTAAACACATTCATTATTGAACTGATTGAGGTCACTGTAATTTCATTTTGGTGTTGTAATGTGGAGATGCTCTGCTAAAAAAAAAAAATCACAAAAACATCAATTCTGATTACTTGTTTATTCCCATTAAGGATTTTGGATTTGAACATGTAGCTCATTAGCAGCAATTAATCCACATAGTTCAGAAGAGGAGGAGTGACATCTGAGAGATTAATTTGATCCAGAAGATGATATCATTTGCCAGTCGAAGCAATTCTGTATTTATTTTTCTTCTATAAACCAGTTGTCACGATCTTGTCCACAAATAAGCAATGTTCCAGGGGATTCTTTTTTCTAATAAAACTGGAATGTGCTAAGGGGCAAAGAGTAAGCATGGAAAAACAAATAGGCAAGCCCTGGTTTACATCCAATATCATGCTCCTAAATTGCCCAATTCAGAGTGCTGGATTATCCCTGATCCAATTTGTTGTACTAAGCCCCCACGTGGCATATATGAGAACATCTCTGACCGGGGGGTGAGGGAGGGGGGATTTGGTTTATGAAATCTGTCGTTCCGTAGGTTTCCTGGCAAAAAGCACCTCTTTGTATAGTCATTCTTGGCCATACAGAAAGCACTGCACTGGTTTGTTTATTTTAATAGTCTTTCCGTTTTATTGTAATGGGAAGTTTTGACATGTTCACAAATGTTTAACTCGTTAAATCTTTCAGCGTCATTTCTTCCCGAGGCACTCACGGTGACAGCTAGCATTGGAGACAACGTGACCATCTCTTACACGCGGAAAAAAGTGGCCGAAGAGGACACGATCATCTACAAGGAGGGTATGTGCACAAGCAGTGCAATTGCTTAGAAAGACAGCTCAAATCAGATTTTTTTTTTTCTTTAGATTTGAGCAGGAAAGATTTCAAAACAAATCGAATCAGATTTGAAGTCAGATTTCACAAAAAGAGAAAAAGAGTGACTTTTCCACATTTTTCACATTTAAATCAAGACTTAAATTTAGACTTTTTATGTAGAAATCTGATTAAAGTCTAATTCCTGGACACGTATATATGATTTCATGTTTTTTTTCCTCATATTTTCATCATATTTGTCATTTTGTTGAAAAATGAAATGAGGGACAACAAATTCAACAAAAAACAGGTCCCAGGTACTAAGAAGAAAATAATTACTTGATTATTACTTGATAATAATTGCTTACATAATGAGTTTGTCCCACACAATTACCTATTTGATACATATATTCTTAGAAAAATGGGTTCTTCAAGAGTTCTTTGGGAAGTTAAGTTTTCTAGTTTTCTAAAGATATTCCACATTTTCTTAATAGAAAGCACTCTGTTCTACCAAGAATATTTAAGGTTCCCCAAGATGGACAACCCAAAGAACCGTTTAAGGTACTAGGGTTATCTTATAGATTTATCCTTGTTGTTTGTAAGAGTGTACTCTGCCCTGGAGCAGTGAAGATATGGTCTGTTTCCATTCTTGGTTTAAAATTTAAATTCTTGGTTTTTTTGCTTTTGTTTGTGGAATACGCACTGAGGACTGTAACTGAACATGGATCTTATGTTAAACATAATCCGTAGTGAGATCTCCATGTTGGTAGCTAGCTTGGTGCCTCACACCACTCACACACCAGTGTTCACACACTTAGAGCAACCCATATGTTTATGTGAACAAATTCTGTTCACAGTCTGATCGGATCTGTTCGGTTTTAATAAAAAATAAATCAGATTTGCCCTGCTGTCTAAACAAACATTTAATGCAATTCCTGTTGTTTATTATAACTTGTCTCCTCTTCTCATCGTTAAACAGCATTACAATCCTTCAAAGATGTTATTAACAAAGACCCGTCTTTCGCACACTCCGTGCCCAAAGGGGATATCACAGATTTAGTTCCCTACCTCATCAGCGACGTGAAGCAGTCACATGCAGGACTCTACACCATCCGCTACATGTCAGAAGGGCTGCCCACTTCCGCCATCACTCACCTCATTGTCAGGAGTCAGTGTTTCACTCAGTATTGTATACAGACACACATCTAGAACTTTCTGTAGCGTGGAGTGGTAAAATACTGCATTTAACTCTGCATATATGTGTGTGTGTGTGTGTGTGTGTGTGTGCTTTCAGGCTGCATGGAGGGCATGTGGGGTTCTGACTGCACTAAGCTATGCCCAGCCTGCACTAACGGAGGAGTGTGTGATGATAAAACAGGAGAGTGCATCTGTCCGCCCGGCTTCAAGGGTCCCACCTGTGAGACAGGTAACACACTCAGTGCTGTAAATATACCACAGATTTAGTTTGGCTCAGGCTCAAGGATTAAATGTAATATTAAAGAGGCAATATAGCAGTAAGAATAAAATACGCTACGAAAAATATCATTACCCTATAACAGTACATCCTGAAATGTTTCATTCCTCTTATAAATGACATCCATGTTGTAGTTAAATTGAATGTTAAGAAACGTCCACAAACCAGGTTATTAGTTACAGTATAGCAGCTGTAAACATTCTTTCCTTCAACAGCCTCTCTTTTCTCTCGTGAGTTGTTACAGACAAACCAGAAAGCGGGAAGTCTGTCCTGCCGTGGTGGAAAACCTACTGACCATTACAAAGCACGGACACTGGAGACTCCTTCCAGAAATATTCTTAAATTATGTGGCATATCTATTCATCTATCCTACGAATCTCTGTGAATTAGTGAATTATTTAAAATAATAGACTTTCTGAGATTTTACTCAGTGTTCAGGAAACATTGCAGCATATAATGAGACAAAAGAGTGAAAACGGAAACAAGAATGGGATAATCATATATTTAGTTACATGTTATAGTGAGTAACAAAATGACTGACACCTGAGGATGTCCTTGATATTCAGAAAAGTGTCATGTTCATACTGTATATCATGATATTAATATTTTATCACTGTATGACCCAGCTCTGATTTGAAGATTGATATTTGTGTGTGTACTGTGTGTATGTGTGCAGTGTGTGGCGAGGGCCGCTTTGGGAAGACATGTAAGGAGCGCTGTATAGACGGCAAGTGTCGCTCTCTGGTGTTCTGCCTCAGAGACCCATACGGCTGCTCCTGTGCTTCTGGGTGGAGGGGTCTAACCTGCACCGAGGGTAACAACAATTTGATTTATTTTATACTCCTAATTAGATGTTCATTTGGATAATATACAAACGTCATACTGTTCACGTCTGCAGCGTGTGCACCCGGGTACTATGGCGCTGACTGCAAACTGAAGTGTGTGTGTGACAAGGGCGGGAAGTGTGACCGCTTCAGAGGATGTTTGTGTCCTGGGAGACATGGTGCCCGATGTGAGAAAGAAGGCAAGAGCAGAACTAATTAACATTAACATAACATTATACCGAATTTGCTGTCATTGGAAAAATGATGTATATCCTATATGTATAACAATATCCTGAATTTCTCATCACTGGAATAATTTGAGATTTTCTCTTTAGTTGATGAACTAGAACCTATTCTACAACCTAAATATTTGATAAATGCATATTTTTATTGTTTGGTTCCTGCCAGACAAAGCTCCAGTTATCGTAAGCAGTCTGAGAGATACAGAGCTGAACTCTGGCGCGCCGTACACCGTGAACTGCTCTGTCCATGGCCAACCAGCGCCTTTACATGGAGAAATCATCCTACTCAAACCAGACAAGACCATTGTATATGTAAGATCCAGTGATCCTCATTAACTTCTGAGCAACTGCATGGCTTTGTTTTTCCATTTAGAAGCTGGCTTTACCCAGAACTGGGTTCATAAAGTGGAATTCAAGCTTTTTCAAATTTTCCTCAGGGGGGAAAAATCACTTTTTCCAACACAAATCAAAAATGACTTAAGCCCAATATGTCACACAGCTTCGACAAAAAAAGAAAAAAAGAAAAAAAAAGAAATACACTGCTGGATAGTTGGCTCATGTTGGCTAGATGTCCATGTTAATTTGCTTTGAATGGTTATAAAGCCATTGTAGGCCACGTGGAACTAATTCTCAATGTTAAGACATAAAGCAGTCAGTAATACAGTCAGTTAACAGCAAGATATGCCTGATCGACAGAGATGCTAGAGGTGGAAGAGATTTTGTTCTTTGTTTTGGTTGGTTTCTAAAGAAGCTTTTCATAGAGACTTTTCCTGTCTTTGTGTTCATATTGGACCAGGCCATGGACACAGAAACAGTGGATGACCAAAGTACGTCCGTGTTCAGGGTGGACAGGATCACGGTGGCTGACAGTGGACGCTGGGTCTGTCAGGTGAAGACCACCAGCGTTCAGGTGGAGAAAGACTTCATCATTAATGTTAAAGGTGAGACCCTGCACATCCAAAGCCTAACTGTGACCATCAATGAAGGATTAACTGATCTAAGCTCAGAAATCATCATGGAGATCATCTGAACCTCATCGTGTTCAGTCCTCTACAAGACAAACTGTCCAGTCTGATCTTAGATTAGAAGGCAAAGGCCTTTTTGCTGCAGTTCCTCCAAAGCCACACTTTTATACTGTGTGAGCGCTACCTAGCTACAGTGGATATCAAAAGTCTACACACCCTTGTTAAAATTGCAGAAGAGAATTTTTTTTTGTTGAATATTTTGTCTTGTTTTACTTAATAGGATTCCTAAAAAAAAACAATATGGTGTCTTTTTAATATTATTAAATAATATTAAACAGATCAACATTGGTCTAGTTTTATTGAATAAAACAATGAGTGTTGAATGAAAAATAACAGATGACCCAATCCCAAAAATGTATTACAGTAATTTTGTAATGTCTTATTCATTTGATACTTATTATTTAGAATGAATTATTTAAAACTGCATCAAATCCGTGTTTAACAGTTTTAAAGGATGCGGCTTTTTCTGTTAGAGGAATTTTTTTTTTCACATATGTTTCAGTTCACTTACTTTATTTCTTGCTTAGCTTTTCTAATTCTGGAGGATTTAACTTGAACCTGTTTCTTGTAGCTTAACAAAAACATTTCACTGAACTTTTCACCCTGTCCCGGCCCTACCGCTTAATCAAGACAAAAGGTCTGTTCTTAGCTCCTTATCCTTATCATCTAGTCGAAAGTCTTCCAGATTTTTAACCAAATCTCAGCCGTAAGCACAGCGAAAGGCTCCAGACGGAGTGATATGATAGACTGATCTCAGACTTTATCTTTATGTTGCAGTTCCTCTAATGAAGTGTTGCTTAACATGACTAGATAACTGATCTGAGCTCAGAGGCCAAAAACCTGATGTTCCTTCATGTTTCAGTTCCTCCACAGCCTAAGTACCCCCCTTCCCTGAACAGCAGTGGGCCGTACCATCTGGTAGTGCTGGTCAATAAGGATCCGTACACTGGGGATGGACCTATCACCTCAGTCAATATGACCTACAAGCAGGCCAATTCGTCCACATGGGAGACGGTGAAAGGTAGCAGCCTTCTCGCCTCACTATTTTCGCCATTTTATATCAGAAAGTTTAATCAGTTTTTATGTAGCTGTTATTTGTATTGTGTTATTTTGTCACTGTAACAAACACAGTAAATCCCTTCTAGCCAGTTCCCTCCCTGGAATATTTCATGCCACCGGCCAGAGGTCAATCAGCAAAGCTCACACATTATGGCTGATTTCTATTGTGTGCCGGATTCAAAACAATGTTTAAAAATATCTGTCTGATGATCAGTCTCAGATCCAAAATAAATGATGGCCATGAAGAACAATGAATGATGTCACTTTTCCGTAATGGTGCTTTTGTTGTTTGAGGGAGAAAAAAAAGGACAGTTAGTTCCAGGACGATTTCCTTATTCAGGAACTGTTTGTCTTTTATGTGTTTCAGATTGTATTTTCAGTCAGATCTGTATGTATATTTGTATATACACTATATGGTCAAAAGTCTGTGGACACCTGACCATCACACCCATATGTGGTTCTTCCACAAACTGTTGCCACAAAGTTGGAAGCACACACTTGTACAGAATGTGTTTGTATGCTGTAGCAGTTTCCCTTCACTGGAAGAGGCTCAAACCTGTTCCAGCATGACAATGCCCCTGTGCACAAAGCGAGCTCCATGAAGACATGGTTTGCCAAGGTTGGAGCACTGACCTCAACCCCACTGAACAACCCCTCCTCACCTGACATCAGTGCCCGACCTCACTAATGCTCTTGTGGCTGAATGAACACAAATCCCCACAGTCGCACTTCAAAATCTAGTGGAAAGCCTTCCAAGAAGAATGAGATTATTATAACAGCAAAGGAGGAATAAATCTATTTACACACATATGTATGTGTGTGATGGTAAGGTGTACACAAACTTCTGGCCATATAGTGAACATGTGTGTATCTGTGTGTTCAATGGAATGAGATTTAACGGACAAAAGTGCTAGGGAAAAATTTATTTCAAGTGTAATGATGACTGCTGAAACGTAGAAATGTAGTTAGACCTGGTTATGTGTGTGTGTGTGTGTGTGTGTGTGTAAAGTGATTGGCTCTCAGGTGAAGCTGGAGAATCTCTCCCCCATGACTCAGTACATCGCATTTGTGCAGTTAACTCGGCGAGGCCCTGGAGGGACTGGATATCCAGGACCTGAGGCTAGCTTCTATACACAGAGGCTTGGTAACACAAACACAAACACACATAGACACACACACACACACAGAGATATAGAACAATCATTTCATGACATATTGATCCCAAAAGCGAACAAAAGCTAGCTAATGTTAGTGAATATGCTTTAAGCTAGCTAAAAAAAAAACCTTTAGCTAATGTTAGAAAAGGAGGTCAGTTAATAATTAATTAGCTAAATTTTAAGTAATAAAAGAAAATAATTACCAATAATTTTGTACTACAAACTTACCCACTAAATAGTTTATCTGTAAACTATTATTTACTTTTTTGTTGTTGTTTCTTTTACTTTATTAATCATATTTCTGCATTCCTCCAGCTTATTCCACGGGTACTGATTTTATCTCTTGACATTTATTTAAAAAAAAAACAAACATCATCTTTAAACAATTTATTTAGAGTGTGATGTTTTATGTAGCGCCACAGTGACACCCATTTCTCGCTCTCCTGCAGATCTGCCTCTCCCTTCGGGGCTGAAACTGACCCCGCTGAATCAGACCTCTCTGTCCCTGTCCTGGGATTCTGCCCCTGTCACGGATCTGGCTAAAGACGACTGGTGTTACGAGGTGGTGTGTGAACAGGCAGGGGACGCCAGCACTGCATGGAGCTTGAAGCTGCCTCTAAACTCCACCGGCATCCAGCTAAACGAACTGAGACCCAGACACAAGTACAAGTGCAGGGTCAGTCTGAGCAGCAGGGCAGCGGGTCACATCTGTCCCACGGTCAGCGCCTGGACCCTCAGCGATGGTAAATTAGGGGCTCAGTATGAATTTGGACCAATGTGTAATAGTGCGAGGAGAGACATTTTAATAGGATGTTAAGATCATAGCAGTAGATACAATCTCTGAAGAACAGTGTGCAGACGGAAATATGATATATGAAATAATGAATCAAAAACAAGATGTACTTGTTGTATTGAGACCTCCATCAAGTAATGTTTTAACTTATATCTACACATTTCCATTCAACGTTGTGCATCCATTTCCTTCATATTATTAAATCCATAATAAGTTTCAAAACATTTCCCAGAAGAAGTAAGGAAATAATAGACATAATAATATATGCTATTAAATGTAAAAATGACACTAGTATCCAGAATGCAGCATATTTGGGAAGTAGTGATAAAATCTTAAAGGCGAAAAAGAAAATAAATGGAAGAAAATTATTTTTTTTAAAAATGGAATTATTTTAGTACATTTATTCAACATTTTCAATAAAAATATAAAATATTTTAGCAATAAAATTCATAATAACAAAATTTATTATAATTCTTTTTTTTTTTTTTTTTTTTTTTTACTGTTGCTGTCTGTATTAGTTTTTATCAGAATGGTTGTCAGGCGGTAGAGATGGCGACAGTTGCAGGAAATTTTATTTAAAAACTGGATTGCAAACAGATCCGAAACAGCAGACAATACACAAGGTCAGGGAACAGGCACTTAGTCTATCACACCGTCATGTCAACCAGTTATTGGCAAATCAGCCAACATTATAACATGAGCTAAAAGATCTATAATCATTAACTCAGAACCTCTCTTCTCTCCAAACTCCTCCCTTTTTTACTCAGAACTTCCTCCTGCTCCGTACGATGTCTCCACCTCCAACATCACCGACTCCTCGGCCATCCTCAGCTGGTCCATCGCCGAGGGCCATTCTGTCTCCAAGGTAATCATTCGTTACCAAGAGACGGAGGAGGCGGTGTACAGCCAGCAGGTGGATCTTGGGGTGCAGCCGTCCCAGAATTCCATGCACTTCATTCTGAGAGGGCTGAGGGCTGACACTGAGTATCTACTGGAGCTCTGGACTATTAATAACATGGGGGAGAGCAAGAAGAAGGAGCAAGTCTCTCTGAGGACACTAACACCACAGGAGAGCTCACGTGAGTTACACACAGACACACACACACACACACACACACACACACAGAATGCATACATACAATAGTTTTCTTTAAGGCAGCTTTATATTTTCTGTCTCTCAGGCCGGTACGGGTTCAGAGCCGATGGAAACATGCTGTTTTATGCCATTCTGGGTTCTGCTGGAATGACCTGTCTCACCATCCTGCTGGCCTTCTGCATCGTGCTCCAGCTGAAGAGAGCCTCCTTTCAGAGACGCATGGTGTGTGTGTCTGTGAGTGTGTGTGTGTGTGTGTGTGTGTGGGCATGTTTTTATTTCTTGGTGGGGACAAAGTGTTTCCACAAGCATGGAATATCTGACAGTTTTGACCTTGTGGGGACATTTGGCTGGTCCCCTTGAGGAAAACTAGACCCACCGACCCACCCACCCAAAAAAAGAGACTATTTTTTATTTTTATTTAAAAAATTAAAAGCACATTTTGGTTAGTGTGGCATAATTAGGGTCAGATTTTTTTGAGCAGTTTTCATGTTTATGGAAGAAATTTACCATTTTCATTTTATCCATTTAAAATTAATAGAAAAAAAAATTCTCTTCATTTTTGTTTCTGTTGTTTTGTAATCATGTACAAATACTTTAAAAACAGATTAATGTCAGTTTCCTTTTAAAGAGAACGAAAAAAAAGAATTACCTTACTATCATTTTATATATACAGATCAGTGCAAAAGTTTGAACCCCCACCCCACCAGGATTCTGTATGAAAAAAAGGAAAATATTCTTGTATTTTTCTAAAATTGTGTTCATTTTACTTTTTTCGACAATTTACCTTCTTCATGATATCCTAAGAGTATGCAAACTTTTGCACGTAACTGTATGCACTTTTACTTGTATCCCAACTCGGAAGGAATAAGGAGTCAGAACACAGGGACAGCCATATTTGAGATGTGAACTCACACCCTTCCTAACAGCTCACTACCCTCACAGTTTTTCACATAAACTCAGCTGTCACAAGAACACATACGTTTTGTCTCTAACAGCGGTGTCTCTCGTCTCTCAGAGAGAGGAACCCGTGGTCCAGTTTAGCTCCGGGTCTTTAAACAGTCAGAAGAAAGTGACGAGCTCGACGCAGGCCGTGTCCTACCCAATGCTGGAGTGGAGCGACATCAAGTTCCAGGATGTGATCGGAGAGGGAAACTTCGGCCAGGTGCTCAAGGCTCGCATCAAGAAGGACGGTCTGAGGATGGACGCGGCCATCAAGAGAATGAAAGGTCAGGAGTCTTTCAACTCTTCTGCTGGCTTAGTGCTCATTCTTTAGACTGGTATAAATCTAAATCTGTTTTTGGTTTTTAATAAAATTTCAATGGTCTTTTTCTTCTTGGCTTCTTGGGAATAAAGGAAGTGTGTGATTAGGGTGAATAGCTGTGATTAGGGTCTGATTGCTACCAATGCGGGTGTAAGAAATAAGAAATATGAAGTAGTAACACCGTCAACATTAGGCAGGGAGGGATTTGGAATATGCTACTAGGGCTTATCAGATCAAACATCCCAAGCAAACTTGAGAGGAAATGGTGTTTTTTCTCAATACATTTTTATAAATCATTTTGGGGAACTATATTTATGTTTTCTTAAAGTGAAGATGCCAAAGTTTTTTTTATTAAAAATAAATGGCCAGAATTCGGCCACAGCTACATACGATGACAGGTTGTCCCAGATCAGCAAACAATTAAAAAAAAACAAAACAAAAAGTGAGATCGGCATCAGACACTGATATACAGATTGACTGGTCATCATTCCATCCAGACTTTGTACAGGGAGAGAATATTATGTCTTCATCCCCCTTCATCAGAGGCTGTTGAGAAAATTTTACATCATCAGAAGAATTTAAAAGTGTTGCAAGTTCAAATCCCGATGATGCCACAGCCATCTGTGGCCGGGAGTCCAAGAGCGCAAAACTGGCCATGCTCTCTGGGTGGGAGATATTTCATACTCTCTGTCCCCTAAGAGAATTGGCCAAGAGTTGAAAAATCAGGGAAAAAAAGGTGTTAGCATGTTAGAATGACGTCTTTTTTTTTTAATACTTACCCAAAAACTCTTCTGTTTCTCAGAATACGCTTCTAAAGATGATCACAGAGACTTTGCAGGTGAGCTGGAGGTGTTGTGTAAACTGGGTCATCACCCCAACATCATTAACCTGCTGGGAGCCTGCGAGCACCGAGGTGTGTATCCTTCGCTTTTCAGGGTCCCCCATTTTTCCATGTTCCTCTTCCTATTTCTTGAAAATGCTTAATGCTTGAGCAGAAAGTTCCACTCTTTCAGTTCTACTCTTTCACTTTGCTGTGTTGCCCAGAGTGATCCACAACTAAACACTGGGGATGCAGCAAATGCTAGTATGAGTCATGAAACAACAAATTACCTCAGAGTTGATGAAGACTAACAACAGCTGAACTCTGCATCTCTCTCAGGTTATTTGTACCTGGCTATCGAGTATGCTCCTCATGGCAACCTGCTGGATTTCCTCAGGAAAAGTCGCGTGCTGGAAACAGACCCAGCCTTTGCTATTGCTAACAGCACAGCCTCCACGCTCTCCTCCCAGCAGCTGCTACACTTCGCTGCAGACGTGGCTCGAGGCATGGACTACCTGAGCCAGAAACAGGTCAGCAATCCAGCAGTGTCTCTGTGGGAAATCTAGAGCCAGCAGAATTCTTGGAAATTCTCAGATTCTCTGAAAACATGCAGTCTTTATATTAAAAGATATTTGTATGTCTTTGGCTGTGAGCTACAGATGGGATTTGTGATCTGAAATAATTAAATCATTAACTCTATGCAATACCAGGACTGATAATGACAAAACAAAAATTTGAAGTACAAACAGCGTCTAGAAATATTCTTCAACATTTTAAAAATCCAGATAGCATGATATGATAACGTGAAACGTTCATACTCGTGTAATGTGAGCTACCTTTGCTTAAAGGAATACTCTTTCCGGGAAGGTTTTATGGTGATCATGTGCAATCAGCCCACCGTCACAGCTACAAATTCTGCCCTCTGAAAAAGTAGTCCTATCTCTGAAAAAAAAACTTTGAAGAAAGAGAAGAAATTTTGCATAAATGTTTATGTACTGTAACAACTGCCCTTAGACTTCCATTATAAATGAATGTTTTCAGTTATTTTCTCACTACAGGGAAATGTGTCATGATGATTATCTGTGCTAATCACACTTACGTTATACATGCTGTAAATAAAGATCAGGATGAAATACTAGAGCGAGAGTATTCCTTTAATGAGAATAATCTGCTGCTTCTTGTAGTTCATCCACAGAGATTTAGCAGCCAGAAACATCCTGGTGGGTGAAAACTATGTCGCAAAGATTGCCGATTTCGGGCTCTCGCGAGGACAAGAGGTGTACGTGAAGAAGACCATGGTAATGTCTCGTTAGATTCCTGCTTTGTTGTGATAATATTTATACATATAGTCATATAATTGCTTATAACATATGGAGCTAACTGGAGAACAAATCATCGGTGTTTTATGTGTACAGGGCCGATTACCTGTGCGATGGATGGCCATAGAATCTCTCAACTACAGTGTGTATACAACCAACAGTGATGTGTAAGATACTCCAGATCCTTCTAGCTGAGGAAGTAGTAATGATAATAATTCAGACCTTTAACACAAGTGGTAGAGAGTGAAATTGGTCCTGCTTTCTCTCTCTAACCTTTAGGTGGTCATATGGAGTGCTTCTCTGGGAGGTGGTGAGTTTAGGTGTGTTCACACTGGGAGATCTTTTTACATTAAAACAATACTATTATACAACATGATCCCAGACTATATGAGAGAATAGTATGATACAAGACTCTATTAAATAGTCCTATTGGAAAAGAAAAAAAGGATGATTCGTTTTCTGTTGTCGAGGAAAGTTGTAATATTGAGAAAACAAAAGACATTTAAATAATTTCCCTATAACAGGAGTAAGAACAGTGACATACAAATATGGAATAAAACACTACAGGGTGTGCTGTTATAGGAAAACAATCAACGCTTAATATTTTCCTATAACAGGACATCCTGAAGTGTTTTATTCCTCTTATACCACAACAATTTGCCAACGATTACAAGTTTTATGGCATTTATTTTGTACCACAGTGCTATTGAATTCTCGAGTCTGATTGGTCAGAAGGTTTATTTTGTCTTTAAATACAAATGCAACTTTAAATGGATAAAAAGTAAGAAATGGCTTTAATAAATACAAATTTTTAAGGTTAGCAAACTGCTGTGGTGTAAGAGTAATAAAACACTTCAGGGCAGTAAATAGCATGACACCACCCTGCTGTTGATTGTTTTCCTATAACAGAATGCCCCGTTGTGTATCATTTCTTTCTTACTTGGCTTGTGATACTATACACACTATATGGCCAAAAGTATGTGGACATCAGACCATCACACTCATTTGTGCTTATTGAACATCCCATTCCAGATTTAGGTCTGGAATTTAGGTCTACTTTGAGGTGCAGGACACTTGAGTTCTTCCAATCGAAACTTGGTAAACCATGTCTTCATGGAGCTCGCTTTGTGCACAGGGACATCGTCATGCTGGAACAGGTTTGAGTCTCTTAGTTCCAGTGAAGCGAAATTGCAATGCTACAGCATCCAAAGATAATTGTGTTCTTCCAACTTTGTGGTAACAGTTTGGGGAAGAACCTCATATGGGTGTGATGATAAGACGTCCACAAACTTTTGGCCATATAGTGTATAACACAGACATAAAAACAGGACAGTCTCTCTTTTCTTCCATACATATTCTTGCTAAAGGTAAATATTTTTATTAATATGTGTAACACTGAAGGTGTTAATACTGATTATTAACGTTTATCTCATGGTGACGCTGGTTTGCAGGTGGGACGCCGTACTGTGGCATGACCTGTGCTGAGCTTTATGAGAAACTGCCTCAGGGGTATCGCCTGGAGAAACCACTCAACTGTGATGACGAAGTGTAAGTGTGTGTTTCAGACATTATTCCTACCTCACAGTTACTTAATAAGCACATTAATAATCAGTTTTCTGTGTGTGTCGGCTCTCTTTTTTGTAGCTACGAGCTGATGAGGCAGTGCTGGAGAGAGAAGCCTTATGAGAGGCCGTCGTTCGCTCAGATCTTGGTGTCGCTCAACCGCATGCTGGAGGAGAGAAAGGTGAAGCAGCAGCACACAGTGCAACCAGATGATACTCTCCAACTCTTTTTGGCCTTTTTCCACTGCACACAATACAAAAACCTTTGGTACCAGAAAGCTGGAACTGATTATTTTCCTATACCAACATGCTCTGAAGAGTTTTATTCCTCTTGCAGCACAGCAAATCGCCATTAATGAATTAAATTAATTGTCATTTAATTAATTGGCATTAATTAAAGAATGACACATGATATGACACTTTTTTTTCATTTATAGTTGTGGATTAATGTTGTGGAATGTCTGCAAGGAAAGGTAGATCCTGGTATCACTTATGTTATAATAGCTATTTATAGCTATATACCGTAATTTCCTCACCAGCCTCTTTTTTCTCTCTCTTGAAATTAATAAGACAACAAAAAGATGCGTCTTGTTACAGAGAAGTGCAAACACTCCTCAGGAGACTCCTTCCATAAATGTTAAAAAAAACACATCCGCTAATAGAAAACTTTACAGTGTCTATATGTTTATATGTTTTTATCTGATGTTTCTTAATCTTAGCCTATGGGGCGCATCTGCTATGAATGAGTTGTTACAGTAACAGAAACAGTAATGTAATTGAAAAGAACAATGAAACTCTTGTCAGAGCTGCTGCTATAGAAAATAAATCAACCATCTGTTTCAGTTCTAGTTGTCTCCCAAGTTGGTAGAAAACTACAAACTGAAGCCCAAGTTACGTTGGTTTCTACGTGGACCAGTTCTTGTTTTGTTTTGGAATGTGCAGTGGAGAAACAGCCTGAGCTTATGCCATGTCATAATTGAGTATCAAGAGCAAGAGTTTAAGAAGCCATGTGTTAGCCTTCACCCTAATAGATTGGTAGCTGTCGTGATTGTGATAAAAAGTGAAGGGAAAAGTAGTAAATAGCGAAAAGAGTGAAACTCTGGACTCGAAAATGATTCTTAATTGCGTTCACAGTATTAAGCTAATGGTTAGTTATTAAAACCTTTCCCATTCGTCGTCTCTCTCTTGCAGACGTATGTGAACACGACGCTGTATGAGAAATTCACCTATGCGGGAATCGACTGCTCTGCTGAAGAGGCCGGCTGATTTCACCTCCCCGTGCTCCTGCATTGCTGTTCATGCTGCGCAGCGGACATGTATCATAAAGTTTATGCAATCCTGTGATCAGGATTCACGGACTAGAACTCTTTTTTGCACACATTGTGTCTTCCTTTCTTGTTATCGTGATTACTTACTGAAGTATCGGATCATACATCTGTGTATTCTCATTTGTGTTGTGTTGTGATGCTGAGTGAGCGAGTGAGTGAGTGAGTGAGTGAGTGTGCTGTTCTTCAGTATGAAAACTGCCAAACTGTAGATGTGTTTTCAAAATCCGAAGCTGGACGTGGCAGCCATTTTGAAAGTTTTGGTTGCTGTATATTGGGCATTGTGCAAACATGTTGGATAACTTTCAGTGGCTTTTACCGGACCAATAAACTTCTTGTCATGAAATGCTGTCGCTTGGGTAAGAGGATTGTGAAATTCTGCAACACTACAGATTAAAAGAAATGAATCACTCAGAGAGTGAGAATGATTGTTTTTGCAAACAGTGAATGTTAAAATGATATTAAAACATCCTCGGCTTCATTTATTAATCAAATAATCCAAAAGCTTGAGAAAAAAAATTCTTCAAGGATCATAAACACAGCAGTAGATCACTTCATGTTTTCCTGTTGTTGTCGTTCACACTGCAGTTATTTTTGCACAGACCTGTGCCTCATTATTTTTGGATTTTTTAGCTGATTAAGCGCTTCGAGACAACACCTATGATTAGTGCTACTGACTCAGCATTTACTCAGCAGTTAAGATGAAATTTATAACCGGAAGGTTGTAAGTTGAAAGCCACAGACTGCCAGAGCGCTACTGTTTAGCTTTCAACTCTCTTTTTTTTTTTTAATGACAAAAATGTTTACAAAGTAACCCACAGAACATCATAGGAAAACTCAACACACGCAGAGGAGAGCTTTAACTGCCTTATGTTTTATACAAGAGCTAAGAGGCGTGTGTGATTGGCCTGTGTGGTTCTGATGAAACAATGCTGTCATTTCCAACCAGAGATTCTGGTAGTTATACCTTTTAGGATTTTATTAAAACTCGAATAGGTGTGGGATTCAAACTCCAATGACGTTGTGAAATTTTAGACTTTTGTCTCACTTCTAAGTTTCTAAGTTTCCACAGTTGCACTGTTTTCCAGAAAGTTCACTTTAAGTGACCACACCATGTGTGAAATGGATCCGCTCCCGAAGCCAAGCAGTGACTCAGCTGCCTAATTTTTCTAAAAATGACAGGAACTTTTGGTCCTAAAAATGGTAAAGTTTCTAAGAATGTTAAACGATTTCGAGAAAATGTTGTGAGCATTGCTCCAAGAACACTATGACACAAACGTTTATTACAGTGAATGCTTGTAGAACACTGCAGGGACGTTAGTTCTTCTTAGAAACTCAAACATGTTATTGGATGTTCTCTGTTAGGTGGGTAATAACATGATTTGTTGAATGTGTCAAGTTACTTCCAATTTCTTCACAAAGTTACACAATGGAGCACAAAAGCATGTTGAAGAATGTCTTCTAGATACATGCTGCAAAAATATTTAAAATAAGCGAGAAGCAAAGCACTTTGACTCAAAGGCTTCATCTAAATTGCTGATCAGTGTTGAGTAAAAATCAAAAGTAATGAAACATTAGTTAAATAAATAAGACAATAAAGGGATGTATGAAAGTTCTAAGTGTTTGAAATCAAGTTTATGAATTTAAGAAGCTATCTCTAGCCGATATCTCATATATAGCTTCATATCCATGAATTTCTAGTTGTGATGATCTTCACAGGTTGATTTAGGACGAGCTCTGAAAAAATGTGTATCCAGTCAATGTTGAGGCAACATTCATCTCTCTATGTCCATCTGTTAAAATATTAAGTATAGTAAAACAAACAAACAAAAAATATTTAAAAAAGTAAATAATAGGATATAGTATTAAGATGTTTAATCCCCAAATTTTGGTGGGATTTAAGCTTTCAACCAAGCAGGTTATGGGAAATTAGTTCAAAACTGAAGGAAGTTCCTCTGTTTAAATTGTGCTTAAAGAAAATGTCCTTTCATGAATTTCAAGTTCAAATTTCGAACTATAATCATAACGTAAACATCCAAACTGATCTCAGGGCGTTCTTCTGCACAAATCAGCTTCGGCTTTTTCCCTCTGCGCCAGGATCACAAACACCTCGTAGACCCGGAATGCAGCAAAGCCGGTGGCCACCAGGCTGGCGGCTCCGAGGATGTACCACCAGTTGAAGAAGCCGAAGGAGACGCCCTTGGCGATGCAGTAGAGCCCGAAGCAGACCAGGGCCACGGTGGAGAGGATCTGGACGCACAGGGGTGGCCCGGACGATGCCGATTTCTCCCCCATCGCTGAGTCACAGACGTCCTGATGCTCGCAGCTGTAGAGAGAGAAGTGTTCTCCAGAGCATCGCTTCACGAAGAGCGTGAGCTGACTTCCTAGCACACAGCGAGAATCTCCATCCCGTCTGGTCGCTTTGGAGAGCTTGGCCTTATATACAGCTCAGCTTACAAATCTGTGATGAAAACCTGCCGAAGGTAAGTCCGAGGTCTAATCTTCCTCTCAAGCGTAGACGGATCATCTGAAATGCCCTACCACGGATTACGGAGCAGATATACACACTATCCAGAGCAAACAGGCAATCAGTGAGAGTGTGTTCTCTAAAGAGCTTACAGGAGACAGGGCAGAGGTTTTAACCCGCAAGATAGAAACGCTGGCTCCTTATTTCTGTCCTTGTGACGCAACAGTGGAGTTAGCCCAACTGCTAGGAGGCAAGTTTTAGAGGATAAGCAGTAGAACATTGTTTGCGGTGGAGATATTTTTTAGCACAACTCGCATGGTAAAAACAGGCCAGAGATTGACAAATGATACATTTATTAGCTAGGGCAAGTGGAAGATTCAGCGTGCTGCCCAGTTCCATGATTTGGCTGCTCAGAAACTGAACTGTCTAGGTGAAAGTGTGGTACCTAGCATAATTTAATAATGTATGGCAAGCTAGTTAGCAAGTTCAGTACATCGACACAGACTAAAAATGTGTCATGAATGTTAAGCTGGTTAAGGACCCACACTAAAAGCTACACTCGCCATTTAATTAGGTAAACCTACCATACAGGTCACTCAAGCTCAACCACCGAGTAGATATTATTTGTGTGGTAAAAGTGGATCAGGTGCAGCAGGAATAAAACACCCAGAATCTAGCTAGCTAGCTAGCTACGATCAAGTGCAAAGGTTTACACCCCTCAGTTTCTGAGAGAAAAAAAGAAGAATCTGTATTTTGATTCCATGTTCATTTAATGTCATTAAAACATAGTTCTCTTTATTACTAAGCTCAAACATTTGCATCTCTGTTTTCATGCTCTAAGAAATTTATTCATTCAAATGTACCTCATTAATGACTTAAAACACAATCTCTGTACTTCATTAAGTCATACTTATAAGGCATGAAGAGTTCAAACACTCAAACCCTTAAACAGTCAAGAGTCAATAGGAATTGGGAAAAATCAGAAAATATGGACCACACATTATAAGAAAAGAAGTGTTTAGGAACACCATTACCAACAATGAAAACCAATCGGACATGGAGGAAATACAGACACCAACACGTAAAAGAAAGATAACTTAAAAAAAAAACAAAAAAAAAAACCCTGGCACAGAGATTCACAAACAGCACGGGAATTGAAAAAAGTTCTTAGAGGTGAGTTTTATAAAAGAAAATCTACATTTATATCACATTCAGAAATCTCATTTTGGTTGCTTCACTATTAATTTTAATATACGGTTATGTTAGGGATGCATCGATACTCATGGTGCTATCAGGTATCGGCCCAATACCGTGCTCATTTACTCATACTCGTACTATTTGCCGTATGTCTAGTGTACATTGCAGAACTGATGACCAGACGGCAAGAAATGACTGTGATCTGGACGTAGTTCACAATTAATGATGGCAATCGAAGCAGGGCGCACTGCAAACAGTGTGAAAATATCAACAGAGCACTTCACTTCTGCGAGCACTGAGCACTGAGACACACATGCTTCCGTTCCCCTTGCTCGCCAGCGTCAAAGTGCAATTCATGGCACCTTGTGCTCATTTTTAATGAATACTCTCACTGATTCTGCCCTACATGCTTAGCTTAGCCACCCTCTCACTTTCAACATAAAACTCAGCATGGGGAGTTCATTGTTAGCAGCACACTGCAATACTAAGCAGGTTACGCATTTCAGTATCAGTGTATCATTGAGTATCAAAAAACACATACTTGTACTCAGTCTGGAAAAACAGGTACTGATGCATCCCTAATTTGTGGTATTTGTAATAAAAACGAAACATCCTGAACAATCCTGTAAAATCTTTGGGACCGCTTGATTCCGAAATAGGGGTGTGCAAACTTTTGCACTCAATTACCACAAACACTAAAACTACCCCTTATTGCTAAGGCTGCATATGTGATCTCAAGAAGATGACGGGGGGAAAAAACACACAACCTAAATGAACTTCTGTAACTATGAGCGTGTGAGACTTTTTTTTTTTTTTTAACATTGTGTGGAGTGGTGTTCAAATATTTTTCTAAATCTTAAGGCGTAATATTACAAATCAAGAATGGCTGTTAGGAAACAAATCCAAAATTCTCTTTATGGATTCAATTAAGGAGTTTACATCAGGTCTGACCTGAGGCCCCGTGAAGCTCGTTTGAGGGAAAAAAAAAAAAAAAAAAAAAAAAGGGAATCATTAAAAAACATACAAACAAACAAACAAAAAAAAAATAAAACACTTTATTTTAAAAATGTAATTAGATCTGGTTGTTGGCTTTACGCTGATTAGTGGTCACTACTGGGCTGGTCCATAGACAAAAGGAATGTAAAGTGGTCTGAACACTGCACACACACACACACACACACACACAATAATCTTCCTCTCACTCACTCTCTCACACAATTACTGCATCTCCAAATGTAAGGAATGCAGAAATTGGTCCATGAAGTAGTCCTGCGTAGTTTAAAAACCCTGTATTTCTCAAAAACAAAACAAAAAAACAAAACAAAAAAAAAAAGTAGGAGCATGATTTTAAAACCTATTAACAGTAAAATGTGGATGCAAAGTGTGTGTGATCCTTTATCATTATCATTATCACCATCTCTAAAGACTAAATTATTACAATTCATTAAAATCATCCCACTGAGCATTTGAACCTCAAGAGAAGGAACTGAAACGTAGCTTGTGGCAGTTTGAGCACACCATAAATCACTAAGGTAAAACACACACGCACACACACACACACACACACACACACACTATTAGTGTTCACCAGGGGTTAAATTCACTAATCCTCTGCAGTCATTAGACAGTGAGTAGCTTTACAATATTGTTCTCATCCAAAATAGATCTATCTCCAGCAACACTGCATAGTTATAGTTCTCAAGTAGTGCATAATCCTATTACTGCATTAGATTGCCACCTGGAGGACGAGCACCGCACGTGTGCGGGTGCTACTTCTCACCACCGGGAGGTGCTGTTGCTCTGAGCCAACGTGAGTGTGCTTCGTTCTGCGTCCCGCTTTCTCATTACGTCAGACTTCATCAGCATCACATTGTCCGAATTCATCTGTTCATCTGTGACGTCCTCCGGCTGAGACAAACTGAGCGCTTTTCAGGTCCACAGGGTCTGACACGTGGCCTCTAAAGACACATCTGCGACGTCATCTCTTTCTGCAACCCCAAAAGAAGATAATAATGCGTTATAATGACGCCACGCAATCGTTTACAGGAAAAGGACCTAGCACAAAGTTTATTTGAAAGCTCCTGTTTTTCCTATGCACAGTGTGTGTTACTCGTCCTCTAACATTCATATGCATCAGTTTCTGCCACACACTAACCCTCTATTCAATCTGGCAAGAGATATACAACTTCATTTTCGATGTACATGCGTGACACAAAGCTACAATTTCAGCAACAGCGGTAAGCCACAAAGCAACAAAATCATGAGATTTGAATGACTTTTTATTAAATTATTTAATTTTATTAAAATGATTAGGTATGGCATGGTGAAACGACAAATCCAAACATTTGGCTCGAATGATTCCTCTGCCCAATCCTAAGTGTGTGTTCCGACGTTTCTTCAGTTCCCCGCTCACAACTTTAGCTCCTACTTACAATTGTTCCATGCACAGAATATGGAAGAAAACCTTATAACCATGGTTTTTATCTAATCCTGTAATATACAACCTCTCAATAAATATCTATAGAGATATTACAAAGAAAGTGAGGCTTTAGAAAAAAAGTAGCTGAGATCAATGCTGCCTCTGATGAGTGTACGTAGCTAGTACACTTAGCTTGTTTCGCTAATCCACCAACAAAGCTAGACATTACAGGAAGAAGCTCAGTGCTGTTATTCTCTCTTATGAATGCTTCACCTAATATTAATAAGGGTGGGGGGTGCCAATAATTTTGAAACCAAGGGATTTCTTTTAAAAAATGAAAAAGAAAACAATGTAGTCACATGTTTATGGTTAACATGTCACACTCTGCATGTTTTATACATACATACACTGCCCTCCAAAAGTTTGGAAACGCCTGAACAAAATAGGGTTTTTGGGCAATATCAGCATAAAT
>CM075029.1:3651994-3665119 GCA_037576675.1 Pangasius sanitwongsei | reverse complement strand
GAGGATTTATGCTGATATTGCCCAAAAACCCTATTTTGTTCAGGCGTTTCCAAACTTTTGGAGGGCAGTGTACATACTTGCAGCTAAGGGTGCCAATAGTTTTAGAGCTGACTGGACAACATATGGCAGTTTGTTTGTCTCAAAAAAAAGTGTAAGTGTTTAAGTCCAGGCTACAGCTAAAGGAAAAAACACACACACACACACACACACACACACACACACACACACACACACACACTAAATGAAGTGAACCATCTAATAGACACAAACCCTCTGTCCAATATAGCGCCCTACTCCCTATTCCCTACAAACTACGTAGTGTTCTTCATGCCCTTGGGTCCATCATATAAGCCGTACCCTACCTGCAATGCATTGTGGGATGTCAGGAGGGGTACTGTTTTTATTTTACGCTACTCTTTCAGACATGATACAGCAGATCTGATAAGTGCACTATGATGGTGCTGTGATTTTGGACCTACTGTAAATCTCCTTTTTGCCTACACTCCACTACGCTTCTTCCTCCTACACTGTTCAGCACAACTTTTTTTTTTTTTGTTGCTTTTTAAGCGCTGATTTAGCGTGGTTGTACCAACCCTGTGTTCTCTCTCGCCGCTCTCTCACAAGGAGAGCTTATGATGAAGTGAAGAAAGTGGTCTTTGTTCGCTGTGCTGTGTAGCAACGCCTCCAGCGCTCATTAGCAAGACGTTGTCTTATATGTGAGTGCAGCAGGGAAACAAGGCCGAGCCGGATGTGTGATGTAAGCACTGTGCAGGAGTGCAAGTTTCTCTGACGCAACAGTCTGGACTTACGGCTCACACACGTCAGGGGGTCGACAGTGAAAAATGTATTATCATGCAGCCTCGTAGTGGAACCGGGCTGCGGAGTGGTGTAGGTTTATAATCACTAAACATAAAGAATTATGTTATTTCATGCAGTCGCAGGACATATGTTTATAGCGAGTTCGACTGCAACTCTTCACAGAAAACGTGATCAGCTCGTTTTAGCAGGTGCTGGTGGTACACTGTTGTTTGTCTCTTGTGTCGAAGAGGAATGAACAGTAGAGGGCAGTAGTGAGCCTCAAACCAGGAGAATTTCGCTTCCCTCCCAACATCCTCTCTTACTGAGTGTTTACTCTTTAGGCTGGCAACTGGTTGAGTCAGTGTGTGCATTTTGAGGCAGCGCTCTGAATCTTTCTTCTAAAAGTTGTTGTTTAGTACCCAGAAGTTTGCCCCCCCTGTATCACCCACCAGTGGCTCCAGCTCCTTGCGGTCTATGAGGTTGAGCTCGGTGCAGAAGTAGTAAAAGTGCTTGTAGCAGGTGTTGACGTGGGCCTCAGCTCCCATCAGGATGATGCGGTCGAAGTGGTGGATGTAGACGTGCACGAAGACCCGGAAGAGCCGGCACAGGATTTTCTTACAGATCTGAATGAAGTTCTTGGGGAACGGAATTCCTGACACAAAGATTAAAAGAGAGAGAAAGAGATTTTTGTCAAGTGCGTGGTCTGTTTGTGATGAATGACTTTTGATTAAACAGGATAATCTTAGTGGTGGACACATACATGCATACAAAGTGTATGTGCATATAGTAGGCTGCTAAATCTCCATTACAGCAATAAACACAGTTATGTTATAAAGCTCTATATAAAGTAGACACATGTATTTCTTTTCCACAGAGACACTATCCTGAAAACCTGACCTAAATGATTCAGAGCCATTTCAATGTAATAAAACATGATTTAGAGTCATTCAAGTGCACATGATTTAGAGTCATTTCAGTGCACATGATTCAGAGCCATTTCAATGTAATAAAACATGATTCAGAGCCACTGTAATACAATATTGTACAATATTGTGTAAATAGTTAAAAATGAGGGGAAAAAATTAGAAAAAAAATGCAGTTTTGAGGACTTTAAAGCCACGTCTCCTTCAGTGAGAATGAGAACGATGGGCACAGAAGCCATGCATCCTACACTTAGACTTGACAGGCAGAGAGGCCACGCTCCTTCACTGAGACTGACAGATACATAGACCATGCCTACTTCACGGAGACTAGCAGATGCAGAGGCCACAACTCATTCAGTCGTATCGACAGAGAGGCCACGCCCCCTTTACTGTGACTGACCGATAGAGACCACACCTCCCTCACTGAAACTGACAGATACAGAGAGGCCATGTTCCCTTCAGTGTGACTGATACTGGGACCACGCCTCCTTCACGGAGACTGACAGGCACAGAAGCCACACCTCCTCCACTGTGACTGACAGATACTGGGACCAATAAAACAATAAAATGTGCGCCTTCACTGTTCAGCCCTTAGTATTTGCTACGCCACCTCCCCTCGTAGGTGGACAGCTACGATCACCCTACTCCTCTGAAACACCATGAATTCTCAGGGCTTTCCGAGGTTCATTTCAGATGCTTCTCAGAAGCAATTGTGATGAAGTATTACCGAGGCTGTTAATGGTATTGGAGTAGAGAAAGCACTAAACTGTGCACTAAGCTAGCATATGTCCAGACAGGATATTTCAGGACACACTTCCTCCACCTATACACAGCCAACAGGAAATGTCCCGGGGTCCAGGAAGGAAAAAAAAAAAAAAAGAAAGATAAAATTAAGCATGGCAGTGCTGACTCTGCAAGTTCGAAAAGCTCAATGGAAATCGAGGGAAGCGTCCTGTTCACACACACACAAACACACACAATTATGGAGTGTTCAATGACAAGTGTAAAAGATTTGTTACGTGAAATTTAATTTAAGGTTTAAATTGGTAATATGGTCTTTCACACTTAATCCACATCCCACACCTCATCTTCTGTGTCTGAAGTTTAGTAAATGCATGAAAGTTCACACTCCACTCTAACATTATTCAATATCGGCCATTGGATTTACACGATTTAACCCCATGCACAACATAGCAGAATGCTTACTGGGGTTGTCTATGTATAGTTACAGTTGGTAAGCTATGATTGGTTAGATGCTGTTTAGGGAGGGGTTTGGGGCAAATTGTCACTTAGTAGCCCTATAAAAAAATGTATGTAGTTTCTCAAGCCAGATGTTTAGCTATCGCTGGAGAATTAGGTACTTTTACGGACTAAATATGGACAAGAACCGAAATCGAAATGGAAAGAGAAACCTTTCTGACGACAGACTTTTTCAGGATGAACATTTTCAATCCAGTGCCTGGGGCTTGGTGACATGATGACATGATGATAAAAATGACACTTTTCTAAGTATCATCATCATCATAATCATCATCTGGTGTCAGTGGTGTCAAACTATTTCTTGTACCACTTGTTTAATTTTCCTTCCTTTTCCTTTTGACAAAAAACAAAACAAAACTGCAATATATTACGATACATATTGTGTATCATGAAAATGTCTTCAATTCAAAAATTGTCCTAGTGTTCAAAAAGTTATCCACCAATCAGAAACCAGCGTACACATTGGAGTGTAAATAGCCAATCAGATTGCAACCTTCAAAAAACCATGTGGTTATCTTATTGTGCAAAAGGCATCAGACGCTCTGAAGTCTGTGGGCGGAGCGTCTGAGGCTGAGATTAGTGCATGTACATGTGTGGGTTCATTGTCGTTTCCAACTCGGATCATGAAGAATGTGCAGTGTTCAAGGTATTCTGGATGTTCTCAGCATGGGCGTGTTCATGGTTTAATCCGGGACGCTGTCAGCAGCTGACAACACTGTGGCACTTTGACTGGAAAAGCTCCTGATCACAATCTGGAGGCTAGTAGAATAAATGAGGAGGCTTATTTCCATGGGAAGTGGCAGCAAATGTACGTTTGTGTGGAGGCGGGGAATGGCGATGAATTAGAGCGCATTGTGGCTGAACAAAAGCTCTCATAGCCGTGTGAAATGGGCTCTGTGTTCAGACCGGCTGAAACACAGAAGCTGTGCAAATGTTAGCTGAACAAACACTAGCCTGCTGTTAGTCAACTCTTCCATGAGTGAAAGATTAGTGTATGCAAATTCCAGCTAATCAAACCTACAAACCTAATCGTGGGCCCTAAAGTTTCTTTACTCATCACCATTTTTCTTCTTTGGCATATCTGTACAATCAAACTCACTCAATAATGATAAAAATGTAAAAGATAATAATAATAATAATAATCATAATAATAATAATAGTAATAATAATAATAATAATAATAATAATAATAATCCTGGTTTACCCAATATAATTACAAATGAAACTCATTAAATTATATAAAATGACACACTGTCAGTAAACAACATTTTTAGTCTGTGCAAGTTGCCATCTTAAATGTTTAAAAAAACAAGTTCACACTTCCAGGTTCTATGCAACAGAAGTCATCAAAGAAGGGAAGACATGACAGCAACAAACCGAGTTACTCTAATCCACTTCATATATTCCACCACAATGTAATGTAATGTCTGGCGCTTAGGTGCAGAAATGACAATTCTGATTGCTACTGTAAAAGCGATAAATCATAACTTGTGCCAGAGTGTGTGATAGCCATATAGTCTCTATGGTACGCCATATAGTCTTCTCTGAAAGGCGCAACCCCTTAAAAGTAAGCCCTAGCAATTACAGTAAAACTAACAGTAAAAGTGAGCAGTTATGAACATGAGGCATATAAATCTAGCCCTATCTTAAGGGTTTAATCTTCCCTCAGGCTTTCTCCCTAACTGGGCAGCCCATTACATAATGGCCACGTTTCATTTGTAGTCTGGAGACTTTCTCACAGATCTCTATCTTCTAAAGAAACACCATGGGAAAAGAACGTTCTCACACTGTGCAAGACGTGCAGCTCAATTTGTTGGGGAATTCAAATAGACAGAAAAATGCTGCATCCGACTGAAGGACATAACTCGTAACTCGACTAGGGGAAATGAAAGAAAACGCTCCCTCAGCTCGCAATTCCTACTCGGGAACTAGGGACGATCTCCTCAACTCCGAGTTCAGCAAGTGATGTCAAATCAACATGGCTGCTCACGGCATGAACAAAGCAGTACTTCTTGCCTTTAAATACAATTTATACTGTAGATACTGTATATTTGCTTTAGATCAATCAACATACAGACATATTAAATGATGATAAATCTATAATTCTGATTGTACAGTTGGCTGTTTTGAGGAGGCAAACATACATTACTCATCACAGTTAACTGGATAGCTTGTTGCTAACAAAAGACGAACATGGAGACATCCATGTTTTTTTTTAACCTACTTTATAGTTTGAAAGCAAAGATGAAAAAAAATGACGTAATTCCAAGCTCCAAGTTCCCACTTCTGATGAAAGTTGAATCCAGCAATAGATTTGGCTAGGGCAAGCTGAATTCCTATCAGGCTATATTCATTCTTGCTCATTTTTCCAGGGCCCCCTGCTGGGTTGGTGTCCCTAAGCAAAGGTTTATCCTCTTATCTGCTCCTGATAATCTCCCATGATGCAAACTGGCTCGATAACAAAAAACCAGAGCACACATGGTTCTAAAACACACAATGGAAGGGTACCAAAACCAGTTCCACTGTATTATGGATCCTTGAACCTGGCTTTTAACCCCCTGCTGCCTTCTGAGCACCCCGGATTAACGAGAAAAGAATCTACAAGAAAAATGGGCTGTGACCAAAAATTCCCATAATGCACTTGAGGTTTAGAACATACAGCGAGATGCTTAGTCTTTTCAGTAGGAGCTACAAATCAAAGCCTGGGAGACAAATAAAACCTGACATCCTGTTTTTTCCTCAATTCTCTCTCTCTCTCTCTCTCTCTCACACACACACACACACACACACACACACACAGAGTTCAGATCATGCTGAATCTGTGACAGCATGCCTCATTAAAAACTCCTGTCACTTTCAGTGACCTACAATAATCCTAAAAGTGTAGCGTTTTCAGAAGAGATACTTTCATTACACTGAGTATAAGTGTGTGTGTGTGTGTGTGTGTGTGTGTGTGAAGGAGAAATAAAGATGTTTCGGTGTAGAGAGCAGGATTCAGGTTGTTGACCCACATTAAACACACACACACACACACACACACACACAAGAAGAAAATCCAGGCCAGTGTGGATGAAGAAGACATGCGAGCTTTCAGAGAATCTGTATATTAAAAACACATTGTCACACACACACGTGCAATCTTCTAAATTTAAAAAATATAATAAAGCATCTTACTGTAGTATTATGCAACAGCCATTACATAACCTCTTATTCAACTGTTAAAACAGGACAATGTGAAGGAGGTCGATGCTGTCCATGAGCTCAGCTCACTGTGGGACAACATGATCGCAGCGTGATCATCTATTTAGAAGGAGTGACAGAGAAAGTGGTGTGATTCGTAGCAGAAAAATGATCTGGAACGTAAAAGACATTTCTTGAGCTCACTTACATTTAGAAACCAAACTATTAACCTTCAGCAAACACTTCTTCTGTTATAAATAATAATAGTCCCAATATATAATAACACTCATTCCGCAGTGCTGTTGAATTCTCCGATCTGATTGGTCAGAACTGCATTGTATAACGGCGCAGCTCAGACAGTAGTTCAGGCTGTAACATGAACAACAGGTTAACATTAATGCGCTCGTTCTAATACGTCGCTGTTTCTATAGCAACAGCTCATACACAGGGCCTTGTACGGCGGACGCTGCACATAACCCAAGACTAATAATAAACAGATTTCATTCTAATTTATCGTAACAGTCAAAAGTTTCCCAGCGTGAGAAAGTCTTCAGGACAGAGGAGTTTTTATGCTTTCTGGTTTCTCTGTAAAATGACAAGCTGCGTTTTTTTTTTTTTTTGTGAGAGAGAGAGACAAAGAGAGTGAGTGAGAGAGAAAGAGAGAGAGAGAGACTGGTGAGAGAATGACTGTTTATTGCAGCTACAACATAAGTGAGCACAGGAAGTAACTCTCCTCTTGGGCGTTCCACAACATTAAATCTAACTATAAACCTTTAAAACGCATGACGTGTCATTCATTAATAAATAATAATATTTATTAATTTATTTATTTATATAATATGTAATCATTGGCAAGTCGCTGTGGCACAAGCAGAACAACATGCTCCAGACTGGAGTTATATGAAAATAATACACTTCAGGGTGGTAGCGGCACTCTGCTTCGTGTTGTGCCGCATCACACCACCCCGGCGTGCGTTATTTTCGTATAGCTGCCTATATGAGGAGTTATTTCTTACATAAAAACGCTTACATAAAACCATATCGCCTGGTTAAAAATTATTATTATTCCTGTTATTTTTGTCAAATAAACATAATATTAAATATTTGTTATTAATTATTCGGTACACTGAGTCACATTGGTGAGTTGAGGAGTATCTAGATTAAGTGATATAATGCTTTTGTGTTCTAGGTCATCATTAATTAACCTACATAAACACTTTTTTTTGCATGTTGTCAACCTCATCTCAGCCAAGTGTTTCTGAGACATTTACATTTCTGTGATATTTAGGCATGGTAAAAACCCCCTTATGACTCTCTCTCTCTCTCTCTCTCTCTCAGGAATTTCCACCACAACTTGCCCTGACTGTTAATGAATGATGACAGCACATACAAACACAGTGACTGTAAACTGTCTTAACACATAATAATGATTCACAGTGCAGTACACAAGCTATTGTTTAAATAAATATGAGAATAAACAGATTTGAGGTTAAACTGAAAGAGAGACTTGGCGGACTTGGCAGGCTGGCAGTAAACAGATGGAGTGTGCGCGCGTGTGTGTGTGTGTGTGTGTGTGTGTGTGTGTGTGTGTGTGTGTGTGTGTGCGTGTATGTACAGTGTTTATGGACATGGTGATGGTGGAAACCAGGTGCTTAAATATAATCAAACACGATATCTGTTTTTTTTAAACAGAGTGACTTGAGCAACTCGATCTCGCACTGTGTACGTGTCAGCAGGACAACACGCTTACATTAGCAAATCACAAACCTGGAGAGAGTGATGAAGAAAAGTGACCTGATTAGCTGTAGCCTGAAACAACAGATTATTTAGAGACAGAGAAAGAGAGAGACTTGCTCAAGGTTAAGGTGGAGTAAGCACCAAGGTCATGTGATCTTAGAGCTAATAAGCACTCAGTCGGGGTAATGAGAGGCTGGCCGTGCTGCACTCTAACACTCACCACTCCCATAGTTCTGCCACAGGACACGGACACACACACACACACACACAAGACATGTACATACATACGTGTGTGTGTGTGTGTGTGTGTGTGTGTGTGTGCGTGCAAGTGTCCTTTCTTGACTAAGAGAAGGAGGCGTTACCAAAATGCACACTGTATAATGTATAGTTGTGTCAATCTTAATAAATACGGGTTTAGAGAAAGTGGTACAGACTGATATTAACAGTGTGTCCTAACAGCATAAAGAGAAAAGACACAACATAATAATGAGTGTTTTCTGAAAAAAGGAGCTTACTGTCCTCTCATTACCCTGCCCTATATTTATATGTATATACATAGAGAGGGAGAGACAGGTTTAGGTGTATCAATCTCTTATTATAGTCACAATGACAAATATAGTCGTCATGAGAATGACAGCAAAAGAGAGTTTAGGTGTTCTGATTGCGTTTAATTTGCAAAACTGGAGAGCGAGTGATATAGTGAGAGAGAGAGAGAGAGAGAGAGAGCTAGACAGAGCTAGAGACAGACAGAGCGACACACTGAGAGAAAGACAGACAGACAGAGATTGAGAGAGAGAAAGGGAGAGAGACCAGAGAGCTAGAGACAGAGAAAGAGATTGAACGCAAAAAGAGACAGAAAGCAAGAGACAGAGAAAGACCTACAGAGAGAGTTGGACAGACAGACAGAAAGATAGAGAGACAGACAGACAGAAAGAGACACAGACAGGCAGACAGAAAGAAACTGCCACAGAGACAGACAGCGATAGAGAGACAGACAGATAGACAAAGATAGAGGAGTGAGACAGAGAGAGTGACAAAAAGAGTGACGAAGACAGACACAAAGTGAAAATTAAACAGACAGACAGACAGACAGAGAGATTTAACATGAGTTAATCCAACTTTGTGCTTTTCCACAGTAGATGGACTAAAAGAGGTCAGAGGTCACACGAGCCTTCAGAGGTCATGACACGCCGCAGGAACTTCCTCTTCCCCAGAGGCTCCCACACGGATAAAGCTCTCAGCAATACACTCGCTTCCACACTCGTGACCTTTGACCTGCTGCACACTCGCCTCAAGAGCGCTGATCAGGGAGCAGATTTCCCGAATCCTCAAATCATGATCGGATGTCAGCTCATTACACTAGACTTGGATGATAATGCAGTTTCAATAAAATGATTATCAAAGATTATCAAATATATATATATATCTTTTAAAAAAAATCTATATCATTAAACATTAAAATATCTATATTATAGTATTATTCAACTGTAATAGCGAATATATCAAACCTTTTTCATTATTTGAAGAAAAATGTCCATCTTTCTTACAGTTTTATTGTAGCTGAACTCTGTGTAATGTGCTGCACATTAGTGCTTGAACTGTTCTTCAGTTTGAAAAGCTACTTTGAGACCATTTTAATTACAAAAAGAACCAAATAAACTAATAAGGTTTACTTGGCAAACTGGCCCAGCTCAACTGATCTGTGGCAAACATTTGTGAAAGCGTGTGTGTATTTCAGTAAATCCTTGTTAAATCCTCTTAGCTCCCGGAGTTTCAGGCCACCTTACACTGACGAGTGTTTGAGCAGCAGCTCGCCTGATTCCTGTTTTTCTCCCCCCAAATCTGTGTGCCATGTGTGTTTACTAAGAGATAGTAAAGAAGAAAAATAGAGACACAGCAGGATGATAAGGGGCAGGATGTGCAGGCTGGACAAGCTGGTCCTATGATCAAGATAAAGAGAGAGAGAGAGAGAGAGAGAGACCTCTATCATCTACACCTGACATCGTATCACTTACCCTCCAAACCTGAAGTGTACTCTGGCAAGTGTGTGTGACATCAGCACGTGTGTGTGTGTGTGAGACAATAGCAACCCCCCGCCTCCCCCCAGACACACACACACACACACACACACACACACAGACACAGACACACACAGTTGTTCACTAACTAGTTTACTAATTAAATACACAAATCGTCATGTATGGAATAAAACTATGCTGTGCTATTATAGGAAAATAATCAGTGATGCTGTGGTGTGACGGGGCCTGATGTAAAGTTGATTAATTTCCTATAACAACAAGAGCTGACGAGTTTCACTCCTCTTACACCACAGTAATCTGGCAACGCTAACAATCCTTACTAATTTAAGGAAAGACACTTAATATTTTTTGCGGTTTATAGCTATGTTTAATGTTGTGAAACGTCTGTGAGACAAGTTAGTTCATGTTATCACTTACATTATAGCAGCTATAATCTTCCCTATATCACTGATTGCACTTGTTTATGTGATGCATTCGCCATACAAGTCTGTTACAGAAAATTAACACCTTCTGACCAATCAGAATCGAGACCTGTGGAATGAATTAATATAACTGATTCACCTAGAAACAAAGTCCGGCGCTCAAACAAGTGCAAAGCCAAAATGAGCTAAAAAATCATTCACAGCCATGTGATAATTCTGTGTGTGGAGTCTGGATGCCCTTCTACTTTCCAAACACAACCCCTGTTCTGTCTTGTGTCTTAACACGGCCACACCACAGGCTTGCCGTTTTCTTCCAGCCTTTCTAAATAATGCATATTTTCCCCAACACAAACAGAAGAAGGCTACGGCCCGGCTCACGTCAGACTGAATAATTTATAGTACTGAGGGGGTTTAAAACACAGGGATGAGGAAAGGAGAGGGAGAAAGAAGCTGCAGGTGGCGGAGTGAAGCGGATAATAAAGAGTCGGCTGGTTCGGGTTACAGAAGGAGGCTGATGGGAGCGTGAGCGGCACGTCTCTGAGGATCTGATGGCTCTGAATAATTAACATACAGCATGTGATAGTGTTACATTTTAGCAATACAGTATGGGCTCTCAGTCAGGACAGTGTGAGAGACGAGGACCGTACTTGGGATTCTGGGAATGTAATTATAGTAACCTACTTCTCCTCTCAAATGAATGAACTGTGGTGATTTGGATGATAATAACGCCCTGGGGGTGGGAAAGTCAGTAGCCCAGGCACCTGGGGCAAGCAGATTGTGTGTCTGAGCATAGTTGCCTGGCAGCACAAGAAAAAGGAAAAAAAAAAAAAAACGGGGCTCACAAGAGGCACAACAGAAAAGTGTTCGCCCTGTCATCCGGAGATCTCGATCACCAGCCAATCATGCACACCTGCAAGCTCATGTATGCGGAAGAGGGCGGATAGCGCTTTCCTCCATGTGTTCTGCTGCCCTGAGATGCTGCAATTCAAAGGATGTGGTCAGCTGGCTTCACATGATGCTTGATAGCTGTCGTATGCTTGGGGGAAAAAAGCTTGCTGGTGGGTGAGAATTGGCCAAGACCAAATTAGGGAGAAAAATGGAGGGAAAAATCCCCCCAAAAAAACAACAAAGAGAGAAAAAAATACTTCTTATTGGCTTTCACAAAACAAAAGTTTTCATTTGGTGGCTATGTGTAAACTTACTGCACTTCATGGTGATACGACGCGCCTCGAGGCTGTAAACTATAGCATGTGCTACTCATTCCGAATCCCATTTCTTACTTACTACACAAGTCATCTCGGGGTTGGACATGTCAAGAGAAAATAAGGATGCTAGCCAGACTTGACTAACATCTTGATCTTGTAGCTGAAATATGGGCTAACAACTTGCTGACTTTTTGTTGAGGGCCAAAACACAACATGCTACATTAGAAGTGTTGTTACAACTAGTAAAGTCTAGTATAGTCTATATTTCTATATACATAATCTATATTTCTACTTCTGCAACATAGCTACACTTTATTATGTTTGTTGTATGTGTGTGTATGTCTGTTTTTATTTTCTACATAGTTTGCATGTGTCATGGCATTCATTGTGGACAGCAAAGAAAGAATTTCATTGTACAGGGAAACGTGGTTTTCCTCACTGTGCACATGACAATAAACGCTTTGAATCTTGAATCTTTAAACAAGAGGATAATTACCATATAACTACCTCGCTATACAGTACATTACTTGTAGCTACCATTTTTAGCTGTCAGTTAGGTTTCCTGGAGGGCTGACCCCTGGATTTTAAACCACTTAGTTTCGCTGCTGGGATGAGAATCAATCCGCTAACCAAAAATATCGTGCTAACATCAGTGCTCTGTCTTTTAAACTGGTTTAAAAAATATCATCTTTTCATAGCTACTCACCTACGCTGGTGGGAAAGATGTCCTCGTTGTTGATCTGCACTTCGATCCAGTCCATCAGCAGGTTCATGTACTGCGGCGCCGGCAGCGCTGTGGGCTTCTTGTACTTGTGCTCATCCTGCCAGCGATACTCGAACCGCGGGCCGCCTGACATCACCGGGCAGCTCTTTTCTGTGCAGAACTCGCACACGGTGCCATAGATCAGGTTGATGCGATTGAAGAAGTCCACCACGTGGACGGCCACCCAGTCGTTGGGGTCCTCACCAGGGGGCAGCTGCACGGCCGCCCGCAGGTCCACGCCCGAGCTGAGCGACGCCTGAGCCCGCTTGTGCAGCTCGAAGCGCTGTGTACCTGGCTCGAACTTGCGCTTGGGCCTGAATGTCTTGTCCTTGTTGAAGACTTGCTTGAGGGCGATGGACATGGTGAGGGATGGGCGAGGAAGAGAAGAGGTGGGGCCTCAGGAGGGGAAAGGGATGGAGGGATGAAAGGTGGGTGTGAGAAGACAAAGGGAGGATGAAGGTGACTCAGTGGACAGATGATGACGATTAGGACGACTGTTGGTTTCCTCAGCGAATGATTGGCCTCTGCTTTAGAACATGATCGTCTGAGAGAAAGACATAAAAAAGACCTGTGATGTAAACAGATTGACATCTAAAACTATTAATAAAAATAATTTACACATTTAATTCATATACATGTTGCTTTTAAAGGACAATCGATGCCTGAAAAGATCATTTAAAAAAAAAAAAAAAAAAAAAAAAAAAAAAAATTTTGCCACAAAAAAAAGTTTTAAAAAATTTTTTTTTTTAAAAAAACGATTTGTTTATTGTTTATTAAAAAAAATTATAGGTTACTGGA
>CM075029.1:3617829-3651984 GCA_037576675.1 Pangasius sanitwongsei | reverse complement strand
AAAAATTTAAACAATTAAATAAATTAAATTTTTCTTTTAAACTAAAATTTTTTAAATAAAATTAAATTTAAAAAAAAAAAAAAAAAAAAAAAAAAAAAAAAAGATTGCCTCAAACATCCTGTGTTCCCAATTTTTTTTTTTACTCCAACGATTGTGTTAATGATTAATTCACTCAATTAGAGGCTACTGGACTTTTTCCTGCAGCCTGTTGCTAAAAGTGAGGTCTCTTACGTCTTTTTTTACATAAAACTTTATGTAAAAAAAAAAGTTTATTTAGAGAATATATATTTACATTATAAACATTTTCAGAAGTTTTTTCCAGCTGAAAACTGGTACGTGGAAGTGCGTATACACAGAAGCGCAGGTAACAACCTTCAAGATCCTGAAGCTCGTGACCAGAAAAGTGTTTAAAAAAAAAAAAAAAGAAGAAGAAGAAAGAAAAAAAAAAAGAAATGCTCCATATCACATGGGCAGCACATGAGACTTCATTGGAAATGATAATGTCCATACTCCAGGATTCCCTCGTTTGTCTTACCTTAAAACAATCAACGTTTCCAGAAGGTTCTCTCAGTGCTCTAAAATCAGACCGCAGATTTCAACTTACGAAAGTTAAAGAAAAGCCAAAGAATTTTTTTTCTGTATGAACATTCCAGAGACAATAATCTCTTTGAGGTAAATCATCTTCAAGTGTCTGTGTGTGTGTGTGTGTGTGTTTTGCAGATCCGGGTGCATGAGCTTCAGATGTAACCACAGGAGAGATGAGCAAGAGTTTGTTTCAGCAAAGTCACTACAGCTAGTCAGCGTTTACAGGTTGAGTCTGAACATGACAGCTGTGTATTCTCACTAAAACTATAACCTTCGGGCATGATGAGGCAGGATACACACACACACACACACACACACACACGGAACAAAGTTATGGGGGGGTCTTTTTTAACTACTCGAGCCTTTGTGCTGATAGACATCGGTGTGATGGGGATGTGTCGCTGCACGCTTAGCCTCGCTGTGGTGAACTGACTCAAGAACAGCCAGAGAAACACTTATTTTAATCTGCAAATGCTTCGGTATTTTGCAGACATGGAGACAGCTTTACTTTATCAGATGTAAAAATATTTTTTTTTCCATGCCTTTGATAATCAGTATTGGGGGACAAGGGTGCCAAAACATCCTAAAAGCCAATGCAGGGCCCTGTGTCTTAGATGGCACTATAGAAATTAGAATCGTTTAAAACATTAAAGTGTAATAAGTGATGAATAATACACTTATGGTATGCTATAATGGGAAAATAATCAATGATGGGGTGGTGTGATACAGCCAGATGCAGAGGAGAGTAACTGTTACAACCCTCACGTTGATTATTTTCCAATAACAGCATGAAAGAAATGAAATGAGATGTTATTTCTCTCATACCACCGCAACTTGTTAACAATTACAATTGTAACGTTGTTGACAGTTTTATTGTAACATTGATGGCAATTATATTGTAAATGATACTGATGCGATTTTATTGTAACATGTGCACTTTATCGTTGTTGATGCAATTTTACTGTAACGTGGTTGCCACAATTAGGCTTTATTGTAACATTGCTGAGAAATTTGCTGTAACGTTTTGACATTTATTTTTCTAATGATGTTGACACAATTGTATTGTAATGGTGTTGACAATTTTATTGTAACACTGTTGACATGATTTTATTGTAATGTTGTTGACACAATCAGGCTATATTGTAATATCGTTGAGAATTTTATTGTAACATCGTTGACGATTCTATTGTAACGTTGTTGACATGCTCTTTTTATCTGTTACATTTAATGTTGTTGAACATCCATGAAAGTAATTAGTTATCATTTACATTATATCAGCTATTCTCTCGCCAGCTTCTCTTTTTCTGTCTCTTGAAGGTAATAAGACCAAAAAAAAAAAGAAAAACACCGTTTGGAATATTACAGAGGAACCGAGACTTTCCTGCGCTGGAATATGCAGCTGTTACAAAGTGCTGACACTGGCGACTCCTTCCATGATTGTTAAATAAACATCTCCATACAGAAAACTTGACCCAGTCCCTGTGTAAACTGTTACTATAGAAACAGTAACATGTCAACAGGCACATTGTGGCACCACAGTTAGATGCCTGTTTTGGTGCCATTCCCAGCATTTACACTGCAACTTTCCCACAGTCGGGATGGCTTTCAATAACCACAACAAATCTCACTACAACCTCATTAACTATGATGACTGTTTTGGTTTCACTACAGGTAATTAGTGGACTCATTCGTAGAGAAATCCCTTCATTCAAATCACGATGAGCAGCAAAAGCAAAAGCGGTGTGTTACCGGGAAGCGTGGTGCTGTTTCAGTGGAATTCCCCGAGCTGTCCGGTGTATTTTAGTTAACACACACACACACACACACACACACGCCAGCCCAGGGTGTGTAAAGTGAAAGATTATTCTTGTCGTTCTTTCTCAGAGCCACAATAAGCTAATGGCAGGGTGGCAGCAGGTTCAATTTAACCCTTTTAAGACTTTTTTTTAGTTCCACCTTAAATGAAAATCTCGATCTGCACCGTCGACACACTAAGCATGAAACGAAAAGTGGGTTTATTCTGTAACAAGACAACAATCCAAAACATAAAAATTAGTTTGATTAAAATTAGAAGCTTGACAGGAACGGCTAAAGCCCTGCCTACCGCCCCACACTTGGCCATCTTAGACTACATTCTGTGAAGAGACTCTTAACAAACCTTTTTACCCAACAACCTTTTTCACTTAGCAAACTTTCTATAAATGTACAAACTTTTTTTAACAAACTTTACCAAACCAACTTTTTGTTTTACACAACAAATATACTTATTCACCAAACTTTTGCACCAAATCTACTACAAAACAACCTTTTTTACCCAAGAAACTTTTCAGCGAACAAACTTTTTTACCCAACAAACATTTCTGCCAAACTTTATCAAACAAACCTTTTAACCAAACATTTTTACCAAACAGACCTTTTTTTTTTTTTACCAGACCACTTTTTTAAACCAAAGTTTTTAACAAACTTTAACAAACATTTTACCAAACAAACATTTTTACCTAAACAAACCTTCTTACCAAACCAACTTTTTTTGTTTAACCAAAACAAAAGCTTTTTTTTAAACCAAACTTTAACGGACATTTATTTTATCAAACAAATATTGGAGCATAATTTTTATGCGTTGGTCCATGTTGCTTATTAATGCATTCTCTCCAACATCAGTAGCAAGATGTGCATTTTTTTCGATGGAAATTAAGTCCTTGTGAACACAGATGTATGCTAGTTACACTGGAGTGACAAAACAGAACTAACAGAAGAAACACCTCAAATCAATGCTTCAATAATTTCAAGGACGAGACCGAGCCAGCTGAAGCTCGCTGCGGTGCATTCTGTGTTTATTTCATCCTAAATGTCCAGAGCGGGTTGGGTTTTCATATTGAAACCTTCAGACTGGGGCGGGGTTTCATATGTTCAAAAATAAGCCCAGGCCTTGCATGTATATAAACCCAACCTGCTAGTTATACTATGCTAAAAGTCAAAGCTAATCACAAATACATTCCTATTAGATGTTTCCAAAATTTGTAAAATCCATTTTTTTAAAAAGTGTAGCCAGTCATGCTGAATTTCGATTTGTGTACATGGTCTGAACACACTGAACTGAATATTTTGCTTCGTGGCATGTGAAAGCACTGTAATAACTGTGTAATTACAATAATTCGGTTTTAGTTACATGTAGTCGCAGGTACCATTTAAATTATATGCAATCTAAACAATAGTTAAAAGTGCAATTATTTTGGATCTGTGAATCTCAGTACAAATTCACAACATATATCTTGATATTTAGATTTGTAAAACAAGTCACTACAGCAGAATCTTAAACGCTGAGCTAAATTTGTTGAAGTCTTGTAAAGTTTTTTTTACACACTATATTCTTACTAACTAAAACGCTATCCTTAGGCTACTGATTACTGGCTCTGCACCTCGCCAGTCGAAGCCTCTTTAAAAGTTTACATGCCCTAAATGCATCTCTGTGATGTAAATAGCTGAAGATCGGAGTTTGGAGCGACATGAATGTCTTCTTTCGCACTCTAACGCAAGAAAGATTAACACATTAAATGGCACTTTCAGTTGTCGCATATTTCTGCTCGTCTGCTCGCATATTTCAGGTCTTGACCTCGACCGTGCTCATACTTTTCTCGTCTAACTGGGTTGGTTGTTTCGCTGAAACATCCTTTGTGGTCCACATAAGTTCAATAAGTGTTAAGATATTCACAACACACACACACACACACACACACAACATGCCCCTGGCAACATAAGGAACTTCAATCAGTTTGTAAAAGATGCAAATTTGTTCTAAAGGTTAACATGCAGGTTGATAACGGCGGGTCGTCGTGCAGCTTTCTGCGCTTTGATCACTATGCAGGAATGTGACAGGGCGGGATGCGAAGCTGTAAAACTTCCATGGCTAAAAGATGAGACCCCTGCAGTGGCCCCTAAATTATACTCCGACTCCGATTTCTATTTTTCTGCCTTATTAACTTCACGAGAGAGAAAAAAAATAGAGGAACGACTGTTTATATCTTATGTGATACCTTGTTTCCAGAATGCTTCACAACACTAAACCTAACTATAAACGGACAAAAAATATATTTCTTTCTTTAATGAATAAAAAAAAAAAAATGTTAGCAGCTAATTGCTGTGGTCTAAGAGGAATAAAACACTTGGAGACATGCTGTATGAGGTGGTAACTCATTTTCATCCATCATTAAAAACACTATTAGAGTTTTTCATCGGACCAAATATCATGCTCAAGTACTGTTTAAATATCTACATTTACATTTTTACTAACATCTAACGAATATAAAATTGGTTAAGATCGCATGTTTCAGCAGATAATTTTGTCACTGAGTACTCATAAACAAAAAAAAAACAGTAATCAATTACTTGATATTTAACACAAATGTCTAATAAAAGAAACATTTAAAATATTACATTTTAAATCTAAATGATAAATGAAATATAAATATTAAACATAAATAATTAAATATAAATATTAAATATTATTTACAATGAAATATTTTATCGAAATATTTTTCTGTTTAGATATAAAAGTGATATTTCATTTATCTGAATTTCCTGCATGCATCTAACTGCATTTTTTTTTCTTCTAAATCTCAAATGCTGTTCTAATAGACATAACACACTACGCAGGATCTACAACAGCATGACCATAACAGTGACCATAATAGTGAACATAACAGTGAAGCCATGTGGGATTTGGCCTCACTATAATTGTAAGAAATGTAAAATCTCACTCACGACGTTTACGCCGCGAGCCCATAAGCCTAGGCATTAAGATTAAGATGTGTTTTGTGCGTCATTGCTGAATCACGGTGCACCTCTGAATCAAATCGTTTCCTCAGCCATAACCATGTGATTTGTTTAATCGCAGCGTTAAGTCCACCGTGGTTCAGCGTTAAGGCTTTAAGATGGAGGGCATGATCGTGCTGGGTGGCGGTGGAGGCTCTCGCTGTGGGAATGTGGGCTTTAAACATGCACGCTGCGTCTGTTTAACGCCCGAGCCTCAGCTTTCAGAGGGCTTTATGAGGACCACACAGAGGGCCGGTTGATCCGACATCAGCTGTGCATCTCTGTGTGTGTGTGTGTGTGTGTGTCAGGCTTGTGACCATGGAACAGTTTGCCAAACGACTCTGGGTTCAGATCAGCTTGTAAAGACGTGGCTTTGATTCTCTTTTCTCAGACACTGTTCTTTTCAATCGAAAGCAATTCATGAGCAAAGAATAAATAATCCGTAACGATTTAGCTTATTCACTACAAAAAAAAAAAAAAAAATCATAAAAAAAACCCAACATCATTTCTTGTTGCTAAATGTCGGTGTCATGTCAAAGCTCTGAACCTATATTTACAAGCCTAATTTTAGTTTCAGTTTCAAAGGAAGCAATCATTTATATCATTCAAAATGAAAATAAATGTGATGCCACGAAACGGAAAACACACCAGCCAAACACACTTACTCTTGTAAGACATGGTGCATGGCCAAGAACTTAGAACCGAAAGGCTAAATAAATGCTCTGGGATAAGGTTTGGACAGGATGAAGCTGACTTTGCATCAGTACTCATGACCTGTGTGCCTCAAGATGGCCGAGACAGAGATGTGCTAAGCTTCGTCGGAAGAAGAGGAACGTTCTTGGTGTTTCAGGACAGTAGATATTTGCAAGAGGTCCATCAAACAAGGTCGGTGGAGTGTGTGAGGACGTTACAGGTTTTTGGGTCACTAGAGATGCTATGGAGCAGAAACAGGCCAAAGCTTGATTTACAAATGGGGCAGGAAGAAAAACACGACACGGCTGTGCGGTTGTATGAAAAAGAATCAATGACAGGGCAGAGTGATGTTTATCATTTTCAGAAGTGTTTTATTCCTCTTACACCGCAGCAAATAAAAAAATTTAAAAGGGCAAGTTGTTCGGGGTGGATTTGTCCATTAACATAGTTTTATATTGCTTTTAATCTGAAATTCTGGGGGTCCTTGAGCTACAGAAAACCCACAGAGGGACTCTCATGCCCAAGTCAGGGTACAGAGAGTCAGATTAAATGATCCCAGGACTGTGTGGATTGTAATGGATTAAACCTGCTCTGTAAATAAAAAGCTTTACACACACACACACACACACACACACACGTGCCCTGGCCTCCCCCCAGAGCTGCACCCAGCAACAAAAGCCCCATCGTGAGATTTCACACAGATGGAAAAAAAAAAAATGCAGTGAGCTGCCTGGTGAATAAACAGTACTGTACTGATGCCAAGCCACGGCGTTTCCGTATGGATGGGTTTTTACAGGCTGTTGTTCAGGGAAACACCAGGCTGCTTACTTACTGCTATGAGTAAAAGCAATAAAACGAGTAGTGACACAACGGTGAAAGAAAAAAACGCGGCTCACTTTACGTTTATGAGCCGTTTCGGTTGCTTAAAGGCACAGGCGAGTTCACGACTGTAAATCTGGCACCAGAAATCAAAGCTGTCAATGTTTAAC
Source organism: Pangasius sanitwongsei (assembly GCA_037576675.1). NCBI lineage: Eukaryota > Metazoa > Chordata > Actinopteri > Siluriformes > Pangasiidae > Pangasius > Pangasius sanitwongsei. The sequence goes on along the minus strand of CM075029.1, from coordinate 3,644,905 downwards.
TCAAGCTCCCTGCCCTTCCTTTTAAAGATCTGTGAATTCCTGCAGCATGAATCAGCGTGGTCTCAGACAGGAAGAAGTGATTACTGTACAGTTTGAAGTTTTGTATCCGTTTGATAGAATATCACCCAAAACGATGATGCGTGTTCATGTTAGTCATAATCTGCTCACTCGCATGTCTAAAATCTGAGTGATTACTGTAATTATTTCACTTCGCTGCATTTCTGTTGTCACAAGTAACCTACAAGGCTGGACAATTTTATGGCGCCAAAACGCAAATAAGACGATAAATTATTAATTTGGCCCTAGATATTAAAATGAAACAGATAAAAAGCTCTCGCTAGCACAGATGGTGACACATAACCACTGATTTGTCCCTCTTTTTATAGTGAAGCTTACTTATTTACAGAATAACACTTGGAGATGTGCTGTTACAGGAAAACAATCAACAACAGGGTGGTATGATGTTTCCCACCATTAGAGAGTTACTCTTATCATCTTGAAGTTGATTATTTTCCAGTAACAGCACAGCCCAACATGTTTTATTCCTCTTATACCACAGCAATTTCCCAACGATTACAATATCAATCAATAATGAGTCAAAACATATTTCTACTCTAAATACGATACTAAAAATATCAAGATTTCCAAAACTACAGTAGAACCAACAGCAGAAAAATCTCTAATATCATGGTATTTATCAAACAGATAAAAATAATATCTGAAGTGGACAAACACTAATTATATGCTGGTCAAAGAACGAGTCGGCTCTTTGAACCGGCTCTTTTAGGTGAACTTTAAGAGTCGACACGCACATAGGAGCGCCCATGGAAATGTAATATTTCATGAAAGAATTTCAGTTGGGAATGGTTAAGAAAAAACAACAATCACTGGTCAAAATATGGCTTTGGGAAGTCGTTTGGAAAGAGTCGACTCGTATTGGTGAGCTGAGCCAAATGAACCGACTCACTGAAAAGAGTCGGAATTGCAATCACTTGAACAACAAGCATGGTTCAGTCCGGTGTTATGAAGGGGCGTGGCTTCTGAGTTTGGGAGGATTGCAAACACACATAAGCGGGTTTTAATTTAATAAAACATATGTCATTAACTCATTTTAAATACTGGGGTGTGCTAAACAGCGTGTAATGTGTTTGGGACACACCTTACAGTTTATAGGTTACTGCTCCATTCATAAGTCCTGCACAGCAGCTGAATCCAAAATCGCGTCCTAATGGACATATAGTGCCCTAAAAAGGGTGGACAAGGCATAAGATCATACCCTATGTAGTGCACACATCCAGGGAGTGTGGAAACATTTGGGATTCAGCCAAGCTCATTGGCGGCACATTGAACTGCTACAATGTTAATTAGAGCTCACAGATTTTTATTACTGTTGTGTTGAAACTTGATAAGGAAGCACTTTAAGTCAGGCTCTGTTTACTTTACAGTGTTGAAAATGAGAAAATAATATGAATTATAATAATTTTTTAAAAATGACAACGTGTTGCGTAATATAGCGTAGTAATGCAGCCCCTTTAAATAACGCCTCACACCCCTTAAAAACACTAAATATCTTATTTCCTAGCAGCCTAAAGATACTTTTATCAAACAGTGCATCTAAAACATCACATAAAATGAGCTATTTTTAGAAACATGACGCCTCAGAAGGCTAGCAAAAGCAAAGCACAACACAGGCACGTTTACTGAACAGCCACATAAACACCTCCAACTAGCACTGCACACAGCACACTGCGCAAAATACTAACATTTTAAAACTACTAACCGACAAAAACAGCGTTTAATCTTCTTATTTACCTTTCCTGTACTTTATCCACCACTTTTATTTCAGTCCCGTGTGATAATCCCTCTCGCCTGGTGAATCCCGCTTTGCCGTCTGCGCCACCACTCACAGAGCACACAGGCTGCGGGCCGCATGCATACTAGCCTCCTAAATAGTAAAGTCACAATAGTGCAGCCCCTAGCGGCGGTGACATACTATTCAGTACGGTAGTATGGACGTATCCATGGGAACCAATGGCACACCATGAGACGTTTTTTTGTAGCCAGTACTGCGCATGCGCTGTACAGTGTAGCAATTAGTGGTCGTTTTTTTAGGCACTTACAGCGCCATCTTGTGGACGTTCAGAGATTATATACACAGACAGTATGTTAAATATTTTTAATATTTAGTACATTATTAAATTATTAGGTTGAAAAATAACATTATGCGTACTCATGCTTTTTGTATGTGTAATAGTTAAAAAAATACAAATAAAATGTACAAATATTTACTTTGATGAAAGAAATAATATGATTCTCAATTTCTCTCATTTAAAAAAGCATTCTTTATTATTATTATTATTATTATTATTATTATTATTATAACCCATTACAGAAGAATGCAATATTTTTTCTGTTTTTATACTTATTGTCTCTTTAGCTGTTTTTATTGTATTTTGTAAAGTAATAACATTAAATAATAATAATAATAATAATAATAATAATAATAATAATAATAATAATAATAATAATAATAATAATAATAATAATAATATTTTTTATGTCACTAATTCAAAGCTATCATCATGCATAAGATTCATTTTTGTTAAAATCACAGCCAAACCCAACAAAAATACACACCACCCAGCAGCAGGAAAATCAAGAAGGCTGGATCAGAAAATCAAGTGTGTTCGAGAAATGAGATGGAAGACTCCAGAGTCTAGAAAGCAGGATTCTGAAAGCCACACACATCCTCCCACCAGGAGGAGGAGGACGCGGAGGAGGACGAGGAGGAGGTGAGGGGATAAAGGATGAGCAGCTGAGGAACTCACAAAGCAAAAAATAGGAGGAAGACGACAGGAGACGGGGAGTGAAGTAGAGGGGTGGCATGAGGCATGGTGGATCTGTTCGAGACAGATGAGGTCAGGGGAAACGAGGGGCAGAGCGAGAGCGTGTGAGAGGAAAAGGATGGAGTGTCTTGGAGAGACTGTGGTGGAGAGGAAAGAAGGAAGAATGACAAAAGGAACATGTGACTCCATGACAGGAAGGAGATGAGCTGACTGTCCATAAAACCCGTTAATCTGATGTATAGGTGTGTGTTGCAATGTTTTATTTTAGATCAGACAGAGAGGCCATGCCTTCGTCATCATTACTGATGCAATGTAACTTCTATAAAAGTGCAGACTGCTTGAAATCTCCTGAAATGCAACTAATTTGCAAGTGCATGATAGAAAGAGCGCACAGTTCTTTTCTTTAATTCACTTAAAGAAAGGTATTAAAGGGTGTGTCATTCATAACCAGGCCAGTCTGAACATGAACTGTACTTCTGCAGAGTGAAGACAAAGCAGTCATCACCTGAGGTTTGGTGCGGCCATGTCTCTCACACACACACACACACACACACACACGCTGTGAACTTCTCTTTTGTTAGCGATAGGTTTTGTGATGATGGTTTGAAATAAAAAGTCCTGACAGAGAGCTTAATGATGAAAAGTGGTGAAAGAGCTACCTTGTGAAACACGTTTAATGTTAGTTTGACCAAAATAATCAGTTCTAAATTTTCGACCGTTGATTAGCCCGGACATGTTCAGTGGCTGCCATTTGCTTCTTGTACTACAACACCCAAATTCCTTCAGTTCTTCAGTGTTTACACAGCCTTACTGTAACCTATAAACATGTATAAAATGTCCATAATTGTTCTTTAGTACAATCTGGTGCCATTTCATCCCCTAGGTGCTGATATTTGAAGGGGAAATTGTAGCAGAAAAGCTGAAATGCGGGTGAGAACGGCGGAAAATTCAATGAATTTTACCACAAACAGCCTCAAGATGACACCAGATAACAGCTGACCAGATTTTCCGAGGTTAATGAATTGAAAGGCCACCAGTACAAAGACGAGGCAAAGCGATAGTAACCGCTACCAAAAGCAAAAGCAAGTCTTACACATAAAAAGCGTCCTTTCCCCTTCAGTGAATTGACTTTTATTTTATTTGTTTTTACCACTGCATCGCTGTAGCATGGGGTCAAAATACATAAATGCTACAGCTAAACCGGAAAAGGTGCTTCAGTATGTAAATAAGGACGAATTTGTTTATTTATTTTACAAAATGAAGTTACGTAGTTTAATGTATTGAAAATAAGCATAAAATATATGAATATTCAGACTTGTACATGTATATGGCCAAAAGTGTGTGTAAGCCTGAGCATCACAACCATGTGTTTGTTGAACCCCTCATTCCCGATGTAGTCTCCTCTTTGCTGTAATAATAAGATCCACTTTTCTGCGAAGGCTTTCCACTAGAGTTTGGAGCGAGGCTGTGGGGATTTGTGTTCATTCAGCTACAGGAGCATTAGTGAGGTCAGGTGCTGGTGTTGGTGAGGAGGTCTGGGGTGCAGTCGGTGTACCAGTTCATCCCAAAGGCGTTCAGTGGGGTTGAGGTCAGGGCTCTGTGCAGGACACTCGAGTTCTTCCACTCCAACATGAACACACCATGTCTTCATGGATCGTTTTGTGCACAGGGGCATCGTCATGCTGGAACAGGTTTGAGCCTCTTAGTTCCAGTGAAGGGAAACTGTAATGTTACAGCATACAAACACATTCTGTACAAGTGTGTGCTTCCAACTTTGTGGCAACAGTTTGTGGAAGAACCACATATGGGTGTGATGGTCAGGTGTCCACAAAGTTTTGATCATATACAGTAGTGTATTTATAGGAATCATTTTGCCCCAGTGCAACACTAAAAATGTCCCCCTAAAAATGTCTGTAAAGCAAAAAAAAAAAAAAAAAATTGTGTAGATTTGATACTTTTCACTAAATCGCTCTTTTAAGAACAATTTCTCTCTTTTCCATAACAGGAGGAAAAACACGAAGATACGAGCACAGAATAAATCTTAAGCATGTTGTATTGAGTCAGTCCACACAAGAGATTGCACAGAGACTGTAAGGCAGCTGTGATTCAAACGACATCTCCTAACCAAAGATCAAGTATATGTGTATATGGCTTTCATTCAGTTAAACATTAAGGAACAATAACCATAAATGATTAGCTGTAAAGCATCAGAAGCACAGGTAAAGCCCTTGGGAATGCAATGTAACGTGTTCCAGTTTGCTCAGAGAACAAGTGGTGTTTCTGAAAACGTCTGTGAATCATCTGTTCCTGTGAAAAAAAAAAAAAATAAATCATGATGTTTATTAATAAGTGTTCATATGAGCCAGGAGAGCCAGAAGGTTCTCCGGTCAGCACGTCGCTACAGTCCACCATTTTACAAACGATATATTAAGGAAAGAAAAACAAACACCTGCATACTTTTGTATGAATCAGGACTCATCACAAATATCAGCATTGTCATGGAATCTTTAAGTATTTTCCAGCATATGAGATATCAACGTATAAAGGTCAAGTATTATATCTCAGAAAGAAAAAACAGCAACTGGATGAGAAAATCATATTTAATCACACTCCAACAGGATTGCACCTCATTTTAAAGGAGCGGTTTGTAACATTTTAGCGCCATCGCCTGCCTTGAGAGGAGAGCGGCAATTCTCAAAAACACAACAAGCTTTTCCCTCCGTCCATCCAACCTCATCACCTGTCCGTCAAATGTCTTATGATTGGCCTTTTATGGAAAAAGCTAAATATTTCATCTACTCAGCTGTGATGCTACATTATTTTCAGGGCCGGAAAAATATAAAACAGAAGCTTGAAACAAACCAATTATCCAGAATTATTAAACGGTAATATTATGAATAATAGTTTTTTTCTGCGGTGTCTTTACGGTTGTAAAATTATTACAGGTCTAGAAATATGCTAAAAAAAAAATTACAAACCGCTCCTTTAAAGACGTGTTATCTGTTTCACTCACTTGATTATTTAATCCATATCAGATATTTATATGCAGATTCTTCAACAGAGGTTAGTAGACAAGGTTCACATTGCACTAAATGTGCACAAACTGTCAAAGTGAAACTGAAACTGTGCAAAAAAAAAAAAAGAAAACAAACAAAAAAAAAAACTAATTTGTTGAATGTTTTGTGGAAACTATATGAACAATCCAGCACTATAACCTATTTAAATTGAACATGTAATATTATATATTATATATTATAGAACAAAGAAAGCAGCATAGTATTTCGAAAACAACACAAAGCAAAGCAGACAGGCCGGTCGAGTAATTTTGTAGCCGAGTACTCGGAGATGTAAAGGAATGGATTATTTAAAGTCAAATGTGTACAGCGCTCCAAAAAAAAAAAACTCTGGGACTTTCTTTAATTCGAGATGTGCTAAGCAGAGTCAGGCGGCGGCTTAAAAAAAAAAAAAAAACGACTGAAATTTTTTGTACATGTTTGCATCCTCCATGATTTTTGAAAAATCTGTATGAATAGAAAAAAAAATGACAGAATATTAGAAAGGAAATGTGGATATATCCTGGAACATGGTAACACCAAATCTACGAAATAAAGCAAAATGAACAGAAAAATATATATATATATAAAAAAGAAACTATGATTTCTGTTTCCAGGTTTGATCTGAAGTAAAGTGCAACAGTTATCCACTAGCTGATTTTTTTCCACTATTAAAATCTTAACATTGACTATTTGTCCATTTATATTACTTGTAATTATTAAGGACTAATGAAGGATAACACATAGTCCTTTTACAAAATGCTTAGAAATGAGAGCAAACAGCATTTTTAATCACGTTCTAATTTTTAAATATTTCACCAGATTTATAAAGTGAGAAATCCGGCACGTCACTGCAAGCATTTTTTTTTTTGTCACTCAAATCTTTTTTGTTTCTGACCCTTTGTGACCAAAAATATTTGGTGACGTTAAATATATACTTGTCAGATGTTAGCGGTCTAACTGTGTCTGAGTCGAACATATTCTGATAGGCTTTATTTCACATTAATGGCCTCAGAACATTCTCCATTTACGGTCACAGACAGCAAACGCTGCGTTTATCAAACGGAAAAATCGAGGCGAGGCGAGAGCACTGGCCAACGTTACTGCTGTTAGGGGAAGGGGGCGGAGGTTCCGGCGTGTCAGTTAATATCAGAGAGCTCTAAACATCTCATTTGCTGCAAAAAGAAGACTGCTCTTTTAGCATATTTTTGAGAGGTAACTTGTAGAGAGGTAACGCGTACTCTGACATTAAAATGTGGAGCTCCGACGCAATATGCGTGAAGATTGACAGGTCTGCCATGGCAAGCAAAGTCACTATTCTTGTGTTATGTTCAAAAAGATAAAAAATAACAGCACAAAGACAGCTGTTTTCTATCTTCAGCAATGTAACGTGCCTAATTTTAACAAATATGAGCATAGAATCAGATATAAAAAATGCAAAAATAAATTGATACCGTAAACCATATGGCCATTATGGAAAAAAAATTATAATAAAAAAAATCTGCATTTGCCTACTAGATTGTTAACATGTACTCGATTAATCCATTACTCGCCCGCCGTCCAGAACACAAAGCCTCTGAAAATATACCGAACTCGCCCGCCTGCGTCTTTGCGCAGTCCTGTGCGTCTCACAAACCCTCGATGGTGTGAATGCCTTTAAGTGTGGTGAGGAGTTCTCTGGGCAGGAGGACGTAGCTCTGTCCGAGCTCCTGGTCGTTGCCGCTTTTGGAGATCTCCTCCATGGCTCGGAAGCGCTCCAGCTGCCTCTCCTGCCTCCTGCACTTCTGCCGCAGCGTCTTCAGCTTCCTGCGCAGTTTGTTCAGCTGCTCCACCAGCTGCTCCACCCGCTTCTTCTGCTGCACGATGTCGTCCACCGTGTAGTTGTGGTCGCAGGAGACGAAGGCGCTCGCTCTCAGAGGGTCCTCCTCTTTCAGAGGGGCGGATGGAGACGGAGCCGGTACGGAGGCGGAGGTTGGAGGGGAGGGTCGGGGGTCTGGGGTTTGCGGGACGTCAGGTTCCGGGGTGTGTGCGCTAGGTGAAGGCAGGGAGAAACTCAGCTCTGGAGTGATGGCTTCCTCTAGCGATTCAGCCTGCAAGATGACAGGCAAGCTTATTATTCTTTACACCGGGTACAGTTTTAACCCTTACTGATATACAACTGAGTGCAAAAGTTTTCACACCATGTTTTTTTTGTTTTGGGGGAAAAAAAAAATAGACCGTCTCTTGATTTTACAATTGATCTAAACTTAAAAAGAACTCCAAAAAGTTACAAATGAAATGTAGCCGTATCCTGCAACAACATACTGATCGGAGATTCTTGATTTGTTATCGTTTTAATTAATATCACTACTAATATCTTAACATACTCTGTTTGGAGCAAACACATTAAAGGTCTTAAGGGTATGCTAACTTTTGCAGCTGACCATATATTACGTAAATATATACACAGATTAATATACTTTGAATAAGTGACATACGAAGGGGCATGCTGTTAAAGGAAAATAATTAACAGGGATTATTTATTAAAGACCCACATGTACATTTTACCCGTTTATAGTTACATTTAATGTTGTGGAATGTCTGCCAAACAAGTTATTAGCTGTTACAGCAGCTATAAGAAGCCTCTTTTGTCTCGCATTTAAAGTTAAGACAAAAAAAAAAAATGGAGCACTTTACTGAGTAACCACAAAGCATGAACAGCGGAAGGATTTCCTGTGGAGAAAAACAAAACGCTGACACTGGAGAGTCCTTCCAAAAACGTTAAATAAACACCTCGTTACAGATAACCTCACCACATTTCTTAATCTGTTTATTGTTAGTCTTAGATTATGTACATCGTCTGCCAACCCAAGCCCCTGTGAATTAGCTGTTACTATGGAAACGACAGCACATTAGAACGGGCGTGTTAATATAAACCTGCGATTCGCTTTGCAGCCGGAACTAGTGTCAGAGCTGCTGTTATAGAAAATGAACTGACACCTCCGGACCAATCAGAGTAGAGTTCCGGACTTTTTCAGCATGGACTCCTGCTGTATGATCACGTGGGGTTTTTTTTTGAGAAGAATGAAAGATATGGTTAGGAAAAAAAAGCATGGTGATGGGGATGGCCTGTACCTTCATTTGTAACTTATTGATATTAAACAGGGAAGGCACGGCGTTTTCCTTCAGCACCCGGTTGTTGCATTCCCGTTTGAAGCAGTCTTTGGTAAAGTGCTGTGAGCAGATGTTGCTGTATTTCGTCGGTTTGAAATTGCGCCTCTTCATCGCCGCCACCCATTTCCCGCAGAGGTCAGGTCTCGCCAGAGGGAATCTACGTAGGAGAAAAAAAAGAAAGAAAATTCATGAAGACTCAAAACTCTCAGACTAATGTTATAAATAGTGATTCACAGAGTTCTCCGTTTTCCTTGCACTTCACAAAAACAGGCCAGTAGGTGGACTGGCTTCACTAATTTGCCCCTAGGCGTCAGTGTGTGTGTGTATGTGTGTGTGTGTGTGTGTGTGTGTGTGTGTATGATGCCCTGTGATGAACTGGTGTCCCATCCAGGGTGTATTCCCACCTCACGTCCGGCGTTCCCGGGATAGGCTCTGGATCGATTCATGCTCAAACATAACATCTCACCCGGGATGTCTGACATAATTTGGGGACGGAAGCTCACAACTTGGTTATGAAGAGGACCAGGATCAAACATCTTCTGATACTCAGAGCTCAGATGTGGATGAAGTGTCATCTTGTGTCAAAGTAGTCCTGAACTGGTAGGTGTTGTACGTAAACACTTTATCCTGGTAAGTATACACAGGGACACATCCTGGATGGGACAGGGGACAGTTTATAGCCACCTAGGGACAGTTTATAGCCACCTAGGGACAGTTTATAGCCACCTAGGGACTATTTCGAGGCACCTAGGGACTATTTCCAGTCAAATAAGGTCATTTTCGAGTCACCTAGGGACAGTTTCGAGGCACGTAAGGACAGTTCAGAGTCACCTAGGGACAGTTTCGAGGCATGTAAGGACAGTTCAGAGTCACCTAGGGACAGTTTAGGGTCACCTAGGGACAGTTTCGAGGCACGTAAGGACAGTTCAGAGTCACCTAGGGACAGTTTAGGGTCACCTAGGGACAGTTTAGGTTCACCTAGGGACAGTTTCGAGGCACCAATCAACCTTCTGGCATGTTTTTGGGGAGGTGGAAGAAACCTAGCGAACCTGGAGGAAAGCCACTTGGACAAGGAGAGAAGATGCGAAAATACATTTTCGACACATCCACACATGCAGAATTAAAAGATGTCTTGGCTGAATTCCAAATGGCTCGCAGCTGGACACAGAGTGAACTAGGAAGTGCGTGTATTACACACCTTCCTGCACCTAGTGCACTTGGCACGGAGGAATTGGGATTCAACCCGAGTTAGAAATAATGAGAAAGTGATGAGTAAGCCAGCACACGTCACACATTCACAAGGAAAGGACAAGATGTACAGAGTTTCCAGCTCCGGGATGTGTGGTGTCCTTTTCTGTCTTTCTTTTCTTTCTTTTTTCCTTCTTTATATCTGAAAAGAGAAAAGAGAAGCATCGACTCTCACGGTGAGCTCGTGAAGTCCCACTTACTTGTGAAACGAAATGTCCTTATCTTTATGATATCTGTTTTTACATCCGTACGCCGAACAGGACTGCACCATTGTTTTGAATTCGCAACCGAAATATCAGCGCTGTCAAACGAGTTGAAACCAGTCCTCTCTTATTATTATTATTTTTTTAAAAATATATATATTAGCTTGTTTTTATTCGTCCGCTCTCATAACAGAGCTGTTACTCACTGTACCTGTTTAGTACGCATGCGTGAAATCCGTGCGCTTGCGCAGATTTTTTTTTGCGTTTTTGCCAGGCTCCAAGATGGCGGAGATAGCGGTGTTGGATCACGTGACTCCGGATCTCGAATTTGACTGGTGCGTTCTTCCTTTTCATGCGCCTCGCTTCTGTGTTGCTGCGTAGTTTCTTCTGACTGACATAATTATTTGGACTTAATTAGTATAAAATAGAAACATATTAAATATAATAAATATAATTATATTATGTTTTATATAAATCTAATAAATAACAAATATAAATTTGAATTAAATAGCAGTTAAAGAAAGTAGCTATAAAATTAAATGAAACAACTGCCTAATAAATATTTAAGTATTTAATCTATAAAGTGCAATTTAAAAGCTTTAAACATTGTGTGTGTGGTTTTTTTTTTTCCATCACTGTACGATGTCTTTCTACGATGATGAGCAATTTACGCATAATCAACATTCAGGTTTCACATGTTGAATTAGTCATGCATTTAAAAGAACTTATAGTGACTAAATTCCTAGACAATTTATTCTCGCCTCTGTACGAGCCCTTGTGGCTTCGTGTCTGGCTGGTGGGTTTGTGATTGTGGTGTAAACAGGAAGATGAGATACAGAACTAAACAGGAAATGTAGTGTACTAGAGATACACGTGACAGTCAGAAGGTACTGAGTTTATTGACAGGTGTATACAGCACAACATACTGCTACTAAAGGAGGTCCAGAGCATGTTAAGGGAATGAAATTCTCTATGCAGCTTAATCAGGCTTGTATTCAATGGAAATATGCTTCACTTGTGATGAACTGAACTGCAAGACAGGTAGGATAAGTCTCCTGTCACTAAACATTTGATGCATACTGATTACAGATGTAGAGGTTATAATGACTTTTTAATCTTGTGCATTTATTAATTTTCTTTTAATCTTTCAATTCAATTCAATTATTGTCGTATGATTTCACAATATAGAGTTTATGACAATGAATGAGAGCATATATGACAAAAAACAAGGAGATTCATATGCTGCAGTAACATGCACCAACAGCTAACTTGAACTGCATATGACATAATAGTGCAAGCAGTGATACACTGGTGCATGGATGATTGTATACATCACAGAAACAGATGATGATGACGTTATATGTACATGTGCAGAGTATTTGCAGTTTCATTGACGTAGGGAAAGCCAGCATCAGTTAAAACCTGTTGATAAAGATCTTCATGGCATGAGGGACTTTTAAGCTGTACTCATTGTTTTTTTTTTTTTCTTCTTTTCTCTGTGGCCCATAATTTCATTTTTACTCTAGTTATTTTGGGAAAATGATTTTGCCAGCTGATGTAATTTACAATTTACATACTTTAAGTGACAGCTGAGCCAGAAGGAGGTGGAAAACTAGTGTCGCGTGTCTAATAACAGAAAACGCTTCTGTTTTAGACCACAAGGTGGAAGTATAACACAATAAGCTCTTTTCTTAAACTTTGGAGAGGTTTTTGAATAATTTGAAGGATACTTAAATTGGGCTTTAATAACACATTCGTAGCACTGCATAAATGGTTTATAACATTTAATTATTATTATTATTATTATGATGTATAGACAGTGTATTTGTATGTCTTCATCTTTCAAAATATTTGTTTGGCTTTATTAACAGTTCCAATACATATTCCCTTTATTAATATTTTCTGAATGTGTTGTAAAGGCCTAAAGCAGGTTCCCTTCAAACGAAGCTCTATTAAGGCCAAAGTAGGTCACCTTTAAACAAAGTGTTAGGAATGTGTTATAAAGGCCTAATAGAGGTATCCTTTAAATAACGAGTTATAAACGTGTTATAAGACCGAATATAGGTAGCTTATAAATAGTGTTATAAATGTGTTATAAAAGCCCAATATAGGTATGTGTTATGAACATCAAAGGTAGGTACCCTTCCAATGAATGTTATGAATGTATAATGAAGACTTAATTTTAGCTAGGCTTCAAATGACGTGTTATGAATATGTTATGAAGGCTCAGTGTGGGTACCCTTCAAATAAAATGTTTTGAATGTGAAAGGAATTGTTTAGATGAAGTGTTATGGATGTATAATGAGGACCCAGTTTAGCTTCTTTTCAAATAAAGTGTTGTGAATGTGTTATGAAGGCTCAGTGTAGGAAAAACTTTCAAACAAAGTGTTATAAATGTTGTGAAATCCAAAAATCAGGTCTCGTTTAAATGAAGTGTTATGAATGCCTCCTGAAAGCCCTATGTACAGTATGTACCCTTTAAATAATGTGTTACTCAGAGCTCTCAAGTAACAAATCATCAACAAAACTGAAAAGAAAACATTTGGGCCCTATATAAATCACCACTCTCGGCTAAAACGTGACAGATGGAACAAACAGGGACCTTAATATATTTTAACAGATTTAACATATGAAGAATTAACCTACATTCTCAGTGCATTATGGGTAATACACACAGTCCTCGCCATATTGCCTGAAAATGAGAAATCTTGGAACCGAGTTTGGAAATTTCTTGAAATGGCTGTAACATTGTGTCTCATGTACATTATTGTTCTTTGGTGAGGGCTATAAAAAAAAAAAACACCTAATCAGAGGAAATGACGTGCAGTCAACTGACGCAGCTGAAACAACTGTTCTGAAACCCTAATTAATCTTTCTTCAGCACAACGTAGGATCAGATCATGCGAAAGTAGGCTGACATGAGTCTGTCCAGAAAGACAGAGACAGAGAGAGAGAAAGCTGAATGCTCCTTCCTGCATGACCTATTTCACTCCGAGATTCTTGAAATCCTCCGCAATAATTGTTCCCATCTGAACTAAAAATGTCGAAAATCTCTAAATCCCTGCAATTTGAAGCGACTGGGTGGAAATGGGGAAGATTAGCTGCTTGCCAGTGCTATTTCGGTTTATCACATATTAATTTGCATGTCTCTATTGACACCTAATTACAGTAATACCCACCTACACCAGGAATTACCACCGATAACACCATCAAACAGACGCCGTTACTGTCAGAGGGAAAGGCTGATAATTAGCTGTGTTGGTGTGGAGGCGCGCACACGCAGCACTCAAACTTAGAACATTTCTCAGAAAAGATGCCGTGAGGGTATGAGAAGGTGAAAAACTGCTGTGGGGTTGCGTTGCTCATTTACATTTACAGTAGAGCACATAAAGGTTGAACTGAAAGGCATACAAGAGCTTGTGGTTTTTATGAGGTTATGTTGAGCACGTGAGAGTTTTCTGCTATCATGATGACCTTTCAGCACTGTTTATCATACTAATCACGTCACCTTGATATAAACCTTGTCCTTATGAATGTGATTTCAGTGCAACAGTTTTCATCTCTCTTGGAGGGAAAAGAAGGAAATGTATTTTACTGTATTGTACAGTTTATGTACAAAAAATTAAATGAGTTCATAATGAAATGTGGGTGCATCCTGTAACAAGACAGCAATCCAAAACAGAAAAATAGTTTTTAAAAAAGTGTTTTGGAGAATGTGTTTATATCTCTCATTCAGAAAAAAAAGCATGTGTAATTTTAAACTTATAATATTTCGGGGTTTTTTTTTCTCCCACTATTAATAACAACATTCATTCATTCATCTTCAGTAACCGCTTTATCCTGGTCAGGGTGGCCGTGGATCCGGAGCCTCTCCCTGGAACACTGGGTGTGAGGCAGGAGTACATGTAATGATGATAAAATAATAATAATAATAATAATAATAATATAAACTGGTAACAATAGTAATGAGTAAACTAATAGTAACAATGACATATACTAGTATTTGTAGTAAAGTAGTAATGACAGAGTAGTAATAGTAATAATGATGTACAAGAGTAATTGTAACAATGATGTATAAAAATACTAGTAAAAATGACATAATAGTCATAATGATATACAATAGTAATAGTAACAATAATGTATAATAGTAATAATGTGAACACATTTGACTTGTGAGAACCTTTGACTGGTCCCCATGAAGAAAACTCCTTTTAAAATTAAAACAGCTTCAGGTTACTGACGTCTGGGTTTAGGGTTTTAGTGGGTTTTTTTTTTTTTTTTTAACTTTATTTAACTACAGTAATAAACAAGTCAAAGCAAAGGAAAACCCCACAAAGAGAGTAATACAAGTGTCTTCATAAGGCATTTGCCAGATGAGTAAATGTAAAATGAAAATGCACATGAATGCCCCCTAAATTCTTGGCACTAGTGTTTGCCTACAGAGCCAAAACTTTCACTTCCTATAAGTGTTCAAGTGAAGATGAATTCTCAGGAGAGGTCCGTGATTTGATTTGCTTGTTTTTTTTGTTTTGTTTTTGTGTGTGTGTGTGTGTGTGTGTGTGCATGTGCATGTGTGTTTTAGCATAACTGCTGTAACAGTGGTCTTAACAATATTATCTGCATACAATTTGCATAAGTAATCCTCATTCATCTGAGTATTGAAGTCTAAGAAACGATCAGTGATAGATTACGCAGTAACGAGGCTGACTCAGGCTGAGACTCAGTGCCACGCTGGCTGTGTTCCAAACCACTGCTGGTGGGCATAGAAATGCTATAATGAGCACTTCCTTGCACACTTCTTGGCTTCTTCCTGCACCACCGAGGCTTTGTGTATAGTGAGGAATTTTGAAAACCCGCTTAATTCAGTTAGGCGCTCCATGTACTTCCAAGTATGCACTAAAGAATTTCTGTAATTTGTACAAAGAATGCTGTGTTCAAAGCAGTACGAAGCTTAAAAGGGTTTTTTTTATGGTTCAATACAGCAGCATGGTATTCTGGAAAAATATTTACAGTGCTGACATTATACTGTATCAAAGGAACTTGCTGTATAGATACTGCAACACCGCTGTTACAATTAGCTATTTATCAAAGTACGACATATCATACTTTTGATCAATTTACAGATACGTTTAATATTGTGGAACATCCACAAAACAAGTTAGTTCCTGTTCTCACTTAAGTTATAGGAGCTATAAACTATCGTTCCTTCACCAGCCTCATTCTTTCCTCTTTCTTTAAGTTAATAAGACAAAAAAAAAAAAAAACCCAGTATGTCATGTTTTCAAGAAACTGGAACACAAACTCCTCTCCCCGGAATTTTTTTTTCCGCTGTCGGAAAATGTAAAGTTACAGCTTTACGTCTAACTGCCAAAAAACACTGACAGTGGAGACTCCTTCCATAAATGTAAATAAACATTTCCTGCAGAAAACGTTACACATGTTACACACATTCTTTTAACCCGTCCAGCATACACGTCCCTGTTTACCTATAGAAACGTTGATGTATTAGAACAAATGTATTAATAATAGCTAACTAGCTACTCGGAGAAGTTACAGAAATGAAATAATTGTTTAAATAAACACATTTATTTGATCCTCTTGCTAGGATTTTGTCTCTGCTTTAAATTTAAGATATATACTTGTATTTTATACATATAGTAATATTTATTTTACAGTAATATACTATTCTTAAAAAAACAGTTTTGCACTGTATTTGAAAATACAGTACATTGTGCTGTTATTGTAAATAATCAGTAACAATATGAATGCTGTAAATTATAATTACAAAAAAAAAAACCCCTCTCAACTCTGCTATGACTTGGATTACTGGATTTTTTTTTGTTGTAATTTTAAGGGATGTTGTTTGCAGAGCACTCGTTTAAGCACTCACATTTGTGCTTGTGCAATCTATAGGCTGCTATGAGGCTGACGACTGGTCTGGAGCGGACGCTAACGCACGCTATACTCACAGGAAAAACGTTAATGACTAGCTTTCTGCCCTTCTGTCTTTTTCTCTGTCCATTCTCCTCTTTCCTTTGCGGCCCTGACAGTCGCACATCATGCCACGATCCGGCTCGTAATGACAGAGTGCGCTCGTCACGGCTTTGCCTGCTCTTGTTTGGTACGACGTTGTGTGTTATCATGCAGCGAAAAATACATGTTGCGATACGTGAAATGCTGCGATACGGGCAATTTACTGTCTTTCCCACTAAGAGCAAACAATTCCAAACTTGTTACCTGTGTAACACAGCCTAGAGGCTGGACGACGTGGTGATATGATATGATGCTGATGTCACGATTTATATCACAACACTGTTGAATTGTCGAATTCTGATTGGTCGGAAGGTGCTGGGTAATTTTCTATAACAGCGGCTCTGTGAATAGTTCCCACAAATCACAGGTTTATATTAATGTGCATATTAATTGTTGTAATATGTTATCGTTTCTATAGTAACAGCTCATTCACATGTTGCTATTTAACAAATAAAAATGTATAGTTGTTGATATGGTGAACTTTTCTGTAAGGAGATTTAAGGAAGGAGTCTCCAGTGTCAGTGTTTTGTAACAGTCAGAGGTAAAACCATAACATTAAGTTTTCCGCAACAGGAAAGTCTTCAGGACGGAGGACTTCTCTGTGACGTGACAAGCGGCGAGTTTTTGTCTAATTATCTTCCTGAGACAGGAAAAACGAGAAGCTGGTGAAGGCGTCTGTTTATAGCTCGAACTTGTTTCATAGACATTCCACAACAGTAAACTTAACTATAAATGGATAAAAAGTATGGCATTTTCATTAATAAATAAAAAAGAATTGTATTGCTTGGCAAATTGCTGAAGTACAAGAGGAGTAAAACATATTGTTATTGGAAAATAATCAACTTTGGAGTGGTAACAGTAACTCTGCTTTGCGTCATGGATTACTTTCCTATAACAGCACACCCCCAAGTGTTTCATTCCTTCCATATTATAGCACAGCGCGCTTTTCTGAAAGAAGGCGTCCAGTACTACAGTAACAAGTAGCTGACTGGACGCAAAATCTATTTCTGTACCATTTGTTTCACTGTTCCTCAGCCCCAGTTTCATTGTTAAGTAAAGTTTTTTTCTAGACGTTAAAATATAATAAATATTATTTAACTAGCTTATATATTTCAATCTTTTAGATCTATGTGGTTAATAATTTTCTTTTTTTCGGTTTACGATTCTTTCCAAAAAACATCCCTTGGAAATGAAAAGTCTTTCGAATGACCTGCAAGGCACTAGCCAGGGATTTTGAGTTTCTTCTAGAGATGCACAATTTGCTCATTTTGACAGTTTGTATATTTCATCGTCGCACTGTATTTCTTCCCCTCAGGTTTCTCGACCTTTCTGCTTGTCCCTGTACTTTTTCATGTTCACAAGCTAGTGGTTTGACTTTAACCTTAGATGAGTCGTCTGACGGTTGTGTGTCATCTGTGAAGTGTTTGCAGACTGTACGTTCAATGCCACTGTGACTAATTAGCACATTTAAAAATGAAGATTTAGTGTAAATTTCTGGAAGAATTCTGTACTCATTTGTGTATTATCTCCTCTCTAGTTTCCTCCTAAATTTCCACTCCATAAATCCTGCTTTGGTTATCAGTTTTCCTTTTTTATTTTTTATTTTTTGATGCCTTGATGCTGAAGTCTCTGAAGTCAAAGTGCCATAAATCAGTCAGCCAACGCCTGTGGGCAAGCTCATGAAGACGACACTGAGTTCCTTTTTTCAAATGCGTCTTTCAGGGCAGAAATGGCTCTGCTGAGTTCCTTATCCATAATAGACAGAAGTCGGGGCATTTAAACAAGACAATAGTGATGCTGTCTTTCTCCTCTGTATGAAATGTGCAACACTTTGACAGACACAGATTGTCTGTAATGACAGGTTATTCTGCAATCATGCCCTTAATGACAAGGTGTTTTAGGCTTTACGTCCCTCCCAGTGGCCTGACCTGAACACACACACACACTCGCACACGCACACGCACAAACACGCTCATCCGCACTGCAAATGAGTGAATGGACAGGGCAAATGAGATCAGCACAGGCCCAGGCCAAGAGGGGCTGATGTCATTGGAGCTGATAACAGCTTTCAGATGTGCGTTTGCGCACTGCGGCCAACACAACGACGACTTCTTCCATTACACATCGCACAGGCATCGGCCTGCCTGCCAAATAGTCTCCCAGTGATGTCACGCCGGAGCGCGTGGGCTTCGAAAGGGACAGCGTCAAACAGCGTCCACTCGTGCCAGGGTGTCATTCTCTGGGTGTGTTACACACTCACACACACACACACACACACACACAAACCACACACACACACTTCTGACAGACCTCTTTATGCACACCGCAATCACAAGGTAAAAAACAAACATTACAGGATTATACGACTTCAGATCAACACTTTCTGGCTTTTCTGTTGTTCTCGTTTTAACGTGAGGTATCATAAACATGCCGCTGTTTATACATGACTCAGCTCTAGTATAAGCTCGACAGCTGACACGTCCTCAGCTATTAATTCTCTCTGATTAAACTTTACGTGTCTGTACGGGCTGCATCCTGTCCCTCGTTAATTGGTCCTCATTTCGCCTGGGTGCTCGCGCTCTCCGTCCAGTTAAGGTTACCCTTGGAAACTGAGAAAATATTTGGGTAAACCCAATACGGCGCTCGGGCTTGCATTAAAGCTCCTCGCGCTCCGCTAAAGGCCAAACTCCCTCTTTAAAAACGTGATGTAATTGCTGGAGACTTGATTTAATCAATGCTGTGAAAACAAACTGAGAGGATGATGGGTGTCACAGGCGCACAGGGCTCGCGTTACAAAGCGGTCCCGATTAAAGCGTGTTTATTTAGCCGATGCTTAAAAGCCCTTTGTCCTGTTAATGCCACTGGGACATGAACTTGTCTCGCTTAAGCTGTGTGTCAAAGAGTGTGATAAACTCTCAGGGAACTAGCCAATAATGTGTGATTAGTCACACACGAATCTGGACGTGGTAAAAGGTCGAATATGACAGAGGAGTGTGTTTTATGAGGCTTGATTTGGTGGAGCACGCTGTTGCATTGATTTGTACTTTTGTTTTGTTAGGCCTAGAACAAAGGGAATACCAATTCTTTAATGATAAAGCCACAATTCATGGTAATACATGATGCTGCATTATTTATCCTGGCAGAGAGAACGGCTTTTCACGATCCTGAGGGTGGACGCTTTATTATCCAGATCTCTGGATGTTTAGTGATGCCAATGTGTCTTTTTTGAACTATGAGTAAATGAGTGTGTTAATCTAAAAGATTTGTTCAACCAGCTTTGTAGATGTGCTCCTGAAAAAACTTTTAGCACTAACTCAAACCTCCTGCATCGACTGAACTCGAGCAGAGATCCACTACACATGCCTGTTTAACACAGTACATATTTCAGTACTTACTGTTGAGTCAATCTAAAAAAGAAACATGAGAAACAGTAACGGCACAGAAATGAACAACGCAGAAGTAAAATAAAAAATGACAAAAAGAACTGAAGTGCTTAAACTGCAGACTGTAGATCATAAATCATAAAATCAGAGTCAGTATCAGGATCAGAGTCAGTGTCAGAATCAGAGTCAATGTCAGAATCAGTATAAGAATCAGAGTCAGTGTCAGAATCAGAGTCAGTATCAGTGTCAGAATCAGAGTCAATGTCAGAATCAGTATAAGAATCAGTCAGTGTCAGAAACAGAGTCAGAATCAGTGTCAGAAACAGAGTCAGTGTCAGAATCAGAGTCAGTATCATTGTCAGAAACAGAGTCAATGTCAGAATCAGTATAAGAATCAGAGTCAGAATCAGAGTCAGAATCAGAGTCAGTGTCAGAATCAGAGTCAGTAACAGTGTCAGAATCAGAATCAGTGTCAGAATCAGAGTCAGTATCAGAACCAGACTCAGAATCAGAGTTAGTGTCAGAATCAGACTCAGAATCAGAGTCAGTGTCAGAATCAGACTCAGTAACAGAGTCAGAATCGGTGTCAGAGTCAGTGTCAGAATAAGAGTCAGAACCTTTCATTCACAAAGTGTACGGGGAATTTATCTTGATGTTCATATCAACAGTAGAGAACACAATTCACACAATATACAATAATTTACAGTAAACATACAATAATTTGCAGTAAACATCAGCAGTTATTTATTTATTTATTTTTATTATTATTTATACCAGTATGCATTTTTTGGAGTTGGATAGCCGCTGGTTAACAGCAAAACATCTAAGTAATAAAACAATGGTGACAAATGTATTAACAGATTAATGTTAACAATCACTGAGTAAAACATTTGAATCCTTTTAGCACTGAACAGCTCAAATCACTCAAACAAAGAATCGTTTTGCACATCACCAGTACGCTTGTTGTCACTGATGGACAGCAGAAAGCAACAAAAACTGCACATCAGCTGCTGGCACGTGAAGTCACCTGACCTGTTAAAGGCGGGGCTTTTGGGCTTAACTGCCAGTGTGGATAATGAGTGGGAGGAGTGCAGGCGCATTGTAGAGCCATTGTTACAGCCTGTCATGGTGGTAAATACACCACCCCACCCCTAATCTGGCTTTGTGTTAACGCCATGGGACGAGCTTGACAGTTATGATTTTCCATTTCTAAAGCCTGCATTTGTTAAACAAAAGATGAATGACAAAGAGAAATGTTTCTAAAATTCCCTTTCTCTTGATCCATGCAAATAAAATGAATCCTACAGGTTTGTCAGGTTGAGGAGCAGTCATGCAGATCACTCACTGAATTTACACTCGAGTGCAAAAGTTTACATCCTCTTAGGACCCAATGACAGAAATGTAATTCATTTGACACCGGGGCATGTGATGTCTTAGGTTGCACAGACATTCCTTTGTAAGTATTATTCGGGGAAAATTATATTGGCTCAGATGTTTGCATCTTCCTTTTGGAAAGTTCTCTAAGAACTTCCTGTTTTTGGTTCTTAAATTATTGTTCTGTTGTTGTTTTTTTTGCTTTTTGTTTTGAATTGTTGCCTAGTTCCAGATAAAGTCACGTCATTTTAACTTTGTAGAATTTTTGAAAGTTGTATATAAATTGTAAAATAGAAAAATAGATAGTTGAAAGTTTCTATTTTTTTTTCCACACAGAAAATTGATACTAAAGAAGAATAATTAGGATCAACCTTTCTTTCATTAAATGCCATTTTTTTTAATGTAAAAAAAGAAATAAATATAGATCAGTTTATGCTGATTACTACTTCTTTTTTTTTTTTTTTTTTTTTTTTTTAAATATATATATACTATATAAAAATATAAAAATATAAGCATCCTGCGCTAAATGGGTTTATGCAGATTAGTTCTGACCATTCATGTCTTTTTTTTTTGTTTTTATATACGCAAAAAATGCAACACCTTACACCAGCATGTTTTCCTAAACTGATTTACAAGGATTAGTTCTGGTCAACCAACATGATAAAACCTTGCTGGTAAAGCTGGTCTTGCTGGTGTAAGCTGGTTTTGAACTATCCAGTAACTGCATGGAAACAATGCTAAATGAGGAAGATAATACCAATTATTCGGTTATGGAGTGGAAGCGTGGAAACACCCAGTTTCTTGGAGTTTATGGAGTTTAAAGTTTGTGAACCCTTTACAATTTTTCTGTATTTCTGCATGAATTTGATCTGAAATGTGATTTGATCTTTATCTTAGTCCTAAAACTAGATAACGAGAACCCAATTAAACAAATGCCACAAGAACATTATAGTGTTTACATTTATTTATTGAGCAAAATGTAGATATTGAGGAGGAAATTGTCCATTCTAACCCGCTGTTCTGAGTACTGTTACGCTAAATCTGGGTATCTGTCATCAGTCTATCAGTAATCAAGCACAGTTATAGATTTTGCCAACTATATGACACTTTAGTTGGACACTGTTTTCTATGATAATGTTATAAATATGTAACATATTGCTCTATATTTATATGTGTGTGTGTGGGTGTGTGTGTGGGTTGTGTCTTGTATGCTGTTGCATGTATGTAGCGCTACTTAGCCAAATCAGATTTCTGAAAGAGAAAGAAAGAGAAGTCTGACGTCTATCTAGCGCTTGTTTGGAGACATATTTACTGTCTTTATAACGAAACAGGGCATTGTGGGTGACCTTGATTTATCCTCGCCTTTCCTTTCAGGTTGTTTTTGATAGGCTAATGTGTTTTAGCACGACCGATCGGATCAGATTATAGATTAGAGCAGCTTAGCTGTTGCCTCGACAGGCCGACGTCCTCATTGTCCTGTCATTCATTCGCTCTGCTTCGCTTTTCACAGCCGTGCCGATCCATTTCCTGTAATCCTTATACAAACATCATCTGATGCAACCCAGCAAAATCCGGCAGTGTTTCGTTTGCAATCTGGGTTCCTTGTTAGATCATCTCGGGGGCTGTTTATAAAATGTTTTTTTTTTTTTTTTGAGAAATCAAGCTAACTAGCGAGAAATAGTCTTCTTGCTCATAAATTGGAAAAACAATGGAGTAGTTTGTCCTGGTGCATTTGTCAGTCTAGCGTTTTGTAGATAAGTCATTTAGCATTAGTATTGCGATGAACGATGTGTTAGACACGCTAAAACATTTTTGGTACTGGTAATTTGCACCACACCCAATTAGAGAGTTGTATTTAAAAGTGTGAAAACCACAGTCATTTTATCGTCCCTGGTTAGGGCAGGTCTGTGAATTGAAGCAAGTTCTCACTGTCAGAGATGTGCGACTTACACACATGGTTTAAGAACACAGTGTACACCTCCAGGGGTTAACACAAACTCTGGTTTGATTCCTATCATCATCAAATAAATCTCTCGCCGTAATCCCGCTGACCTGAAACATCGGGGAGGTATTTGTCTTTGTAACCCAAGTCCACAGGAGAGGATGGAAAGGCTGATTATTTGACCCCCAGGCAGAATAATCACTTTTCCTATTAATGAAGAGGCTTAAGGAAAGAAAGCAAAGTGTGGAACATGAGCTGCGGCAAATTCGCGCCACTAATGGGAAACACACTCGGATAATCAGACCCATGAAGGACGGGGTCAACGACTTGCGGGTGACCTTTACTCACGTTCAGATCTGTAATCTGTATTCCCAGCTTCTCCTAATTTAACATGCCCGACGCTGAGATGTCTGAAAAAAAACGTTGATCGCCGGAAACTATACTTCACTTATTATGAATATTTATACATTATTACATTAAATATGGAATAAAACACAAGAGGCTGTGCTGTTATAAGAAAATAATAAAGTTGTTTATAACCGTTTGTCATGCAGTAATTTGCCAAAAAAGACAATTTTTTAATTTATTAATGAATGACATACCATACTTTTTATCCATTTATAGTTACCTTCAATGTTAGGGAACGTCTGTGAAACAAGGTAGTTCTTGTAGTTCTAGGAGAAACCTAATGACTCTTACAAAAATGCTGACACTGGAGATTCCTTCCAAAAATAAGTGTTAAATAAACTTGTCCCTACAGTAAGTTAAAATATTGTGAATACTGTTGCTGTGACTAACTGTGTGATTGAATAGAAACTGAAATATAAAGTAGAATTCCTGTTTTAAAGCTTTATTTCACGTAGTGAAACACCTCATGTTTGAGTTTGGTGGGAGAAATCGGGAAGCTGTCAGAAAGCTTCCAAAATTCCGACTTGGAATTCCCAATTAGAGGGTGACTTGGCCAGTTTTTCCCAATTGGAAACTGGTAATTACGGTAATTCCCAATATACAGCATTTGGGAAACTTCTAGAATATTTTGTTAAACCGATTTGTTGAAATGGTCGCTCTTATCCTTCAGGAGTTTATCAAAACAATGCAGCCATCTCCAGTTTCTCACTTCTATAAAGCAAGCAGTCTGTTTTAAATATTGTGCAGCATATTTGATTACATGCGCTGATGCACATTGCATATTGTATATTATCTTTTGGATTTTGGTGTCACGGTATGCGATCACACCCATACACTGAAGACATCTTCAGATCAATATCTCGTGCTGCCTGCCTGACCTGAGAGTCGACGACTTCTTCTTTTTCTTTTTTTAGTTCTCTGGTTTTTGCCTGTGACTTCAAATGTCACTGTTATTTCAACCGGCGGGTGACGAGGGTAGAAGCTTTGGCGGTGGAAGTTCAGAATAAGACACCACATGCTTTCAGAATTGACACACTGAGTAAATGTTTTTATACCACAGTGCTGTTGAATTCTTGAATGTGACTGGTTCAAAGGTGTCGATCAAATGTCTATAACAGCAGCTCTGACGGTAATGCCGGCTGTAAATCACAGGTTTACATTAATGTGCTTGTTCTAATACATTATCATATACATAGTGACCTGTATGGCAGAGACGCTCATTTAATATTTATGGAAGGAGTCTCCAGTATCAGCGCTTCGGAACCAAGTTCCAAGACATGCTTTACGGTTTTTTTGGTAACATGAAAATCGGAGACATTTATCTGATTATATTTAAAAGGGACATATAAAGAAAAACTGGTAACTGAATGACTGTTTATAACTGTGATAATAACGTAAGCGCTAACAGGAACTAACTTGTTTCGTGGACATTCAATGTAGCTATAAATGGATAAAAAGTATGATGTTATTATTTGATTAATAAAATTGTAATACTTGGTCAAATGGTATAGTGTCGTATAAGAGGAATAAACCACTTCAGGATGTGTGTTATACAAACACAACACTCTGTCCTTGATTATTTTCCTATAACCGCACACGTGTCATGTTTTATTCCTTATTTCTTACATGCAATAAGAAGCGATCTGTTAGAAGCAAAATCATAGCGTAGTCTTGTATCCTCTGGGGCACTCAGTGCTGTTGTTAAGGAACTTTCACATAACACAAAGAGATGTTGATAAGCTCTGTAAATAAAAAAAAAAAAAAAAAAAAAAAAAAAGGGAGCAAGGCCCGAGCCTTGTGGAACACCCCTGTAATCTCAGAGCAGTCGGTCCTTCTTGGAAATCAGCCTAGAGTCATATCTGCCGTGGGTGGTGTGTATTCTATAATAAACTGATGAGAGCATTGTGACTCTGTGATCAAAACCTATGTTTTATGCTCAGGCTAAAATGACACTAGGGTGTCAATTTTATTTGGTACTTTCACACATATCTAGCACTCACTGTCCAATACGTCGGCAAGCATATTACACGTATTAAAAAAAGCCTGACACGGGCGGGGAAATGCCTGGGGATGTTACGATTTTCTGAGACCATGATTTCATTCTTTCTTTAGTTACAGTAATGCATTGTAGAGGAGATTCCTTCTTTTTTTTTTTTTTTAAGCACTCCTACTTCTGATGCTTTTTTGATTTTCAGTTCATTTGAATGTCTGAATGCGTTCGTTTCCTTTCGCCTCATGGCCACGCTTCATTAGATCCTCCAGCCTGTAGAACACACACACACACACACACACACACACACACACACAAAAACCACAGAGCACGTCAAGGCAACAATAGTTGCCAAGGCGATGTAGGAAATGTTCACCTGAAATAGCTGCATGCACCAAGCACTTGTGCTCGAGCGCGCCTCATTCCACTCATCTTTTATTGAAGCACTCGTGTTCAGGCCGGCGTCCTTAGCGCGCACACACACACACGCGCACACACACACACACACGCACAGGGAACGGGTGTGCGCCTCTTCCCACTCCTATGTTGCAATGTTGTTACACACCCAAGACAAATACTTCAGTGACGAAAATCCCTCCTTTACCTGCCCTACTCTCTCTTACGCTATACACGCTCTCTCTCGTTTCTCTTCATGTATCCTTAACACAGGATGATTTTGACACATTTCATTTCGACATACTCATCAGGCGCTAGTATTGATACTTTCTGGAATGCACCTACTTCCTGCTTTCCAACCACAAATAGGACATAGAGTACGTCATGTGCCCAGTTCCAAAGGTGTGTCCTTTTCCTTTCCTTACCCCTGGGCACGGCGGGTGAAACTGCCACCTCCTAAGGATAATCATTAAAAAAACTTGCTAGATGTAAATATGAAAACTATCAGGGAGGTCATATTCTCGGTTACGTTCGTTGCAGAAAACAAACCTTACGCAAGGACAGTGTTTTTTTTTGTTTTTTGTTTTTTTTTAAAATACAAGACGTTTCTCTCAGCTTCTATGTTGTCCATAACTGAGAGTTCATCGAATGGATACTTTTCCTGCAACAGTACATAAATGCATTATTCCTCTCACACCACAGTCATTTCCCAAGCGTTAGTTTTTTCTTTATTACAAAATGACATGTCTTAGTTTTTACCCGTTTATAGTTACTTTTAATGTTATGGACTGTCTGTTATCATTTAGTTATATCAGCTATAAACAGTCATTCGCAGTCATGTTTTAGTTAATAAGAAAAAATGTAGCTTGATGCAGAGAAAGCACAAAATGGAGCATGATTCAATGATTTGAGGAAGATAACAACCTACAAATCGTGAGGATCTGGGTATTTAAAGCAACGCTGCCAACCCTATGTGGACTTTGAGGACGATAACAACCTACAAATCAATATACACATAAAACGCTACATGACTATACATAAATGCAG
>CM075029.1:3569586-3617729 GCA_037576675.1 Pangasius sanitwongsei | reverse complement strand
GTTTTATTTCAAATCCATTGTGGTGGTGTATAAAGGCAAAATCACAAAAACTCTGTCATTGTCCATATACTTCCAGACCTGACTGGATGGATGGATGGATGGATAGATAGATAGATTTTAATTTTAATTTAAAAATTAAATGTTAATAAGGTATATCAGTTAAGCAGGTAACATATTATGTAATAGTATTAGTATTATGTAACTCTGAAAAAAAAAAAAAAACAGAAGCAAGTGTGATAATCAAAGCATCCAGATGATCTCTGGATAGACCTCTGATACTTAGACAAACTTACTATCCAATGTCTCATACAATTGCACAGTGTACCTGAGACTACTGATGCACTTTTAAAGGCAAAGGTTTGTCATGCCAAATATTGTCTTTGTTTAGTTTATTGCTTTTTCTCTTGATAGTTTTTCTTTCTTTTTTTATGTAGAAAACACTTAATTTCATTATTTTTAAGGCAGATTTGCTTCACACATTTCTTCACATATGCCTAAGACTTTTGCACAGTACTGTACATCATTACTCTTGTACTCTTCAACTATGGTCACACTTCAAAGCTCTCTGCATTTGAGTTAATTGAAAAGTCGGCTGTTTCTTTGGGCTACAGCAACAAAAGATCAAACATTGCATCTCATGTCTGAAAGATTTATCCAAAGATAACTCGGAGGTCAACATCAAAGCATAATACAAGGGGTCCAAAGTGGGTTCAGATCACACTGAATAACAGCTCAAATATAAACACTGAAGGATAAAAGGGGGATAAGAAATATCAGGCCCTTTGGGATCTGAGCTTTAAACTGCTGAAATTGGTGGTCGTGACATGGTCAAAAATTTGCGCAAAAATTTAATCAACTTCGTATATGTGGACTTTGAGGACGATAACAACCTACAAATCAATATACACATAAAACGCTACATGACTATACATAAATGCAGAAAGGACATTGTTCTATCACACTCTCCAGTGTCACCCAAATGAGGATGGGTTCCCTTTTGAGTCTGGTTCCTCTCAAGGTTTCTTCCTCATATCATCTAAGGGAGTTTTTCCTTGCCACAGTCGCCTCAGGCTTGCTCACTAGGGATCATTTTGTCTAACATCTAGGACGCATATTTTTGCATGTTTTCATGTTTTTCTGTTTCTTATGTTCTGTAAAGCTGCTTTGAGACAATGTCCATTGTTAAAGGCGCTATACAAATAAAACCGAATTGAATTGAATTGAAGTTACAGCTTTACCTCTGACTGTTACAAAGCACTGACACTGGAGACTCCTTCCTCTTACAATCTCTTACAGAAAGCATTTTAAATTTGTTCACGTGGCGTGTCCACCATACAAGTCTCTGAATGAGCTGCTACTATAGAAGTGATAACGCTGGAACAAGCACGTTAATAAAAACCTGCGATTTGTGAAAATTAAGCAACGCCTTCTGACCAGTCAGAATGGAGAATTCAACAGTGCTGTGATGTGATGATATTTAAACTGCCAGGCAAAGGTTCAACACTTTGAGTGTTCTTGTACTGTTAGAGTTTTATTATCGTTATGGGCCTAGACAAAACAAGAAGGTACAGAATGACATTTAAGGTGTTACTTCACATACTTCATTTTTTAAAATGATTCATCTGCTTTCAGATCCTAATGAGACTGTAACTGATGCTTGGAGAGTAAACATGTTAAACCTGTTGAATAACATTATTATTATTATTATTATTATTATAAATGTCTTACCATACTGTATAATTATAAATTAAATGTATTTAAAGATGCTCAAACATTGTCTTTAAAAATTGTCAAATAAACAAATAAAACATAAATAATAAAAAATAAAGCAAAATTGTGCATGTTTTCTGGGTGGGAGGGATTGCATACTCTCTCTACTGTCAGTCACAGTGACTCTAGCCAATCGGGGGCGTCTGTGATTTCATGTATGCGGAAGAGGGTGGATTGCACCTTTTTTTCCGAGTGATGCATCATGAGCAACAGCTCAAAAAAGATGCCGTATTTGGCTTCACCTGTCTCCGAGGAAGTATGTGTCAGCCTTCACCCTCCCCATTTGGTAGCTCTTGTATAATGGGAAGAGCCGGCTGATGGGTGGGAATGGGCAAATGGAGGAGAAAAATGAATAATCACATAAATAAATGATACTGACAAATAAATCAAAAACCAACACATATAAAGAGTGCGTGATTTTCTCAAGTCTTGCAAGTGTAACATTAACCAAAAGACAATCACGTGAAGTAAGAAGTCGTGCGCGGAAATCTGGTCATCGCCGCTAACCCTGAAGTTTTCGTTCTGAGCTACTCGTGTATTTTTGTTTCTTTTTCCTCGTTTCAAGAAAATTCTCAGAGTGAGTATGTGTGTGCCCCGCTTCACACTGACGTCCCTGCTATAAAAAAAAATAAATAAATCACAACGCGAGATGGGTAGAAACGTACTATTTAAAGCCTGAGTTTCTATTTGCCATCACAAAAGCCCGTCTCGTGAAGCAAACACACCCACACGAGAAAGAGAGAGAGATAGAGCAGCCAGAGCAGTCAGTAGGTCAGCAGGAAGTCAGAACAAAACAGCATGTTTCCTAACAATGGGGCATTTTAATAAGTTGTCATTCTGCGCTCTTCAATCCTCAGCTGTGACTTTTACTTTCACAATGACCCAGGCGCCTATTCCATGTACTTTACTGGAAGCCTTGGGCTTATGGGAAAGGCTTTGCACACAGAGGGCGGGTGGTAGTGTTGAGTATGACTGTGCTCCCTGACGCTGTCTGGCGTATAACACTGAGTATGTGCATCTGACACTTAGTGCGACATTCTCACAAAGCGGTTTTGTCGAATTTGTGAACGGGGAAACCTCCATGACAAAAGGCTTGTAGATTGCAGTGTATTCACTGGTGATGGTGTAAAAAAAATTTTTGATTGTGTAGCCGGGGCATCTCCCTCCGTCTGAACTTACTTCCTCCTTGGCTTTCTGAAACAATTACCAAACCCAGAGAACCATGCACACACACGCAATAGCTATCAGTTACACCTCTGATTTATGGGCAGGCCCGTGGTGCCTATTGCCTGGGCCCGGGAGTGCCCCTTGGCAAACACACACACGCACACGCACACAAAACCTGTGAAATATAAACGGCTGTAACGCATAACCAAGTATCCTACCACAGCACCGCTGAATACTCAAATCTATTTGATCCGAAGGTGGTTCATTTTTCTATAACAGCAGCTCTAGCAGTAGTCACAGGTTTATATTAATGCGCTTGTTATTACCACAGAAACATTGTTGTTTCTATAGCAACAAATCATTCACAAGGACTTGTATGGCAGATGCTCCACCTGATCTAAACCTAATAATAAACAGAATTTAAAAAATGTTGATGTTTCACAAAGAAAAGTGTATAATGGTTGATACGGTTAGGAAACGTTTATGTAACATTTATGGAAGGAGTCTCCAGTGTCAGCGATTTGTAACTTTTTTGTAAGTTCTCCACCCTGGGAAAGTCTTCAAGATGGAGGATGTTGTGATGTGTTATTCCTTACAAAACTCATTCTAATGCGATATTCAGTGTTGCTTTAAGAACCAGTCCCTCGTTCCTCTTTTCATTTTGCTTTTCTCTTGTTCGCATGATGACATTTTTGCAAACAGAGACCCTCTACATATCAGAAAAACGTCTATAATTAGCCGTGAAAGTTCCCATGGGTGTGGAAGCTGTTGAATAAAAACGCAGCATTTTACAAAATTGGGGAAATATTAACTTCTGATGAGGCGAAAATGCCTATGTTTTATACCATCTCATTTCGACAGATGTATTTCAGACATTTCATTCTGCATATCAATGGACTACTCGACCCTCCTGGACACGGGACAGCTTCCATGGTTGTCCTCCCAGGCGGTTTACTGGTAACTAATAATTTCCTGTAATTTTTGCGTGAATAAACTGTTTCTAGACTCGTAAAGACAGAAAAGAAACACACTTAGGTTTCTATACTGAGATACTAAAGAAGGATGTATATACAAATCTTATATAATCTATTGTTTAGTAGAATGCAGCGATTGCACTGTTCTGTAGGTTCAATCTGCCATAATTACACACTCATTGTGATTTTTTTCTTACTTGACCTTATCATCAGTCATTTGCACACACACCTTTCTTTTCTGACCAAGAGTAAAGTGTTGTCTTGTAAAACACTCGTCAGATCTCTGTGCATTGTGTCATTTGATATGGCTTAATTCCACAAAAACAAGTGTGACTTTTTGAAGAATTAAAAAAAAAAAAAAAAAAAAAAAAAAATCATATTGCGGACATTCGGCTGAAACAGAGACATCAAGAAGAGAGGATGAAAAGTGAAACTGCAAAATGACAGCAATTCCTCAGAGCAACCAACCCACTGGCAGGAATCCTGACTATTTATAACTTCCAAGGAAGATGTATTTCATCATACAAGCTGTAATAACTATCATTTTACATTAGAAACAATGAACAAAGCTCAAGTAACAAGTGTACAGCTGAGGGCAAAAGTTAGCAAACCCCCCTCCCCCCCAATTTGGTTTTGAAATGGAAAAAAAAAAAAAAAGGATACTGTACTCTATTATCACTTTTGTACTGGTTTTTAAAAAAATCGGAGAATCAAATGTAGGTGCATGCTGTGACAAGAAAACAATCCAGAACATAAGGCATAAGAAAATCTGAAAAGAAATACATAAAAGCAGTTACTTTTTTCCCCACCATTTTTGAACATTTTTTATTACCCATAGTGATTAAGGAACATCTATGAAACTTTGCACACCAAATATCTTGGTTAAAAAAAAAATAAAAAATCTTGTTTTGTCTGAAGGGTGTGCAAACTTTTGCACCCAACTGCATAAGCTCCAGCTGAAATCAGACCTGAGACGAGCAAAGCGTGTTCAGAAATCTACATCTTTATTGATTAAAAAACATGAAAACAAGGAACAATATTCAGAACCGGATTAAAAAAAATGAAACAACAAAGCAACAACCATGAATCGAAAGCAAGGCAAGTCGCCCCTTAGTCACGTCGTCTTGTGATTGCACGGAGACTACAATTCCCATCAGGCCGTGAGGGGGAGAGAGGAAAAGAGGAAAAGAGGAAAGAGCAGGGGCTGATGGGTAAAAGCTCCCCTCAAAACAATCAACCAAAAAACCCCTTTATTTCATAAGCACTATTTTTATCAGTCGTCATCACTGCACAAGTGTGTTTTTTATTGTCAGAAATTTAAAATGAAATTTTCATTCCTTTTTATTTTTGTTAGAGTAAGCTAATACTGTCTTACGAAAGTGTTGACATCTTTGGCTAGAGGGTGAGGCAGACAGAGAGAGCTAGTTACGTGCGTGAAATAATAGCGAACATCATCATTACTGACACACACCCTTACATCAGGACAAATATCTAAGACGTCTGATATCTCGACCTCTTGAATGATCACAGCTTGAGCAAACAGGTTTAGTGTGAAAATAAATGAAGTAATTCTCGTATTCTTACGATTTCATCCAGGCTGGTGGATACAAAGCCATAAATATCAGATCAGATACAAGAAAATACCACGAGTGGTACATTTCATATCGACAATTATATCTGTAAAGTCCTAAAAGGCCTCAAGTGCACATGGTTTGTAAAGTTGCCTCCTCAGACAAAAAACAAAGTCCTTCGTTAGCGTAAACCTTCAGGATTTCGTGCTAGTAAACGTGACACGCTTTTTTTTTTTTTTTTTTTTGGAGTCTTCTTGAAATCTCACTTCACAAGAGGCAGAAATGCTCAAAGCGCAAAAACATTTAATACCAGCTCAATAAATAAAGTATTTCTGGAATGAGGAAAGATCTACGAACCGAAGTACAGTATGCACATTTACTGTTCTCACTCTTCATTAAAACATTATTCATTTTCTTTGTACAAAAATAGAAGTTTGTGCCATCCAAAAAAACCAAAAAAACAAAAACAAACAAAAAACAAACAAAAAAAACAAACCAAAAAAAAAAACACATACGTTTTCAAGTTTCAAAAATAAATATTTCCCTTTTGACGCTCAGAAAAGGTTAATCAACAGTTCGGATCAAACCCTTATTCGGACTGATAAGAATATAGACATATATATATATATATAAATAAAGATTTCATGTTTGTTGAGTAGGAAAGGCAGTTGGACAGAACTTCAGTGCACCAACAATGTGATAAAGAGTTCTCGCTCCGCGTGAGCGTCAATCACCTGGGAGAAAAAAAAGCTGTGGTGCGTAGGCAGGTGCCGATACTTATGAAATGTACACAATATTATTGCGTATGATACTTTAAACTATCGTCATGCACTCAATTCTAGAGGCAGCATGAAGGCAGCTGTATCTTAAAGTGTTCTTTTGTATTTGAAGAGATTTTTATGAAAATATTTTGGAAAAACTTGCCAATTATTATAGCAGATGCTTTAAAATACCCTCCTGCATATAATTCAGGAGCTAGCATGATGAGAGCTGTCTGTAAAAGAGTTTTTTTTTTTTTTTAATGAATTCAAAGAGAATTTTTCAATGATTCTTGAAAATTTTTCCACTTACGCAATTATACAGGTATCGGTACGTGCCTAGTCTTAACAAAACACAATTTCAACAATAAAAAAAATGTCCTTTCCCACTATATTATCATTATTTATAAACAATATCCTTTATAAAGCTAATATAAAGTAAACTATTTCTGGACTGATTTTCGATATCGTACCAACAATCCAAAAGGTTTTATTTATTTATTTTTCCCCCCCCCACCAAAAACAGAGGCAAAATATTACGCTGTACACAGAGGATAAATATTAGAAATTGTTTACTGTTTCGATTTTATGTGCAACTATGTAGTCCCCAAAAACAAAAAACAAAACAAAAACAAAAGTTCCAACACGACACTGGTATTCAAACCTGTACAGTCCTCTTACACAAACAACATAAATATCATAGATAAAGTTTTTGCATAAATAAATTGTTTTAGAAATTTTACAAAAAAAACAAAAACAAAAACAAATAAAAAAAACAAAAAAAAAAAACAAATGCAAAATACTATTGATCGAAAGCCCTTTTCTGGCTTGAAGCCCTCATATGGAAACGCGTCCCTTTTCTCGAAGCCTCAGCGGTTTAAATTAAAAGAGCAGCCACAAGGCGTTAAAACACAACCCACTGAATACAGTGCAAAAGGTCTCGGAATGTTCAGGAATCTTATCGGTTGCTCAAAATGGATGCCGTTAAAAGTGCTGCACAGGACCAAACTTGTGTTCTTGTTCATCATATAATAAACACAGTCAATGAAATAATACTTATATAAAAGTTGCTCGGAGATTGTAAAAAAAGAAAAGGAAACTTTATCCTGTATCCTGTATTCACAAATTGCACGATATCAAACAAACCGACGAATGTACAAATAGGCTTCAATGTATATCACTTAGACTGGACTGCAACAAATAAGTCTCCACTTAACTACAACACTTGTGACATATTTAATATTAATATGAATGGTGTATTTCATTTCATGTGCAGACACCTTCAATCGGGAACAGAGGAACGGCACAACAGAAATTTCGCTCATGTGGCCGGGTCACTGTAGGTTTATTTGTTTTTATATATAAAAGTTCAGATTTGCAGAATAGTGCATGTTGTTGGAAAAAAAAAAGTTACCCTGCAACTGTAAGAGACACCGTACTCCCATCCCAGTGAAGTGTAAAATCGCTTTTTTAATCACAAGCTGCTCATCCTCAGGGGACATTCAATTTCTTTTTCAATTCAAAGGAATCCCAGCTGTGAGTCACGTTCGTGTCCTGAAGTCGATCCGCGCTGCGTTTGTTGTTTCCGTTTGAGTCGTCGTCCCACACGTTGGGTCTGGTTAGTATTGCTGTGAGCCAGGCTCTCGCTCCTTATTAACCCCATGGAGTTCGAGTACAAAGTGCAGTCAAATGAGAAACGGCTTGTAAGTGCGAAGAGGCATCTTCCCTTTGCAATCGCAGTCTGCGTGCGAGGAGAGAACGTTTTCTTGTGGCCAGAGATCACAGCTAAGAGATCACTCTGACAAGTCACTGTTTTTTTTTTTTTTTTCCCCTGCACTCTCTCTGATAGGTGTCTGCGAGTTTCCGTGTCAGTCGGGACGAGGTTTCCGTTCTCTTTCTGCCCTTCTCTGGTATTCGCTGTTCATCTTTCACAGCGACATGAAGTAGCAGAAGGGAAATTGAGAGTTCAGAACGAAGGAAATAAAAAGCACCTTCAGCAGCTGGCGCTCTCGCCGCTCTTGGCCATGCTGGCCGATCCGACTGCGATCTGACAGCCGTTGGTCACGTGGTTCATGACTTTCTGTTTGAGCTGCGCGACCTGCTCGCGCAAGATGCTGGCGGTGGACGCCAGGTCAGAGTTCTGCGTCTTCAGCACCTTCACCTTCTCCTCCAGGCGTGAAATGCGCTCCAGCTTCCTCTTGCGGCACTTGGAGGCCGCGATGCGATTCCGCAGCTTCTTCCTCTCGGCCTTGATTCTCTCCTGGGTCTCGAGGTCGATAGGTGAGAGGGAAGGCGGAGAACCGGTTGGATCTCCTCCAGGGGGGTGAGGAACCTCTGGAACGGTCTGAGGGGCATCAAGACCTCGACCATGCGGGTGATGACCTTGCCCCTGGCTGGAGTGGGCAGTAGCGTGAGCTGAGGTGTAGGGGATCTGACCTCCAGGGTATGATGCAGGGAGCTGGTTGGGATTATAACTGCTCAAGTTGGTGTAGATCGGCATCTCTGTGCTCGACATGAGGTTCCTTTGATAGGGACCCTGAATGGAGGATGACGGAGATATGGGAGCGCCGACCAACTGGTTCTGTTTGTGCAGATCTGCCAGAGCTTTGACGAAACCGTCTGCGAAGCCTTCCTGCTCGTTCGTGGCCTGGTTCCTGTACATGAAAGTGTTAGTGGAAGAGCTAGGCGCCGGGCTTGTCGTGACCAGCCCCTGGTTAGACTGGATGATCAAGTGCTCCAGCTCGGGATTGGAGAGTTTCAAGAGGTTCATGTCAGACGGTGACATCAGAGAGGTGTTCGGGTTGCTGTTCATGCCAAGGCTCGGGTTGATACTGCTCCCAGCCTGGCTCTGCAACAGCTTCAGGCCTGGCGTGCCTCCCACAGCTCCGGGGAAATTGTGCACGGCCATGTTCTTCTTACTCATCATCTTGTGGCTATGATAGCGATCGTAGTCTGGAAGTTGCCCAAAGTTTGGAACGCTCGGCGTATCATCGTGGTAGAAGGGTGTTTCCATCTTACCTGTCATTGACGCAGGAGTGGGAAATCTTCATAATCTGATTAGGGGTATCAGAGCTGGAAGGTTTTCACATTTAACATAGTCCACACTGGAAAGTGGCCCTTGTGCGGGGGAAAGTCTCTGTAGCACAACCTGTAAGAGAGACATGCCTGTAAATATGACAGATAGACGTTGAGTAACTTCTCCAATAATTTCTGACCCTCAGCAGAGAGATAGATTTGAGCCAAAAGATTAGAACATAGCACTCAGCCAACTAGGACACACCGATCTCCAGTTTAAACACTGCTACACGATTACATGTTGTTTGGAATCCCTGTGTTTAAACACACATCTACTGCTTTCATTTAATTCCGGCTGATTTTTTTTTTCTTCCCCAGAATAAGGCTCATTCCTATACGCATATTGATTCGTGTAGGCTGTAAAATCATTACGTTTTATCTTAATAAGCAAGCACTCCGAGTCAGGCGATGAATAATGATTACAGTAACTCGCGCGCGTCTCTTACTGTCTGTGTAGGTGACAGAAAAACCCGAAAGAACGAGTCACAGAAATCACCTTCCCATAAAACGCATCCCAGTGACTCAAAAGTGAGTGTGTACGTGATTGTGTGTGTGTGTGTGAGTGTGTGTGCGCGCGCGCGTGTGTTCGCGATTAGTCAGTAATCAGACATGAAATACCGTGCAGGCGGCGATCCGTCACTCGCGCGAGCGTCAACGCAGTTCACTCCACTCCGAGCGCGAGATCCACCGGCTCCGCGTGCAACAGCGCCACGGCCATGTAATCCAAAATGCGCCACGCAATGATCACAGCACGACAATCTCTAATTTAATGCTGCTTCGCTAAGTTTATGATGGTTTAAGGAAATATCTCTATAATCTCTATATCTCGCGTCGTGACGCCGTCGTTTGCTCCGAGCGCGTGCACCTCTCACTCCGTCTCCGCGCGACTGCAGGACTTTTCTGCTCGGCTGCTCAGTAAAACTACACGCCCTTCTCCGCTTCGCTCCACTTCCTGATGGCTGTCCCGCGCGCTCCTGACTCCGCCCCTTGCGCTAAAATCGTTCTTTGATTGGTTCTCGGTTTGTGGTGTGGGGGGGGCTTACCCGTTACTATGGTTACCAGACGGGCGTTCGGCTCCCTGTAGTGACTCGATTCTTTCGAGCAAAGCCGTTTAAACGAATCGAGTCGTTCTAATTTCATTTGATTCCTGAATGTTGTGTATTGTGCTACAGTTTCGAGCCAGTATTAGCAGTTTAGCTAATAAATAACATCCGTATTAGCGGTTTGTGCTAATAAATAACATCCATAGTAGCTGCCTATGCTAGCAGTTTGTCTACATAACTTATTTTATGGCTAATAAAATGGATTCGTTTGTGAGTCGGTTCGATATGAACAACTCTTACTGTACCTTATTATAAAGGCTCGAATTGAACCGATTCATTTGTGAATCACAGTGACTATCTTTTCTTACAGGTTTATTGCTATCAAATCTCTCATAAAGATTTTAATCTAATCTAACTACACGTTAATCTTTCCAGTTTTCTTACTGCAGAACAAATGTGAAATCAAACAGGCATGCCTTCAAATCAAAAGCTTCATACAGATTGAAGAAAAGCTCCACCAGCTAATAATAATGTGTGAGTTAACACACAGTAAGTGTGCGTTTAAACACCCACAGTTAAATGAACTCTTTTGTTGTTGAACCTACATTTGTGTCCAGCTGTAGGTGTTAATTCAACACTGAGGGGATTTTGTTGTATTCAACACATCATTCTAATACTAAAGTGTGTAGTTCTGGGAAAGTGATTGTACTGTTACTTACTTGTCATTACCACAAGGAGATAGAAGTGATAATTTGTACTTATTTTCTGCTGATATATACTACCTTCTTGCGCCGAACAATTCTATTCTGCATATGATGAAATGTTATGTATACTTTCAGTGGAATATCCAGAAGCTTGTAGTGCAGTAATGAATTCTGATCAGAGTGAAATCGTGATTTTAGGGTCCGTCTAATAGAAAATGATCAAAAGCGCGCTTTTCCTTAGTCAGATCTCAGATCAGTCATATGTCTGATCAGTCAGCCTCAAAATCTCTTTTTTACAAATTGAACGCTTCTTGAAAGCCTTAAGAATGAAGGGAAAAATCCCATTTCATTACAGCTGAAATGCACTGAATTGCATTCATTTAATTGGGGTTATATGTTGTAAAGCAATATGCCGTAACAGTGTTTTTATGCAGTTTTACAGATGTATGAATGCA
Organism: Pangasius sanitwongsei; assembly: GCA_037576675.1. Taxonomy (NCBI): domain Eukaryota; kingdom Metazoa; phylum Chordata; class Actinopteri; order Siluriformes; family Pangasiidae; genus Pangasius; species Pangasius sanitwongsei. Next base: position 3,606,212 of record CM075029.1, on the reverse strand, counting down.
AATCAGTCCATTTCAGCTGTAATACATCAGAGTAAAACTGCCTTTACAGTACATCATGTAGTAGAACTGCAGCAAGTATCATCATTTAAAACCATGCTCCAGAAAAATAAAATAAAAAATAAAAATCTACACATCTGTTATAAATCTGCTTACTCATGTCTTACTGTGATACAGTGGTCTCTAGATGAGATTTCCCAGTCTGAGTACTGGGAAAACCCCTTTCTGATGACACATTATGAAGGTGGATGTAACTTTTGGGGAGGATATGTAGAGCGGAGATGGTAGATTCGATTAGCAGTCAGGATCTTATGTATGGTATATTTCCATAATACACTGTACACAATAAACAAAAATGTCAGAACACTTAGAATGAGACATGCAGTACTGCGCTACAGAGTACCACATGAAAGGAATAAAACATGACGGTTGCGTGCTGTTATAGGAAAATAATCAACGATGTGGCCTGATACGAAGCGGAGTTAGTATTCCACCTCAAAGTTTATTATTTTCCAAAAATAACATGTCCCGAAGTGTTTTATTCCTCTTATACCACAGCAATTTGCCACTGATTGCATTTTTCTGTTAAAGAATGACAAACCATGCTTTTTATTCCCTCCCTTTTGTTCTCATATATTTTTACTCCCTCACCAACCTCATGCAGCCTTTCATGCTACAAAGATAAACACTTTTCGGTGGCGGAAAACTTACTTAGAAAGCTCTGACACTCGAGACTTCTTCCATAAATATTGACTAAATGTCTTCTTACAGAAGACCTCTGTATTCATACAAACAAACAAACAAACAAACAAACAAACAAATCAATAATTAGCTGGCAATAGTGGAAAAAAATAGTATCATTATTGGCATCCATTTATTTCCTCCTTTGTTTGATGGTTTGTTTACATGAATGTGGAAGCTTTCTGTAAGGAGACTTTAATATTTATGGAAGAAGTACAACATAAATAGCTGCTAATAAGAAAATAAATATTGTTGTCGTTGTTCGTCATCATCATCTTCTTCTTCTATATTTGACAAAAACGTTATTTTCATTAGTAGCTGAATTTATTCTGGGAAAAATATGCCACATATTTGAGGTAAAAAAAAAAAAAGTTTTCTAGAATTAAAAAAGTAAAAAAAAAAAATTAAATATAGAAAAACAAATGAAATCTATAATTATACAATTATATATATACAATTATATATATAATCTACAATTATTATGCTAGTTTCAGGTCTTTTACCTGAACTACTGTAGTTCAGTTTTACGGCTTTACTGGAGTGATGTTTTCTAAAGGAGCGGTTTCCACTGAAAATATCGGCAGGTGAGGAGGTGAAGGTGTTCAGAGACGCTGCTTTGGCACAGCGACCGTTTCAGCGTTACAGAGTGTGTGTTCTTTGCTGACAGGGTTGAGGACAGTGTCAATGCCCAAAGCAATAACACTGCTACCCTGACCAACACGGAGGCTAGATCTCACCCGTCTGCATGAGTTAACCTCTCTAAAGGTGATTCGCTGCGGGATATTATTCCTCCATTCAACCCAAAACACATACACATACACACACACGTACACGTACATACGCATAGTTTCATACACATTGTTTCGTACACATTATGAATGATTGTTAGATTTATCTTCCATCACAGTGTTTCCTTCAAGGTCAGGAGTCGTTTTAGCGCTCGTACAGCCACCTCAGGCTTTAACACACCAACAAGACAGGAGTCATTTCAGGCCAGAATGAGTGATATGATACACACAGACTGAGCTGTAGAGGACAGTCTGTGATCTTCGCTGACCCCTCACACGGCACACAAGGTGAAAATTAAAAGCATCTTATAAGTCACTTTTAAAAAATGCATTTAGGCTGCTTTCACACCTGTTAGTCCATTTGTGAGTCTGAATCAGAGTGAAATTGATACTTGTGGTACATTTGCTATTTGATTTGGTTTGGTTTCATAGTGTAAACAAAATGAAAAAAGCATTAATATGTATGAGTGGCATTTAAGGCTAAAAACAGCCTCGTAACCCTCTCATTCGTTGGTCATAAATATGGCAATGGAAATCACACAAACTCGGAGCTGGAGAAGAATGATTCAATAATTATGTAAACAACGAGTTTCAAACATTTTGCGTGCCGCACCCAGTGTTTTTTTCTTCTTCTTCGAAATAAGAAAATCTAAATTTGGTCCAAATATCCAGAACGTTTTACATTTCTGCAGCGCTTCAGCTCTGCAGCTACAAAAAAAATCTGCAACCCAAAACACACGGCATGTCTGGTTCACTTCATGAAGTCGAGTCGATTCAGTGTCAAATCGCTTTCTCACTGAGTTCTCTCAGAAGTGGATCGACACCACCCCGCCCAGACACTCTCGGACCGGTTGTTTTGGTCCACACCCGAGTCTTAGCTCTGTGTTCTCACCTGCCTAAAGAGCCACACTGACACGCAAAACACACCAGAATTCCATTCAAACGGAATAAACAGTACACATCTGAACACACCTTAAGATTATAATCGATGCGTCTTCCTCTTTTGTCATGCAAGAACAAGAAACTATTTCACAACCCCATTTCACAAACTTTTTGCTGAAAGTGACTGCTCTGTTGATGACTTGTGCTGCAAAAATAAGTGTAAAATAAAATCCAGTTACACCAGATGAAAGAGAGAAGTCGATGAACCAAACTTTGGATTAAACAATTTGTAACGCAAGTTTATCATTTCAAAGGCGAGGGCAGACTTATTTTCCATTTCTGATACGCTGTGAAGCACATGGAAGAAATAATCTTTCAGCCTAATTAGTCTCTGATGGTAGAAGAGTTTTGCTAAATTTGTAATGTATAATGTAACGAACAGCCATCTTTTTTTCTGCGCTCTCCATTCACACTGTCCATTTCGCTCAGAACTGAATGCCTTAATGAAGGCCACCTTGGAGCGGTAGGAAGAAAAAAGCGAAGCCTCTTACCTTCATGAAAAGCTTTCTGGCTTTTAACACCACGGCTGGTCTGCTATTTATCATCAACAGGAATATTCTATGTATTCATATTGCCAAGCAGCAGCCAATGGCAGATAGTCGGTGTTGCATGGAAGGCTATTGTATCAGGAGTCTATTAGCTACTTGCACTCTATTCATTTAATTCAGCGAATACCTTTTAGCTCGTCTTGTGCTTTCTGAGCTTTGTAGAGTTCTTTTGCAAAGATGGAGTTGATTTCATGGTCAGGTTGTATTTTATAGCTGATATTTAAGAGGGATACACATTGCTAAGAGTGGAAAATCATTATGTGATACCTGGATCTTATGTTCATGTCACAGGGAATGAAAATTAATGTATTTACTGGTGCCAATTGGTTACTGGTTGTAGATCAAAATAATTTCTCAGTTTCCACTCCTTATAAAGTTTTATGAACCCGAGAAATTCTTGCAAATGTGTATGAATGATGGATTTAGCTGTTTCATTTCATAACCCTAACCTAAACCTTCGTAACCATAACCAACTATCATAACTTTTCATAAAACTTCAGTTGTTTGAATTGTTGTAATTTTGAAAGTATGAGACCAATGCTAAATAAAATAGTAAACATTTATGAAGTGAGTAGCTGCGTTATAAAAATCTTAGCCAATGAGAGCTCAGGAGAAAATCTTACGAATTTGAACAAGCGAGGCAGATATGATTGAATTTTGTTCAATTTCATATGAACGAAATGGGTTGTATAACCTTAACCTTTGTAAATGTTTTCAAAAGACTCATTTCATTCATATGATATGGAACAAAATCCAAACTTATCTGCCTTGCTTGTACAAAAAAACCAAAGTAAGAAAATGTAGAAACACTAACTCCGCCCATAAAATATAACTTTAATCTTTATAAACTTTTTCAAAGACTCATTTCATTCGTATGATGTTGAACAAAATCCAGCTGTATCTGCCTTGCTTGTACGAATTTAAGTATGATTTTCTGATTGGTTAAGATTTTTATACTATTTTTTTTTTAAGTTATATTTTATGCTTGGATTTTATTCAGTTTCATACGAATGAAATGAGTCCTAAGAAAATGTAGAAACACTAACTCCACCCATAAAATATAACCTTAACATTTTAAAAAACTTTATAAACAAAAGCAAGTGACTCATTTCATTTGTATATCGAACAAAAATTGTGACCATGTAGTTTATTTGTTTGTGAGTTGGTTTGTTAAGTCCAGTGCTTACATTTTCACACACTTACACCTAAAGCAGCCTTCAGAACGAGTCATTGTCTCTTGGTTCTGCTACAGCCGCACATGGATAAGCTTTGACCTAGAGACGAATAGAGAAGCTCTCAGCTGTTATTCCTGTGCTACATTCACGAGACGATACTGTAAAAAAAAATCAGAAAGGAGAAGAGAAAACAAAGCACGCCTCTCCTAAGGCCCAGTCGGTGTTTATTTACCCGCTGGGCTGCCACAGATATTAGTGGAATAAATGACCGTGTTCAGGACGAGAGGCTTTTGAACAAACAGCCAGTGAGGTAGCGTCTGAGCGTGTAGAATAAACACGCATTTGCGTCTAGCTTTGAGGAGTGGCTGGTCAGCCGCCAGTTTGTGTGTGCGTGTGTGTGTGACAGATTATAGGTTAGTGGTCGCTCTCTTTGCCTGACACTCGCTTCTGGGCAAAACTACAGTGCAAGTAGAAGCTGGAGTATGGAATTAAAAATGGGTCGTACTTGAGATTCCTGAACGAGAGCCGAAAAAAACTTGAGCTGCCAGAATAATGTCTTAATAAATCACTGGAGACTTTTATAAAATCTGGACTGAGTTTATATCTTGTTTTCTACTTCATTACCCCTTATTATATGTTCACTACTTACCAAGGATCAATTGTAAAGCAATCCAGCTGTTATACAATCTCTACTACAGCACATACAACAGATATACTATTAATACAACATTTATTAACAGTGTATCTTATCTGTGTTTCTCTTATTAGCCATATTTATGGAAACAGAGCCCAAAATGGCCTTCTCATTCACAGATACCCTGATAGCAGGTGTGTGTGTGCATGGTAGTGATGGGAATTACAGCTCTTTTCAGTGAGTCATATCATTTGACTCAGCTCAAGAGTCGATTCTTTCGGCTCCCAAATGATTCACTGACATTTTTTTCTTGCCTAACTATGGTAGAACTCTTACTCTACATTCTCCTTAATAAAATGCCATTACTTTGAAATGCATTTTATAGAAATGCAGGCCTGTTTCAATCAACAAGGTGCTACAGATGTGCACTGACTAAAACAGTAAGCAATGCTCTATTAATGCTATCCTGCTGCCGTGTCTGTGCTTCATTTTAGAGATTTATTTCCATGTATTCTGATAATTGAAAGCCACAACTCACTTAACTTAAACACACAACTCATTATTCATAAAAAGCCACGGTTCAGCTGTTGAAAAAATTTACATGGAAGCATTTAAGCAGTTGACATTGCAAATATCTATGGAAAAAAGACAGAAAGAAAGAAGGAAATGGCTCACATATGTGAACTGGCTCCCAACATTCACTTATTTAAAAGAAGTGAATCAATTCACAAACAACACTTCACTAGTGCACAGGTGAGAATCTAAATAATAGATGGACAGAATGGGACAGCAACTAAAAAAAAACCCTTTTTTGTTTGAGATTTACAAACAATAGTAATTGTAACTATTTTTCTTGTTAGTGTCAGGTCAGAATGATAATGTAAGCTGTATGTTTTCTTGATTAGAGTATCTGATCTGAAGACTTACTAGTTTCATGTTGGGAAAAAAATATATTCTTGCTAATTAGTCATTTGTCCCTAATAGAACATATTGCTTAAGTACTTAATGTAGGATGATAGAAATGATTTGGGTATGGATGGTACGGGATACCTCTCTCAACTTGAGCAGTGACATTTCATGATAGCGTTTGATGAGTGATATTGGATATCTGAAGAAATATCCAGCCCATGAGATGTGGAGCTCCAGTTTAGAGGGCCACCTCATTCTCCACATGACTCATGCTCCTTTCTGGTTGCCACAGAAACATTGGTTTGGTTGAATGTCAAGTTTGGACATGGTTTGGAGACATCAAATGGCATGACTGAAAGAGTTGAGAAACAAAGAAAAGTAAAAAAAAACAAAAAAAAACTAGACAATCAAGAGGTGATTCTGTTTTCTTGTTATCAGTTGGTGAAGACTTTGCATTCTCTGCACATTTATAATTACACAATACAGATGAGTGACAAATTGAAGGGAAAAAAAACAGTGGCTCTGTTATGATGTGGAGGGCAATTATTTATTTCACCTTTATCCTACTTTTCTATCCTGGTGGGAGTGGCCTATTCCAGGATGACTCCGCCCCCAATCCACAGGACACAAGGCTCACTGACTGGTTTGATGAGGAAGAAAATGAAGTAAATCGTGTGCTATAGCCTTCACAGTCACCAAATCTCAACCTAGTTTGAGAGATTTTGGATCGATGTGTTACACAGTGCTCTCCACCACTATTATGAACACACCAAATGAGGGAATATCTGTTGGAAGAACAGTGTGCATTGCTCCAGTACAGTTCCAGAGGCTTGTAGAACTGATGCCAAGGTGCAATGAATCTGTTTAAGTGGCTCATGATTACAGCTTTTGCGTGTTCTTCAAAGGAAACATGGCCTGAACCCAGAAGGGCATTACAGGCTTGAAACACTTAAAAAAATTATAAATCATGACTCTTGTCTGCTTGTTTTATTGTCAAGCTTTTGATAGATGTTAGAATTTAGTCCTCACATCTAAGATCATGACCAGCCATCACTAATTTGGACGATTATTAGCTCGTAGTACACTTGGCATTGCTGTAACTGATCCTAAAATTGTGCCTAACCCCAGCCATATTCCATCTGCTATCTGGCTAGGTTTAGAAACAAGATTTGAATTGAGTCCTCTTTTTTTTTGGCAAAACCATTTGCCAGAAAGTCCATTTAGACTCCCCTCCACTCCGTTCTGCTCCATCCCTCCATTGCTCTGAAGTGAGCTGTAAAAACAGCGCTGGGTGTGCTCCGACTTAAACGTCTGGCCTTGTGCCGTCTCAGCATCACTCAAAGCGCCCTAATGAGGCCTGGCAAGAGCAGGCTTGATTTATGCTGGTTCTGCTCAGCGACAGACAGAGGCTAATTAACGGCAGCAGCTCCCATGCTGAATACAAAGTGGCCAGTGTGTCAGCGGACAGAACTGCAAAACCATCATCAGAACATGGCCGAGAGTGGATACTGACACAAATACATTACAGACGATTGGCTGGACTGTGACAGATTTGAGTGACTGGGTATAAGTGCCTGCTTTTCCTGTTTGGTCCATGCTTGATCCTGCATTAGGCATTGCGTTTTTGGCTTGCCATTAGTCTAAAGTGTTTTGTCGCTCATTCAAGTGCAGTAGTTAGCTGTTTGACTCACCATTTATTGATGTCATACTGATGATGACTACTCTCCAGCCATGCATGCTCATAGTCTACCCACAGACAATCCAAAGCCAAGCATGAATGGGTCTCTATCAGCTTTTTGAATTTGCACTTGCAAAAACCTGACAAGAAACACCCACTTGTAATGGGAATTGGTCTAATGGTTTCGATTAGGGATGCATCCATACCAGACCAATGGTAATATATTGTACCATAGTATATGTTTCTTGGTGCTCGCTAATGCCTATACTGATACTGTTACCAAAATGAGTACTTAGTATTAATCAGTCGGGGCTTCAGTGCTCAGTGCTCGCAGAACTGAAGTGCTCTCATGTGCATGCTATTCGTGACACCTTGTTCTAATTTTTAATGACTACGCTTGCTGATACTGCTCTGGTCGGCATTCAGGTTGGCCGTCCTCACACTGTCTAATAAAGATACTGCTTAAATGCCATAATGTGTTTTATCAGGTTATTTGTATTGTAGGAAGGTACTTTCTTGCTTCCCTGCAGACAGACTGAAGTGCAAAGATATACACATATTAACATCACTGAAGTCTATTAGGTCCATAGACTCCTTCTGGGAACTGTGTAATATTATATGCTGCTCTACTTCATATCTTTGCACTGCTCCTAGCTCAAGGCAAGAACAATACAAGGATAACTACACATTTTACTGTCTGTAATTACTGTCTGTACACAATGTCTCATATTTTTTGTATTTATTGTCTTGTAAGTGTATAAGGACTTTTCATAACTTCGACACATCAGCTTGAAAAGCTGAAATATATTTCACCAAACCGGAACAATAGTGCCAATGTTATGTCTAGAAAAAAACATTTTAAAAAGGCAAGGAGTTGTCCCACATTTCATGTACGTTTTACTATTTCCGCTCCCATGTTTGTAGGTGTTGTGTGAGTTTTGTTTAATGCTGTCTTCCTATTGGTGGCTTTTAGACGAGCGTCATAGCAGCTGATTGGTCCTTGGTCACAACGGGACTAAACCGGTGATGAGAATGTCATGTTATGCCTTTAAGACCACTGATCTCAACTCTCAACCATATAATTTTTACAGTTTGTGACAGCAAAACTAGGCTGCAAATCATACAGTGTAAACCCGGCATAGTTTTAAGGGACTATTTGGAGTACATTGTACAACACTGCTGAGATAGTGTGATTCTGTATCCTCACTGAAAACTGCAGCATCCTCACTACTTCCTGTTGATTGGATAGCTTGATAAATAGTGGAGATTGTACTACTGTTCTGAAAATTCCAGGCCTTCAAAAGTTTGAGAAGAATGAATCAGGGATTAATGAAGCGACTGTAGCACCACGATACACTCTAAATTAGTTTGTGAAATGAACAGTGGAGTTGTAGGTGATGGCTTGACACATTAATGTTTATTGACCAAGCCGTACTATTAATCTGACCTCAGTCTGACCGAATGGCACCTCTTCACACTCACCGCTTGGTGTTCATCCATTCACTGTCCCTAGGCAACCGCTGGTAATGATGAAATGCCAGGGGTTCTCTCAGTTAATCTGATGGAAGAGACTTGGGCTGAATGTGAACTAAACCCACATGGGGACAAGTGAAGTGTAATGATGCCATGTAGACAAAAAAAAAACATTGTAAAATTACAAATAACTACATTCCCTCTCCGCCTTTTTCTCCCATTCCGTATACATGATCAGCAACAACAAAAAAACCCTTTTAATTCAATATATATAAAGGGTTTCCTGAGGATGCTTCTTCCTTTCTCACACTTCCTCTCTCTTCCTGTTGCACTGATCCGAGCCCCTAAATATCAAATACAAACTTTTACTACTGTGTGTGTGTGTGTGTGTGTGAGTGAGAGAGAGATTTAAGTAGTATTTGTGATGCTTAATTCATTTTGACACTTGGAAATGTTAAATCCCTGGGGCTTCTGCACACGCTCATGCTTAAGTAGGTTAAATAGAACAGAAGCTCCTGGGATCAATTTCAGCCTTCTGCATGCTGGCATAAAAATACTGGCCGTCCTATTTCTGAACCATGTAAACTGAAAAAATTATTAGAATATTTGCAAAAAATACAACATGAGACAATGAAATCGAGCGTTTGATGGACTCCTGCACAGCATCCTGACCTTACATCAAACATATCAGTCAATTTTAAAGAAAGCTGCAGAGATGCATTTGGATTAATCAATTTATTATTCCAAATTGATTATAGCATTATAGTAAACAAGCTAAATATAAACTAGCATTATAGTAAAGAAGCTAAGCTACAGACTAGCATTATAGTAAACAAACTAAAATAAAAGCTAGCATTACATAGCAGTAGTTATACATAGCATAGAATAGTTGGTACCTCGATTATAATAAAGATGCTAAAGCATTAACTAGCATTATCGACACAGTCTGTCCTTCAATCATAATAAAGATGCTAACGTATTAAGTAGCATCATAGTAAACAGACTAAAACATAAACTAGCATTATAGTAAATAGGATAATCTACAGACTAGCAACAAGCTATATCATTATAGTGACCAGGCTAACTCTAGAAATAGCATTATAATAACCATGCTAAATCATAAATTAGGCTTAAAGTAAACTATCCAGCTAACCCATGAACTAGCTTTAAAGTAAAGAGCCTGTCCTACAAATATAGTAAACTGGCTAAAATATAACCTAGCATTATAGTAAACTGGGTAACCTATGGATTAGCATTATAGTGCACAGGCTAACTGTATTACTAGCATTATAGTAAACAGGCTAACCCATGGAATAGCATTACATGACATGGATAACTCTAGAACTAGCATTACAGTACAACAGGCTAAAACATAAATTAACCTTATAGTAAACAGAGTATCTTGTAGTTGTAGTAAAGAAACAAGCTTTAAAATAAACAGGCTAACCCAAAAGCTAGCATTATAATAAACAGACTAATCTACTGACTAGCATTATAGCAAACAGGCTATTCCGTGTTCCGGTGTTATGAACAGGGAGCCCATAATATAGCAGAAATACAGAAAAAGAAGTTCTGTATACGGCCAAGAGAATTTAGTGGGTTTAGTAAAGAGACAGTATGGAGTGAAGGTGAGTTATGGAGAAATGGCATACACAGTAGCCAGGAAAACCTGAAATTTTTCATTATTTACACCATTTTTGTCAGATGGCAGCCATTTCAAACCCTCGCTGGTTTGCCAAGATGGCCGTGGAGTAGGCAGACTTTACAATAAAGACTGATTTTGTGTGAAAAATTTCTTTTTTTTCACTAGTCATGTCCAAATGTATTGCTAATGTATGAAAAGGTAAAACTTGTTAGCATGAAACAGGGTTAGCATTTGTACATTTTTTTCCTAACTTTTTTTATCCACATCATGCATCGAACTAGCGGTCTCGTGTTTAAACTTGAATTTTTGCATCATCTTGGGTTGAACTTATTTTCGCAAGCTGTAACGTGCTGGAGATACACTGCCCTGTTTTCAGCCTCTAACTTTCTTTAAAACGGAGACTGTCTTTTCTCTACACTTGAAGGAATTGACTGTGATTTGATGGGATGTGATCTGTGGCAGCCGAATTAGTGATCTTAGTCGCTTTCAATGTCTGTGTGTGTGTGTGTGTGTGTGTGCTGTTAGACAGGCAAGGAGCAGTTCATGCGTTTGTATTTTAATTGTATTGTGAAGTGTTGGATCGGATATAAATAGCTCTGTAGCTGTGTGTGTGTGTTGCAGCGGCTCTTGAGCCTGAAGAATAGCTGCATTGAATGACATTTGTACAACAATAGATCACTCATACAATGTTTCATAGGTATGCATGCAAATATATAAAGAAAAACACCTGGAGTGAAATGTATAGTCTAGATTGATTGCAGACTCCCATAAATACTCACCTTTCCTGTTAGTTTCACTCAAGTCAAGCCTTCTCCTCATCTCACATTAGTAAGGTTTTTTTTTTGGTACTCTTGTCTCGTCCCATGCTGACTCAGAGTTCTTACTTTCTGTCCCGGTAAATGGAGAATATTGTGTATTCATTATTGTGAAATAAAATCTATCAGTGTAGGTAGTGTAACTAACATTAGACAAGTATATATCTAACTGTTAGCTATAATTTATTATGGATGTCAAAAACGACACTTTTGGTTTTTGGCCAATGATAATGTGAAAGAGATTTAAAAAAATGCTAATTTTCAGCACAGATGTGTTAAAACAGTTTGAGAGGCAGCAGATTAATGTTGAAAAATGTCGGCCATGTTAAAGGATTTCACAAGGGACATTAGATGAGCAAGTTTGAAAAAGAGTTTTCCTCTCCCGCTATTCATCCGGACTACGCGTTGCTCCTCTTCCATGTTAGATTGTCTAACTAGCTAGCTAACTGTGTGATCTATACAGTGCTTTCCTTTTCAGGCTGTCTTTCAGTTTTCCGGTTCTTGTGAAATACATTTTAGGCTTTTTCCAAAGAAATCCAATGACAAATGGGGAAAAAACCTAATATATCAATTCCAAACGAGAAACATATTATGAAAACACCAGCTGCATTTTCTGATTCAGGATTGTTAACTAAACCAATTCCCTAATGTCCTAAAACTGTGGGCTTGAACTCACCATCGCCCTTGAACAATTTTACTGTCCAAACACAACCCCTGCTTACAGGAAGCCTTGTGTGATGATGTATTTAGCAAGCGGCTGATTTCATTGAATGACTTCTTATTGATGTTGATGACGTGGCGACCATTGAGTATTTCAATTAAAGAAGAACATTTTATGCAAGTTTTTGTTATTTCTGTATAGATATTTGACATGAAAGGATTGGCACAGTAAATGAAAAGTCAAAAGTCCAAAAAAAAAAGAAAGAAAGAAGGAAAGACAATTAATTGTAATAAAAAATTGGAAGGAAAGAAAATAGCCTTCATGAATTTTAGTATTTTTTTAATGCCAAAGCAAAGTAGCCCTGGCTTTTGTTTTGTTTTGTTTTGTTTTTTTAAGTCCCTTGTTATTACATAGTTATACATCTTAAAGCATATTGTTTAATAATTACTATAAGTTATTCAGTAACTACAGCGAAAAGGTGTGTAGTTACGAGAGTTACGAGAAATGTAAATCTGTAATTAGATCAAGTGTGATAGTCTGATAATCTGCTTAAAATTTGTCGCATGATGTCTAATAAATTAAAATACAAACCATTAAAGCTGACTAACTGTGGTTTCATGTGTTTGATGCTCATTCTGAGAGAGAGAGAGACAGACAGAGAGAGAGAGAGAGAGATCATGCTTACTGCAGAAGAGTACACACTGTTCGAGAGGCACAGCCGCGATCCCGATGCTTGGTCAACGTTAAAAATGTCATTTTGAGAATAACAGACTGCAATAAACATGTCATCGAGCCAAGCGCTGAAGGATGGAGCTGTCTGATGGACTGGAGTAATTACATCCAGTCTGTGAGCAATGTGTGTGGAAGAGACAGAGAGACAGCAGTTAACATTCTGCTCTCCTGACCCAAAGGTTGTGAGATCAGATCCCACACTGTTGAGTACATTGAGCAAACCCAATAACCCTGCAATGCTCAGCTTCATGGTTGGACTGCCTCATTTAGATAAAAGCATCTATCAAATGTAGGGAAAAAAGGGCTTGATAATGGAGTGTCTCACCGTCACTCAGTGAGTCAATCCTCTCTTGTAATTGTCTTCTCAGGATTCGATGCACAGTCATACTTTTGTACTCGAACGGTTGGTGGTTGTCAAAATGATTTCACTGTTCACAGCGATGTTAAGGTCACACTAAATGGGAGAATTCAGAATGACTTTAACCGTTTGTAGTCATGGCTAAGATGTAAATACAGCAGTGGTGATCTCGCACGATTTTCCCTTCGCTGCTGTGTGATTGCTTATGTGATGTTTATCACACCAGTCTGAATTTCCCTAATTTTACCTAATCCAGATTGGGCCTCTCCCTTTATAAGTGTTTAAAACGTATGCAGTTAGTTTTATTTATTTATTTTTTTACAGCAAAACACTGTTTTATTATTTCGCAGGATTGTACTGTAAATGATTGCGCGATTCTCTTTGTATCAACATCTGAAAATTAGCGTATTGAAAATGAGTCAAACTTTTAGGTTTATATGCTAGTACAAAATTTGGTTTCGTCACACACCGAAAATTGTCGTTTAGCGTGAGTTAATTCAGAGGTGGAGATAGCTGAATCACTGCAAGCTAGTCGAGGAAAGTGCTTTCTCACTGGTTAAGCCTTTAAGCTACACAACAAGCATTAGAAGGCCCTTAGCCTTTAACTGCGCAGTTGTTTCCTGCTTTAGTTGTTTGACACTTTGGATGAAAACATCAGCCAAATAAGCAAATGTAGTGGATTATAATAATGTATATGTTAGTTTATACTATAATTATATGCACCAGTAAACTACTAGAAACATACAGTGATATTCTGCATATTTACTGTAAAAATTTTTACTGAAAATTGTTCTTTTTTTTTAAACCTTTGTTTTATAATTTAAATTATTCTCCAACCTTATGGTGAAAAAATGTAACACACGTCTTACTCTGGATGCTTTTCGATCTATATGTGATCAGCGGCATTGGAGACTTGTGAATACTGAATGCTGATGGATTTTCAGTAAGAGCTTAGCTCTTTACATGTCTGTACTGTAGCAAAAAAAAAAAAAAATCCAGATTATCATCTAATGGATTGCATATTAGTTGTGATAATGTAGTTTTGAGCAATTTTGTATTCAGTAACAACATTAACTCAGCTCCTATGTACTGCTGCTAAATCAGTTTTTTTTCTCCAAAACTACTGAAATAGTTGAATGGAAAAGTGCAAAGTTTGATGAGGGTACAAATCAACATTATAAGACTTGACATAAAAGAAGAGACAAGTCAAGCAATTCTGAGTGAGTAAAAGCATGAGAAACCTCATGGAAGAATCGCGTACATATTCATGCGTTCACATGTGAAAATAAAACCATGTGACGGTACAGTTCATCATGTTATGCTCTGAAATAATATGTGACCTCATAAGCATGTGTCATCTAAATGTGGAAAGTTATGTGAAAATAAATGAATTGTGAAAAAAAAAGACATGCAAGACGTGAAAAACGTGAAAGGTGAAGTTTCTAAAAACCACATGTGTAAATGTCATGTGTGAATCAAAGGTCGTGTGACTTTTGTGTAATGCAAGAGTCAGAGTGAAGAAAAGATTAACCAGACAGCATGAGAGTAATCTCAGGGATGAGCGAGAAATGAAATGGGCAAAGGCGAGAGACAGAGAGTGTGAGAGAATGAGTGAGTGAAAGAGAAGAGATGGATGGAGGGAGTGGTGGAAAGATGTGATGGGATCATGTCTGCTTTATGAGAGAGGAGTGATGTCATATCTGCTAATGGGGCCAGACAGGGCCGGGATTTATCTCAGTGCCCAGACAAGCGCTGGTCAGTGTGTGAAGTCAACATGTGTGTGTGTGTGTTTGTGTGTTTTTGTATGTGTGGCTGTGTGCTCAGCTCGGCCCGACGTAACACTCTCCACTTCTCCAGTGTTGCTCCGCAGTCTGAAAATGAACCACCAATTTTCCAAATCCTCTTAGACATGTCAGAGAGTCGAGTTAATGCAGATACACACTGTAATAGTAATTAGCAAATAGGCTAATAGTAATTAGCCTCAGTGAACACACTCTCAAACACACACACACTGAGTGTTTTTTCGAGAGGAGCCACTGTGTTCATATAAACACTTCTTGGAGGTGTCTCGATCACAACCCAAAGCTTATTACTGCTGTTTTCTACTTATAAATATAAAATATGTATTTGTCATATAGGAGGTATTAACTGGGGTTGCCAGATCTGCAGTTTTCCAACATATTTTTGGTTTTGCAGCTATTTTTGACTTGCCATGACTTGTATGTGGGTTGGGGGTTTGGACGTATTGCATACATTTAATTCCTTTATATTGTTTTACAAGCCAAATTCTTGAGATGATGTTTTTTTTTTTTTTTTCCCCCCAGTGCATGGTCTACTATATACGCATGTGAGACGTGGTTCAGAGAAAAAAATTTCAGATATAACAGAAATAGGTGAAAAATATGTATCAGCAGACAATTTATAAGAAAACAAGACAACATTTTCTGACCTAAATATGGATTGCTTACCAAAAATGTATTCTGTGTCATTGCTGAATTCTCAAATGTTATTGGTCAGCAGTTCTGACAGAAATGCAGCTGCAAATGACAGGTTCATATTATTGCGCTCCTTCAAATACATCATCCTTTCTACAGTAACAACAAATTTGCAGGGAGGTGTATAGTGGATGCTCCACATAATCCAATCCTAATAATAAACTGATTAAAAAGTGTCATTTAATGTATAACCACTGATATAGAGAGGTTTTCTGTAAGGAGACATTTCTGTATTTATGGAAGGAGTCTCCAGTATCAGTTTTCCAGTTTTCAATCACATGACAAGGTGCGTCTTTTTTGTCTTATATTCTACAAATTAATATGAATGCTTTCCAGTTTTCAATCACATGACAAGGTGCGTCTTTTTTGTCTTATTTTCTACAAATTAATATGAATGCTTTCATAAGAGAAGGTACTAGGTTCACCTCTAACCCATAACCTTAACCTTTTCAACTTGACTCCTGTGAATAGTTGATTTTATGATTTTAAATTTTCAAATATTTAAGTTAACTTTTGCTCAAGTATGAATTTTAATGCACACTTTCACTTAAGTAAAAACTTTTCTGTACTGTTCCCGTCCCTGACTGTTTGCTTTTGACTTGAGCAGGACTACGTGACTAGATCATTTACATTAAATTTTAGAATTTAATAATATTACATTTAAATTTGCCACGCTTTACGGGTAAAAGGTAAGCAAATGAAAATAAAATCACATGAATAATGTTAAAACTAATAAAAGAAAACCTATCAGGAGTTAAACAGCCCTGCCGTATATACTATACTATAAAAAAGACTAAAGAACCACATTCAACTTATATTTAAGTAGCTAAAAGATAGAAAAGATATTCAGTTTCTGATCATATATTGGATTAAATGAAATAATGCAAATGCTTATTTCAATAGCTGCTAGTTTTAGTTTGTAGTTTTTGTTCGTTTTAGTTCAGCATGTAATTTTTGTTGTGTTTTTGACTCTTACTCCATTACTTATTCTTTCCATACCCTACCACCAAAATATCTTCCAAAAAAATTGTAATAAATAAATAAAAATCCACACACGTTGAACTCCACGCCCTCTTTTCCTGTTCATTTGAGGAAAATAGCTGTTTGCTGCATGCATTAGCATGTCAGGCGTGCCATAATGTTATGCGCAGTCAGACTGAATAGTTTTGTTGAAACTCAAACCTGCGGGTGTAACGATCAGCCCCTGGGTTATTCCGAGCCCATTAGCTGACTGCAATTACAGGTTGTACACGTACGGTGTGTAATATAGCGCTGACGCTTCATGGTGAAGGCCTGGATGTACAGTAGAGCAGTGTGCGAAAGGGTGTTTTTCCCCCATCTGCTTCAGGCGCTTATGGCCGAAACACTGCAACTTTTTCATATGCATAAAAAACTCAGACCCTCTGGAGTTTTTAATATTCTTTTGAGGTTGTTTGCAGGCTGATCATGTTTTGCTGCACAGTTCATGGCTGGAAAAATGTCAACTTTTGATATGAATTAGTTCATAGAAAACTTCACAACGTATCAACAGCTACAGACGTTTTTAAGAATTTGTTGGTGGAGCATCCACCATACAAGTCCCTGTGTTAGTTGTTGCCATAGAAACGGTAACAACTGCATTAATATAAACCGATGACCAATCAGAGTTCAGAATTCAGCAGCGCTGTGGTATAAATTTGTGTTATGCTGTATATATGGTTGCTGTTTTGTCTCTGAGGTAAATATACAGTGCAATATCAGCTATATATGTCACAATAGCTGACCTCACCGCACCTTCACACCTTTCCCATAACATTACGAGAACCTGCGTAGATCAGAGAGAACGCTGAGTCAAATCCGAAGCTACAGAATGTTATGCTTTTCGTCTTTTCGCTTTCGTTTTCATCACTCGCTTTTCCTGAGTAACCAGAACAATGTCAATAAACAAACACAAATTAAAAATACATGACATAAAGCACTGCCGCAGCACTACAGGCAGACAGGAGAAAGCTGGAGAGATGTGTGTGTATACATGTGCAGTGATGGTGGGTGGATGGCAGTGATTGAGGGGGAAAGGTGTGTGTGTGTGTGTGTGTGGTGTATATGTGTGTGTGTGTGTGTGTGTGTGTAATTTTCCGGGCTGAGCATTAACAGGTTAATCCCTTTGACCGAATGGAAAGGTCTCTCCTGCAGAGGATTCTGGGATGTGTAAAGCCTCAGGGTGCGCGGACCATGCCAGGGTCGGATCACCGTGGCAACGTTCCCTCTTCTCCGCGCCCCCTGAGCCACGGTGTGAACAATCGCGCCAAGCCACTGGTGCTCAATCAGATGAGCTCATACAGCTCCACCCAACACATACACACACAAAAACCCCCGTTGACACATATAGACACATATACTTACACATGCACGTACACTACAAAATCCCTTGTAACACTAATTCATTCACTTACTGTTATACATTGTACACAAACACACAAACACAAAGATCTGTGTTTACACATAGACACACAGATACTTGCATAGATACACACTGACACACAAAAGATACACAGTGACACACAAAACCCCTGGCAACATGTATACACACACACACACACACACACACACAATAACACACTCACTCATATACTTATATACATGTATATACACATGCACAGACCCCTGTTAACACACACACACACACACACAAAATAACACAACATATATTTAAATCCCATTTCATGCATCTGCTCATACACTCACACGTGTACTAATACACACACACGCACACACACACACACACACACACACACACAGTCCCTCTCTCTCTCTATCTCTCTGTATTACAGAAGCTCTGCTTTGCTTAATACCTTCATAAGAACCTTCACACAAAAAAATTCAAATTTAGGCTGTACACAAACTCTCACCTTCACTCGAACACACACAGATACGCCACACACACGCACACCCACACACGTGTGATTTCCCCCTGTGCGAACTGCTGAGGGTGTTTTCAGGCCAGGCTCTGGGTAATTACAATGACCTCATCCCGGGGGGGGTGGTGATGTGTATGTGTGTGTATGTCTGTGTATGTGTGTGCATTTGTGTGGGGAGACACAAGTCCAAAACTGAGCGTACACAATCACTTTATGAAAACACACATACTATTATGATGTAAACGTGTCCTTCTGATATTCCCCCCCATAGCAAAGGGGGATGATTTACACACTTAGACACACTTACACTCTTACACACTTCCTGTAAGAGTAGGACTTACTATACACTTGAGCCTAATGAAAAGCGGTCCTCAAAGAGCCTTCAGACGTCTGAATCAGCTGTGGGTTGGAAAAAAAAGCACCTTGAAAACATACATTGCGAGCTGTGGTTATTTTCACACGTTTCCTGACTGGACGTGGACGTTTACAGCTAACTGTTCTTTTAGTGTGTAGGCCAGTCGGTGTGATGATATCATTCACATTCCTGCTGGTGAATCATTTCTGTTGAAATTCAACCACTGTTTACTGGAATGTACACTTTTCCCTTGAACTCTTTGGGCTTTTAATAGCAATTAATTACAGCAATTTATACCACAGCGCTATCTAATTCTCGAATCTGATTGGTCAGACGGTGTTAATAATTTTCTATAAACATGCTTGTTTTAATATTCTATCGTTTCTGTAGTAGCTGCTCATTCACAGGGACATGTATGGGCAAATGCTCCATATAATCTAAAACTAATAAGAAATATATATATATATATATTTTCCCCAGATGTTGTTATATCACACGTCATTTTCTGTGAGGAGACGTTTATTTACATTTTCAGAGCTTGTGTCAGCACTTTGTAACAGTTGGAGGTAAAGCTGTAACTTTTTCCGTCACTGGAAATTCTTAGGGACAGAAAAGTTTACAAGTTTATACTTTCTGGTTTCTCGGTAACCTGACGAAGCACATTTTCAGTCTTAGTAAGTTCAAGAGAGAGAAAAAAGAGAGGCTGGTGAGGGAACTGCTGTTTGTAGCTGCTATAACATAAGTGATAAGTAAGGAATAACATACTTCAAATGATGTGTGGTTCTGTAATAAATAAAAAAAAATTATTGTGTAACAATTGCTGCGGTATAAGGAATAAAACACATCATTGATTATTTTCCTATAATAGCACACATCAAAGTGTTTCGTTTCTTAACTATACTGTATGTTACTACTAATAATAAACATGCATATATTAAAATACTACAAAGTGCTGCAACCAAAATCTCAAATTTATTAAAAAACAAGATGCCGCCATTAGATGTAGAAGTCGTGCACATCAGTGTAGCAACCAGAGCTGACACTAGAACACTAGAATGGAGAAAGGTACTGTCTTTCTTTGTCTCTATGTAGGTATGTCACCAACATAGGCTTTTCATGATAATGACCATCAACCTACATAACCATTTGTTAAAGCTCATTCAAACATGCGCTTGTTGTCATAACGAGTTCTTGAGACAAATTGTTGACATAAGGTTATGTTATGAGACATTATAACACTCTTATACGGTGAAGGTTTTGACAGTGACAGTGATCATTACACTTCAACAACAGCATCGAGTCATTTGCCTCTGGTCTTACATCAACTTGACATTAACGTTGACAAAAGCTGTCTTTATGACAGGTGATGTTTTTTGGAATACATATTTAGAAAATATTTATGCAGGTTTTTGTCAGTTGTCAGAAAGGGGTTATGTAGGTGTCATATATCTTTATGAATACTGGATTTAGGTAAAGCATTTTGATTCAAATTGCTTAATGATTCACATATGGCCATTGAATGACAAATTAAAAAATGGTGCTTTGTAGTTTAAATACATGTTTTGATTATTTTTAAAAACACACAAGCAGTATACATGGTGAAAATTATACATTGCTAAATGTAAACACTAGCTAAATGACGGACCGATGTGTGTGTGTGTGTGTGTGTGTGTGTGTTAGTCGTGATTGTGTGTGGTTTATTTGTGCGTCATCTGATGCACCAAAACCCACATCAGAGCTCCAAGAAGAGCCGAGCATGTTGCTGCTGCATGGTGTGTGGTGTGTGTGTGTGTGTGTGTGTGTGTGTGTGTGTAGGTGTGTGTATGTCTGTACGTGTGTGGGAGTGTGTGTGTGTGTATGTGTGTGTGTGTGTGTGTATGTGTGCGCGTGTGTGATGGTTAGTTTCAGGCGGGTGTAACTGCTTGCAAAGAGGCCAAATGACCTCACAGTGCACAGCCTGGCTTGGCTGCAATGCACTATGGGATTGTAAAGTAAAATGAGACAGTGAATACCTCACTCAAAGTAAAACTGGAAAGAATGAAGAATCAAATTTACACAAATATCCAGAAGGAAGTTATTGTCTCTTAAGTTTACACTGGAGCTATGAGCAGCGCTTACTTAGTAAAACTTCTGCCCTCTTCCACATACATGAGCTCACAGATGCCTGTGATTGGCTAGTGTCGCTGTGATTGACAGGGGAGAGAGTATGCCATCACGCTTACCCAGACAGCAGACTAATTTTGCTCCCCTGGCTCGTGGCTGTAGCATCGTCAGGATTCAAACTCGTGACCTCCAGGCAATAGGGTGAACACATTTCTTTTGCACCACCTTCACTGTGCCAGGTTTGAATTTTATGAGTGATGGACCAACAAGTTCCAGAAACAGAAACGAAGCCTCCCTTGCTTTTTTAGCATTTTATTCTTCCCCATCATTTTTGCTTACATACAAAGCCAGCTGCCTTTTTTTTCACCATATCCATGACCTATGAGTACATGACTGATAATGTGAGTACGCCACTCATTATGGTCATTACTGAAATGACGAGTCATTCATCCGAATGATTCAAAGCTGGGAGGTGCCGAATCCTGTTCTAGCATTTTCTGGCACAAATTAAATGACGCTGTGAGGCTAATGTAAATATCTATCAAGTAAAAGTCACCCAAAGTCCTATTATGTAATTAAATAACATAATCATATCATTATACCTAATTCAAACGACATTGCAAAACTATATAATTGCATTTTAAATAAGAGAGGAGCTTGTATTCATAAAATTAAAAGCTATTGATGTCCAATATTAATGACAACTTTTAATTCAATTAATAATAGTAGCATATCCTTTTAAAAGACATTACTTGTATCAAGGACCATAGTCTAATGGTCGAATTATGAATTAGCTCAAGAAAAACCTTGGTGTTATGAATTCCATGTAGATCATTTTAATTATCTGAAAGGGACACTCAGAAAATCAACTTCAGTATGTGCGTAACCCAACTCTGAATACGAGGAACTTTCCCTGCGTAAATATTGACATATTTCTTAAACTTAAGTCACCGTCTCATTGCATGAAGTTCTGAGTATACACAGTAAAAATGCCAATTTTTATCCAGACGTAATACACACACACACACACACAGACACACACACACTACATAGTTTCTTGTTACAAATCCGAAGCCGAGTCATCATTAAATATAAAACTACACAGCCGTACACTCATGACTAATCAAATTACCAGTCAAGTTCCTGTCAACGCTCTGCACTTCATCAATATTAGCTCGTGACATACAGTACAGTGCTCTGAATTTATTTCCTGTAATAACTTTTCCTCTGTAGTGCTGTTTTCCTCTGCTGTCATTAACAGTCTAATCAAAACATCCACACTGCGATTTCACGCTCAATTAAGAAGTCAGCTCTCATTCGGGAAAACCTCTCAGGAGGCCCGACATTCTTCAGTACCACTGCATTGGTTAACACTCGCTCCATTTAATTTAGCTCGATGTAATTTAGATATCAAACCCAGAGGGATTGGAGTAACATTAATGCCGTAATTCGGTCCTACAGGTGATTCTATATCACATCCTTAAAGATTTGTCTTGGGATGTGGTGCTGATAAGGAGAGACAGATTTTACACTTGATATTTTTAATTTTGTAACATATAGGACCCTGTGGATGTAGCATGTGGACGCAAGTGTGAGCCGTTCATATGGGGTTCAAAACATCACCCGTTATGCATCCATTATGAACCTTGGGAAATATGATTTAGCACTAGCAAGAAACACAGATAGCACAGGGATATATACACTGACTAGTGAGATAAATTGAGACTAATTATAGTGATCCGGAGCATGATGGAGAAGAAGGAAAACAGGAAGTAGGACCTGTTGGAAGGTAGGAAGTAAAAACAAGACAAGCGCTGGAAACTCCTGAAAAAAAAAAAACGCTAAATAAAAGTCTCCTCAAAGAAAACCTCACCATATCAATGATTAGTTAAACATGCTGAATTTATTTCTGAACACACTGTAACATACTGAAAACATATACTGTAACTATGTTACATGTTATGTTAATTATACAATAAATATATTAAAGTGGAAATTTATGGCTTGCAGCAGTTTCGTTTGCTGCAGATTTAATAATCTTGGGATTAATACATTTGCAGCCACAAAGACCAGGGAAAGAAATCACCAGGGAAGAGCCTGTTTTTGTGTTGTTTTTTTTCCCCTCTTCTTCCAACTGACGCCGTATTGCACAGCAGGGTGTATGGAAAACTGAAAGTAAAGAGAAAGAGAAAGAGAGAAAGAAAGAAAGGGGATTGAAGCCATTACAAAGTTGTCATGCTGTAATTGCAGTAGCATTCATTTTTATTTTCATTGCTTAGCAACACTTTGTGTGTATTGTGTGTGCGCGTGTACGTGTGTGTGTGTGTTGTTCATATTCCACTCTCTCTCTCTGTGCAGATGTAACAATAAAGTGCTTCTTGCAATATATGGGTTTTAAACTATTTAATTGGACTATAAAATGCTGAAGTATTGATAAAATCCAAGCACATACCTAAACAGTTAAGTGATTTTTAATTTAAAACAAGGAAAAACAAGAAAAAGAAAAAAATAATGAAACAATTGGTGAGAAAAAAAACAACACTTCACTATGAGTAACTAGTTAGCAATTATATTATAAAAGTGTTGATGATAGCTGTGACATTCTTACAAAAGCGCCATATAAGTAGGGAATAAAACATTTTGGGCCATGTTGTTATAGGAAAATAATCCATAACAGGTGGTGTCTTATGGCACATTGTGCTTTTTAACCATTTATATTTACGTTTAATGTTGTGGAACATCCACGAGACAAGTCCTATAGCATCTATGAACAGTTGTTCCCTCACCAGCCTCTCTTTTTGCTTTCTCTTAAAGATAAGAAGTGAAAAAAAAAATGCAGCTTCTCATGTGAAAGTGTAAATTCCTCTTGTCCTGAAGACTTTCATGTGGTGGAAAACTGTTACAAAGCAATGACAATGGAGACTCCTTCCATCAACCTTAAATAGACTTTTCCTAACAGATATACCATATCAGTGAATGTAAGCTTTCCTTTGTTATATAAAACAGCACATTTTAAAAATCCGTTTATTATTAGTATTAGATCACGTGGAGAGTCCACCATACAAGTCCCTGTGAGTGAGCTGTTACTATAGAAACAATAACATATTAGAATGAGCGCATTAATATAAAAGTGGGATTTGAATTTCAGCCAGAATTCCTGTTCCTGCCTGGTGTTATAGAAATTTCAAACACCTTGTGACCAATCAGATTCGAGAATTCAGCAGCGCTGTGGTATAAAATGATTTAACACAGTATAACCCTACCCTTCTGTCTGCTTTTTATAGCAGTAAATATGCAAATCGTTCCCATCCCACGTCCTCATTGCCGATGCAGACACGTCCAGTTAATTGAGCGTTCACACAGAGGCGTGCCGCCAGACACCAATTTAACGAGGTCGTGTGTCAGCATGCATCATGAATATCCTACTCACTGACAACTGTGTAATATTAGATGCTGATCTGATGTGTGCATTTGACAGGAGAGGAGGTGAAGGTCTGGACACAGCAGACATCAGTATGAATACAGATTATATCACTGGATTGGCCTGAATTTAGTTTAAATATTCTATCCTGTAATGACCTTTTGTAAATCCTTTTAAGAGTGTTATAATGCTAAAAGAGAATTTCAACATGAAACTTGTTGTGTGTGCTTATAAATATCTAACTTGCTGCATGAAAATGGCTGCTCGTGTGGAAAAACATCCCAACCCACTGGAGGTGGATCACTGATGATTTGGGGCTGTTTACGATTTGTGTTCCATAGGCTCTTAAGAAGAGTGATAAAATCATGAATTCTGCTATGTACCAGGATGTTTTAGCTGATCTGGTTTCCTTTGCCAGGAGCTTAAGACTTGGTTATCGATTGATCTTTCAACAAGAGAGTGACCCTAATTAAAACAGAAATTATTGCTAAACTGACACGCTCATGCCGGCTTCTCAGAAGGATTCGTCCATTTCTATCCACACAGGTGCTTAGATTTACAACATGTGGCAGGTGCCCTTATCCAGAGTGAATTATATTTATCTCATTTATACAAGGCCCTTATACAGAGTTAAAGGCCTTGCTTAAGGGCCCAGCAGTGACAGCTTGGCAGTGCTGGGATTTGAACTCACGACGATCAGTAGTCCAACGTCTTAACCACTTGGCCACCACTGCCCTATAAGGTGCTTATTCATTCCCTTGTCATTTTGAGATTGGACTACTGCAACTCGCTCCTGGCAGGTCTGTTTCTGCGCACCATTTGATCAATGCAACTGATCCAGAATGAAGCTGCACGGCTTGTTTTCAACCTTCTCAAGTTCTCCCATATCACCCCCTTGCTACACTCCCTTCACTGGCTTCCTGTAGCTGCCCACATCAGATTTAAAACACTGATGCTTGCCTACAAAGCCAAAAATGGAACAGCACCCATCTACCTTAAAGCTTTTATCACCCCCCGCTCTGCATCACGCTCCCTCCGATCCTCTAGAACTGCTGCTCGGTTGGACCCACCATCTCTCAGGGTACAAGGCAGGCATGCATCAAGGCTCTTCTCTGTTCTGGAGCCTAGGTGGTGGAATGAACTTCTGAGTCACTGTCTTCCTGCATATGATGACTAAAGACCTACCTAAAGTACTTAAATTAGCATTTGTTATTTAAATTTTTTATTTTTAAAAAAATCCATGTCTTGTATGTTTTTTCATACTATACCAACCCTATTGAAACCCTACTGAAAACCTGTAGTTCTATACATACATAAACCTGACAGTATAAAGAAGGAAATATTCTACATGTGCAAGTGTTTTACAACCTTGTTAATTATCACAGGAGGAAACTCAGTGCTGTTATTCTCTCCAGGGAACGTTTCACCTACTCTTAATTGTGCAACAGCAATCCATGGCCAGGAGTCCGAGAGAGCTAAATTGGCTGTGCTGTCTGGGTGGGAGGGATGGTATACTCTAGCTCTCTCTCGCCTGTCAATCACAGCAACACTAACCAATTGTGGGCATCTGTGAGGTCATGTATGTGGAAGAGGGTAGACAGCGCTTTCCTCCGCTGCCCTGTGACACAGCATGAGGAGCAGTTTGAAAAGAGAAATGAGATGGCTGGCTTCACATATCTCTGACTTCACCCTTCCCGGTTGATAGCGGAGAGCTGGCTGATGGCTAGGAATTGTTCATGGCTGGGAATCATGAACATGGGGGGAAAAAATTAAAATATATATAAAGAAATATCAAATGGGAACTTTTAGGAGTAGTGAACAGAACTCGACATAGCATAAATAGCATAAATAGTCTAAGTAGACCTTAGGTCTTTCAATCACGAGCAAATGCAGCATCAATACATGACGCAACATAAAATTAAATAGGAAAGATGTTTGTGTTTCGTTATTAACCTTTCACTTGGTCTATTTGGTGCCTGCATGTGGCTGCACGTGGTTACAAACAATCCAAAAAAAAAAAAGTGCATGGTGGTGTATGTATGAGCGCCGTTATTAATAGAATAAATAATTGCTGTTGCCATGAGACGCATGGACCGCTGCTTATGATTCAGCTGCAGATGTAGTTCACATTTACTATTGCATAATGCAGAATGAATATGCAGGCTGTTTTTTTTTGTTTTTTTTCCTTTCCCGGATGCTTGTTTGTGACTCATTGTGCTCCCTCCTGTATCCTCTGGACAGTGTCTGTTTGGTTCGTGACTTTTGCTCCAGAAGCATGTGCACTCCTGGTTGGAAATTAGGCATCCACAGGAGCAGGAGCACTCTCATCAGTGTCTCATTTACACAAGTGTTCTGTCGCTTGGCCATGTATTAGAGTTTGGGATATGTAAATAATTTCTCAGTCAGAGAAAAAAGTAAGTCTAGAGTCCTGTCTAAAGGAGGACTATACTCTTAGAAAAAGAAGATTATTGAAGGGTTCTTCATATATTTAAGAGCTCTAGCTTTCTAAATAGGTTCTTTTTGAAACCTTCTGTATAAGAAAAATCCCTCTGTAACAAAGGCTTCCCCAAAAGAACAAACCAAAAAATTCCCTTAGGGAGCTCGATTTAGCCATTTCTGAGAGTGTAGCCAAATTAGCCACAACAAAACACACAACATTTAGCAAAGAGCTCACAACATTTAGCAAAGAAGCACTGAACTTTTTAAAATGTTTATTTAATTGCTTTTTTTTGTTGTTTACGAGTCTTAAGTATATGTCTGCCTGTTAACGGGTCTTTTTATGGTACTATCCTGCTGATAGTAAAAAAAATCATTATAAACCATTTCTAGTGACTTGTTATTGTGTTTCTGGTTATCTGTAATGGTAGTTTAATGGAATATGATGTTCCTAATGGTTCCTGATGGATTATCTTATCTTATTTGGATAGTAATCATCAACCCATGAAAGTAGGCCCTATTGGGTTCTGGCTGTGTTTCATAGTAACCATAAAATTCCTAATGGAAACCTTCAGGAATTTAATGGAAACCTTTAAGTCCATTCCAAATTCCCATTAAGGACACTAACGTGATATAAACCATTCGAGATTTTCCAAATATATTTTTAATTTTTTCAGCCTTTTTCATTTGGCAAGAAAGTGTAACCTTAGAGGAAAAAATAAACATGCTAGCTAGAGTTGAATAACATCTCTTATGTGAGAAAACACCACAGCTCAAAGCCAAATGCTGGCCAATGACTTGCTGACATTTTTAAAGCAAACACAATGTGCTACTTTAAAAAAACTTTCTTAGAAAAGGCCCAGTCATCTCCTACACAGGAATTTATATACTTTTTTATGTCGGTATTAATGCACTTAACTATCTATCTCTCACCATATGTTATTACATTACGTCAGCAACAACTTTTAGCCTTGTAATTTCGTTTTCTGGGCTTTGACGTACCTAGTGATCTAGCTAATGAATTTATTATGATTTGTCCACCTGTGACAAGTAATGATTTTGATTACCAGGCAGTGAGACTTTCCCACAGATGCTTCAAACCTCCTGTGGTTGATGTCTGACGTGCTAAGTGTAGAAGCAGACAGTGTGTATTAAAGGATTACCCATGATACATTTCATAGAGCCTTCTAACCTCAGCTAGACAGGTTAGACAGGGTGGATCAGGGCGTTCTGATGGATATTACGAGGAGCTGTGGCTTGGGCAGGGAGAGTGAGAGACAGCAACATGCTAATCACTGTTTTACATTTATTTACCACACACACACACACACACACACACACACACACATATGCACAGAGGGTTGGGTGAATCATGCCTCTTCAGTGGGCGCCTCTGGAATCAGCCCACATAGCGCTAGCAAAGGTGGAGTGCTCCTCAGAGACTACAAAAGTGTATGAGTGTGTGTGTATGTGTGTGTGTGCCCACTCAGCTTTGCTGTTTCTTTGCTGCCGAGATCTGACACCTGCTGATTCACCAAGTGAGACTCACCTTAGTCATTTACTGCAATAAATAAAGCCATCAGGCGGCACACAGTAGCAGTTCGTGCTAACGCTCTCCGGCTCTTTCACACAATATAGACTTCTCTCACATTCTCACTACTGCACAAATCCTTGCAGCTTTAAGATCTTTGTTTCTTACTAAATTATGAGAAAAAAAAGTCAGAGGTTTTGTAGTATCTAAAACAGGACTAGCAAGGTTAGCTAGTACTAAATTCCTGAGTGGAGGAAAGTTAGCAAAGAAGTTAGCAAAGAATCTCTGCAGCAAGTTTTTAAGTGTTTATTTGATTGTTTTCGATTTGTTTTTGACTTTCGAAGTATAGGATTGTGTGTCAACTATTATTTAAAGGTACCAGCCTTTCATATGTGGTGTAAACATGCTGCTTGGGTGATGCTAAGCTAACAGCCAGGTAAGAGAGCATGTTTTTTTGTTGTTGTTGTGCTTCACTCGCTAATGATGGTGGGGAGGGGAGAGGTGGGGGTTAGGTTTCTCTCAGTGTGTAACTGTTTGAATAGATGTGAGGAGATGTTACAGCAGAGAAGTAATATTTATCAGGGCACTTATCTCCTCTTGCCTGTTTAAATCATAGCACAGTGTCTTGACTTGTTGATTTTGCTAACTAGCTCTGTATACTAGCTCAAAAAGTCAGTAAATTTATTGTTCTAGGAAGGAGAATGTCTGTGTCAATGGTGGCCACCAAAAATAGACGTAAGTATTGCTTGGTAAATAAAGTGTATGATGCAAGTTTGCTGCACCTCATGTGAGACGGCTGCGTGTGATGGATTGGCTGAGTTTGGCTCTGCTTGGCTCGGTCGATCGGTTCAGCCTGAGCTTTTCCCATCACGGCCAGGGTGATATTGACATTGGCATGGTTCGGTGTGCTGTAACATCATTAATTATTCATTAAAACACATTGTTCTGTTTTGGACCAGGAGAGGATTTGCTTCCCAGAAACCATGTTGTGTTTTGATTTGTTATTACTTCCATCTTCATGTATTTTTCTGGGTTTATAAGTAAGCTTTCTGTATTGTATTTGATTTGATTAGATTTATTGCTTCTCTTATTTAAGTCAATTTCTATGCTCAAGATTTGATGCCAATTCAGTTGAGGTCCAATACAGAAAAGTCAAACAAATTTCACGTGGGAATAATCACATGATTTTCACACCTCACTTAGACGTGTTATGTTTCATACATTTTCTACATGTGGACATGTGGACATGTTGTGCATGTGTTTTCTTTTCTTTTTTTTTTTTTTACTCATGATTATGTGTTTTTTACACATGATTTATTAATTTCCATGTTCATTTTTCCCACATTTTTTCATATGCTTCTTTTATTTTTACCTTGTTTTTTTTTTAACAGATGATTCATTTATTATCACATGTGCATGTGTTTATGTTTCACGTGATTTTTCCCCCCACATAATTCATTCATTTTTCACGTTTGGATTTTTTTCACATGCTTCATTTAGTTTGACATGAGAATGATTATTTTCATATTATTATTTCACATATAGTGCATGTTTTATACTTCATGTGATTTTTTTCCTGACATGAGATTTTTTTTTTTTTTTTTACACGATTCATTCATTTTCACACTGTGCTTGTGTTTTTATTTTTAACATGAATTTTTTTTCATGTTAATTTGTCACGTGATCCCACATTGTTTACATAATGTCACAAGGATTTACTACATAACATGGTGAAATGCAGCTTCACATGTGGACACACATTCCTCATGTAATCGCATGTGAAATGGACTATCATGCGTAAAATGTAAAGCAGTTTGTAAAGTCTGTCTAAAGCACTCCATCGATGCAGGCTTATAAGACAAGGAGAAAAAATATGCAATGTATCAGGAGACACAGCAGTGCTGAAGGTGAATTAATAACCCAGCGCTACCGCTCAGGCCTGCGGAGGGGCAGATGGAGAGCAGAGCCATGTCTCCAGGCTGAGAGAGAACCCTGATGTCTAATACTGCGTGTAATTTCAGCTGAAGAACCAGGAAAATTTTAAGGAAACCCCTGCAGGTTGTTTATGTGACAAAATCCATTTAGGCATTTAATATTAAGGCAACACCCTGGCAAAACCCTTCAAGTAAAGAAGCTCGTAGTCTACCAGTGTGTGTGTGTGTGTGTGCGCGCTTTATAGAAACTATACTGTATAGATTTGCCTTCTTGTACATTTTTCTTCTGTTATTGTCTGTCTTGTGAGTTGTTTGTAGGAGTTTTTAGTGTGTGGGAGTTTTTTTTTTTTTTCTAAGCCTCGGAGGTTTGAAAAGAGGATTTAGCATTCTGTAGAATACACGTTGCATAAAGAGTGGATTAAACACACACACACAATGCAAACTCTCTGTAATCTCCATCATATATTAAGGATATGGTTTATAATTTATTCATGTTCACAACAGTACTAAAATAAACTGTATCTTTCAGGGTTCACTACTTGTCACTGGGGTGTCCTTTGTACAATTGAGAATTGTTTCTCAAGTGGTCTTATAGGTTCTAGCTTGGTTCTACTTTGAAACTCCAGTCTGAGGTTCAACACAGAACCTTTTAGGGTCCCCCCCAGAGACATCTTTTTTTCTAATAGTGTACCTTTGTTAACCATTGGAAGTTCTTGGAATAAAATGGTTCCTTAAGGGTCTGAGAGTCCAAAACAAGTTTTTTTCTCTGAACTTTCTTTGATAAGGAAACACTCTGTTGTAAATTTATACATAGAACCCTTAAGAGTTCCGCCAGAGGGATAAAACTTTTAGGTGGCTAGATGAAATGTCTTTTTTTCTAATAGTGTACCCTTTGAAAGTCAATGCACCTTCTTGGAATAAAATGATTTCCTATGGATAATTAAGGAGTCTTAGTTTCCGAAAAGGTTCTACTTTAAACCCCATCTGACAAGGAAACAATCTTTTGTAAAGTTTACATGAAACCTTTAAGGGTTCTCCGGGAGGAACATCAGATGAACCCTTAAAGATTTAATATTTAAACTTGTTTTTCCTTCCCTAAAACTGTAACATTATCTTTAAACGGTAGGTTAAAGCGGTTCTACTTTGAAACTCCTTGATTTGGAGGTTCTGCATAGAACCTGTAAAAGTTCCCCCCAGAATGCTTCAGGGGGCTAGATGAGAAGGTGAGTGTCCATTCTTAGAATAAAATTGTTCTTCAGGGTGTTATAGGATAATCAAGCTTTCTTCACTTCCTAAATGGGTCCTGCTGATAAGAAAACACTCTTTTGTTAAGTTATACGTAATACTGTTAAGGGTTCTTCCAGAGGAACAAGCAAAGAATGGTTAATGGTTCTAGATTTAAAACTGTGACAGTATTTTTAAAACTTAGTTTAAGGCACTATGAAAGAAAAATCTTAGAAAAAACGAGTTAAATCTGTGATTTGTCACTCTGGTGGAACCCTTGAATGTTCTATGTATATACAGGACTGCAATCAAACATGGTTCCAAGCACAACAATGTAAAGAAGCTAAGAACCCTTAACTATCCAAGGTACCCTCAAGGAACTTTTTTTTTTTTTTTTTTTTACGTTACCAGGACAAGGACTAACAAAGAACTAGCAAGGTGAAAAAAAATCACATCATTTATAAGGTCTGTTTGTATGTTTGAGGGTACTTTGGTGTAGTCGGTACCATTGGTACCTTTTGTTCCCCAAAGTACAAACACCTTGAAAGTATCTTCAAAATTACAACACGGATCAACAGAGTCTTAAAGGTACACTATAGATTCACTTTCTCAGATGTTTTAAGGTACAGCAAGGTACCTCATGTACCTAAAATGTGCACTCAGAGATACAACAGCAGTTCTTAAAGTAGTTAAGTACTTTTTTTTAATTTAAAATGATTTTTCTTACCTTGTTAGTCCTCATCCAGGTAATATAAGGTACACTTTAAAAAGGATACATTATGTTGGGTTATGGGCTTTTTGTACCTTTGTACCTTGCATCTTTACATAAAGATGAGCATCTCTTAAGCATGTACATGGCCTCTCTCTCTTACACACACACACACACACACTTATTACAGCATCGGGTTTTGTATAGTAAGAGTTCTCAGCTGTGTTTTTGTTTTGGCAATCCGTTGCCATAGCAACATCCTTCTGACAAGGGCAAGGCCTGAGAATGCTACTCTTAAATGCATAAGAGAAGACACACATCTGCACGGTTCTGCACGGTTCTGGTGTCCCCTGGTTCCTCACCTTCGTCCCACCAAGGATGATCTGAGCAGAAAAACTTGGTATCCATCTGTATGTTCCATGTGTGTGTTGGTGGGATAGTTGGTGTTGGTGTTGGCGGTGGTGGAACGTGCACGTGTGCATGTACAGCGTATATACGCAGTGTGTGTGTGTCTGTGTGTGCGCGTGTGTGTGTGGGACTGGGTAGAGAGGCTGCAGGATTGAGTGTTGGCACCGGTGGAGCTTTCTGATGAGTCAGGTATTCCTCCCCCATAGTTTAGTGAGTCATCACGGCGGATCATGATGGTGAGATTTTCGCTCGTCAGAGTGCATTCGGTGTGTGTGTGTGTGTGTGTCTGAACCTGAGAAAGAGCACACAAGAATGGGCAGAACTCCTTCTGAGGTGTGAAGTCACACACACACACACACACACACACAACTGAGGAAGTAAAGTTTGAAACTTCTGAACACCACCGGTGCCGTACCTAGTACAGCCGTATCCAAAACACTACACTGGAGCTCCTTCACAAATAAATTATTAAAAACAAATCCAGATGTTTAAAGATTTTTTTTAATTGCTTTGAACATCATGTCATACTTTAAACCCTCTCTACTTTAAAACCCCTGGTTCTACATGGAACTGCTAAGTGTTCCATGTAGAACCAGAGGTTTTAAAGGGACAAACCCTTTAGGCAGCTACATGAAACATTTTTTCCCCATACGTGTGCCTTTATATAGAATGTTTCCTTAAGAGTTCTTTGGATAATTAGGGGTTCCTAAAAAGGTTCTACTTTAAGCTGTGTCTGATGAACAAAACACGCTGTTGTAGGGTTCTGCATGAAAGTTTTTAGTGTTCTCCCAGAGGAACAGCTGAAGATACATGAAGGGTTCTAGATTTAAAATTTTTTTCCTAAAACTGTGACATTATCTTTAAAATTGAGTTTAACGAACCATGAAATGAAACTCTTATTCCAATTTTGCTCCATAATGCGACTTAAGCCTCTGTTGGTGGTTCTACATAGAACCTTTAAGGGTTCCGGCGAAGGGACAAACCCTTTAGGCAGCTACATGAAAATTTTTTTCCTACACATGCCTTTATATAAAATCAAATGTTTCCTTAATTAAGGGTTCTCTGGATAATTAGGATTTTTTTTTTAGCTTCTTTCAAAAGGTTCAACTGTCTGTGATAATTAAGTTGTAGTGTTCTACATAAACGTTTTTAGTGTTCTCCCAAAAGAACAGCTGAAGACTCATTAAGGGTTCTAGATTTAAACATTTTTTTCCCTAAAACTGTAACAGAATCTTTATACCTTGGTTTAAGGAACTATGAAATGAAAATCTTAATATAGTTCTGTTCCTTAATAAGATTGACAGTTACGTTGGAGGGTCTACACAGACCCTTCAAGGGTTCCAGCAGAGGGACAAACCCTCATGGAAGTTACGAGAAATATTTCTTTCCATTAAGATGACTTTATTTATCTGGGAACGTAAATTCAGATTATAATGTGGTTACTTATAGGTTCTTTGGAGAATTTGAGTCTCTTAGCTTTAAACTGTGTTAAAAGAAACACACTGATGTAGGTTCTACCGAAAGGTTTTTAGTGTTCTCCCAGAGGAACAATGGTTACATCTAGAACCTTAAATGGGTCTTCAGTTGTTCCTCTGGAAGAACATTAAAAACCTTTATGTAGAACCCTACAGTAGTGTACTTCCTTGTCAGAGACAGTTCAAAGTAGAATCCCTTTAGGAAGATAAGAAACTATAATTATCCAAAGAACCCTTCAGGAACCATTTAGAATAGACACTCACTTTCCCAGGTAAATAAAGACATACTCTTAGGGAAAAGAGAGAAAGAAAAAACATTTTATGTTGCTGCCTAAAGGGTTTGACCCTTTGCAGGAACCCTTAAATTCATACTGTAGAACCTCCAACAGAGGTTTCAATCACATTACAGAACAAACCTGTATTAATGTTTCCATTTCATGGTTCCTTAAACTAACTTTTAAAGATTCTGTCACAGCATTAAGGGGAAAAAATTAAATCTGGATCCCTCAATGGGCCTTCAGTTGTTCC
The DNA here is from genome assembly GCA_037576675.1 of Pangasius sanitwongsei. Lineage (NCBI taxonomy): Eukaryota > Metazoa > Chordata > Actinopteri > Siluriformes > Pangasiidae > Pangasius > Pangasius sanitwongsei. Next base: position 3,571,600 of record CM075029.1, on the reverse strand, counting down.
TCTGGGAGAACACTAAAAACTTTTCTGTAGAACCTACAGCAGTGTGTTTCTTTTAACACAGTTTAAAGCTAAGAGACTCAAATTATCCAAAGAACCTATAAGTAACCACATTATAATCTGAATTTACGTTCCCAGATAAATAAAGTCATCTTAATGGAAAAGTTTAAGGAACCATTAAATGGAAATTATATTAGAGCTTTGTTCCGTAATGTGATTTTTTTTTTTTTTTTAGTGAAACAGTATATTTAGGTGGGAACCATTGAAGGTTCTATGTCGAGCCCAACAATAGATGGATTTTTGTTCAGAAAAGTAGAACCTCTTTAGAAAGCTGTACTATATATATAATTTAAAAAAAAAATGGATTATGGAATCCAGTGCTTTGTTTTGCGCAGGACTAATAGGTCTTATGAATTGTGTTTTAGAGTACATTGGCTGAAATTAACTGTTCAGGAGGTAGGACACCAGGTTGAAATCCTAAGTGACATAATGGTAGTCAAGGTCTCCAGCTGTGTTGTATTTAACCAGTAACATTTGGGCCCCATTTTTGTCAGCGCTGATCTGTAGATTTTTACATTAATGGCTGGCACAAAAAAAAAATCAAGAAGTGTGTGAGGACCACGGTTTCCAATTTCCAGCCTTCCTTTTCAGTTTCCTTTTCAGGTGCGTATCTATTAGACTTGGATTGGATTATGAAAGTTGAGCGAACATTGTGTCATTTTTGCTTGATAGCTGCTGGGGATGTGTTGGAGGTATTATGAAAAGAAACATGACATGATGTTATTGGTTAATATCCTTTTTCCCACCTGAGCATTTGTGGTGATGCAGTGAAAAAAAAAAAAAAAAATCTGAAAATGTTTAAATGTAGGAAAATGTCACTGGATTTTGATCAAGAAAATTAAGAAAAAAAAAAAGAATTCATGAAGACTTTGGGTTTCAGGTTGTCTTTAGGGCAACAGTGGCTCATGAGCATAGATTTTGTTGGTGCAGGACATCATTAAATAATGAGTTGAGAGGCAGTCACGTTTGACTTATGCTATAGGCTAGTCAATTTTTAGAGTAAATCTTTCTTCTTTTTCTCAGTCTTTGCATGGAAAACAAGGGACATGATCCACTCCATAAACCCCCTTTCCCTCTCCCAATCTTTGCAGTATATTTTACAATAGAAATGGTTCTCTACATCATAGACACACTATCTGCACTTACACTTTGCCTTTGTTTGCAGAAACTTCTTAGATTTATTTCCTAGATTTATTACTAGCCCAATTTGTCAACCCTGTCATTAACTGTCTGTCTGCTTCTCCTCCCTTAGATTGAGCATGGGGCAGTGTGATTCCTACCCCAATGGGCCTCTATTAGTGCTTGTCGCAGTTAATATTTATGACTACTACGTGCAATATTAACTCTATGGAAGCTAGAGTGTACTGTGCAATGAGAAATGTGGACAGACATTCATGATTTCTCAGTGGAGGGCGAACTGAGATGTGTCAGGAGCACGAGTATCTGTACAATGTAAATTCGAAATAAAACAGCTGGGCTGCAATTGCTGGGTCCTTGACCCAATTGGGTGACACCTCCAGGTTTGTTTTGCTATCACCACCTCCTAGTAACGGGAAAGCACATGTACATATTTTGTGTGTTCAGTTTTTGTCAGCAGCAAGATGTGTGATCCCTAGTCGTTAGTGTGAGGAAATCGTCAAAACATTGTACAAAGTTAAAAGAGAAAGTGTGCAATGCCCAGTGTTTTTTTTTTCCCCCCCATAATCTGTTTTTCAAACTTGCATATTGTAACCAAGGCTTTACTTTGAACCTACATCAGACTGTGTTACACCCTGGTGATAAATGCCTTAGGTGTGAATTCAGTAATTCATTTAAACCCTGTCTTTACTGGTGAACATGTTAATTTGGAATCTTGACCTTTAAGCATAAATGTTTAATGGCATTTCAAGCTTGGATTTGCTTAGAACTAATTAGTCCTCAGGGAGCTAAGGAGAATTAAGGTTTTAGAGGAAAGAGC
>CM075029.1:3542086-3564586 GCA_037576675.1 Pangasius sanitwongsei | reverse complement strand
GCTCCCAAGTGAAACAGAAAAGTGATCACCCTATTGTCAGGAGATCGCAAGTTCGAATCCCGACGATGCCAAGGAGAGCCAAGGGAGCAACATTGTCTGTAGTCTCTGGATGGGAGGGATGGCATACTCTATCTCCCCTGTCAATCACAGCAACACTATGCAATCATGTCATGGGCGTGTCGGAAAACTCAACGCGACAGCTTTCCTTCTGACTGTTACAAAGCACAACAAAACAACCTTCCAAACATGTTAAATAATCATCTCCTTACAGAAAACTTCACCATATCAACAGTTATATGTTTCTTAAAAACATTGTGGAGCATCTGCCATGTAAGCTGTTACTATAGAGACAAGGACATTAATATAAACCTTTGATTTGCACCTTCAGGATCGAGAATTCAACAGCATATAACACACCTAGCCTACATTTGCATACTGGAACATGATTGGCCCTTATATTTTATGATGCAATAACATTCGCTTGTCACATTCAACACTAACTTGAACTGACCTGTTTGTCATCTCAACGTGTTTTTATAAAATTTAGAATGATATTAAATTAAATCATGTCTTTGCCTATAATGATAACACAGAGAAATAACTAGCACTGAACACAGATCTCTAAGTATATACATGTTCTAAATATAGAATGTTAATTAGAAATACAGGCCAGTACTTGGAAAGAACTAGAAAACTAAAAAACACCAGAAAACACTGAAATTCCTTTATGTTTTATGTTGTGCTCTGGGCCACATTTCAATCTTCCAATATGATACGCTGTGTATAACGTAGGTGTACAGTAGGAAACAGGGAGAACAAATCTCCTCACTGCTTTACCCATGGGGGAAAAGAAGAGAGATTGTGAGAATGGATTTAAAGTCTCTGTCTCTCTCTCTCTCTCTCTCTCTCTCTCTCTCTCTTCTTTTCGAATCAAAGTAAGCAAAGACTTTTCTCCTTTTTTTTTGCCTGTGGGAAAAAGGGGGTGGAGAAGGAGAAGTGGGTAGGGTGCTTAGTGTAAGGATGAACATGCACACATACACCCTCAGCTGCAATAAATCCTCTTCAAATTCTAAACTGAATTTCTGAATTTTAGAGGATTCCACCACATACTGAGAAACAAACACAAGAGCTACACAAATCAGAAACATTACATATTTACATTCATTCATTCGGCTGACGCTTCAAGTCAATTGTATTTTATTTGTTTATCACTTTAAACAATAGACGTTGTCACAAAGCGGCTTTGCAGAAATTCAAATGTAGATTTAATGCACAAAGGATCAAGCCAGAGGCCACAGTGATGAGGAAATACTCCCTGAGATGTCAAGTGGAAGAAACCTGGAGAGGAACCAACCACTCAAGGGAACCCATTTTCCTCTTGGTGACACTAGATTGTGCGATTATAAATCATTACACTATACTGTACAAGAGGAAAGCCTGGGTTAAGCACAGGACATCCTTTATGATTACTTGCAAAGGGGACTTTGCAACCCCGAATCAGTCTGAAGTAGAAACTGTAGTGTGTATATACAGGGTTTTACGGTAACCACCAGGTGTGTTTTAGTTAAGATGTAGACTAGAAATCTAGAAAAGTTTACATGAATAAAAGGTAGAAAAGTTTGTAATAGAAAATTTACATTCTTTCTTTAAATTCTTGGAAAAAAGATGTTATGTACAGCACCTAACAAGATTTTTGGTTTTACATCTTAACATAAATGGATGAGCGGCAGCTTTTTCCCTAAAAGTGCCTGGTGGTTACAGTAAAATCCCACATATACACACACTCCTGTTTCTACTGTACTGTTTGAACACATCTGCACTGACTGATGTAGGACAGCGAACAGCGTTTTTACGTTCTAATTATCATGAGACTTATACTCATTTTTAAAGTGTCTAAGTTAACACTTCATTATAGTCCTATTTAGTCTTTTTTTTTTTCTTTTCTTTTTTTTTTACTGGTCAAAAACAGCACTTTTTCGACCTGAATATTCCTAATCCCTAATAAATATAGTTAGCTTTTTTTAATCACTTTAATGAACTCAAAACATTCTCCATCTTCATGGCTGCATCTTTCAAATGGGAGAATCGAGACGAGCTGATAGCATTGGTCAAAACATTACTAATGTCATATGGGGTGAAGGGGGCAGGGCTTCCAGGGGGTCAGTTAATTCCTGCATTCCAGATATGTGAGTTGGCTCGTCTGCCATTTTTATTGGAGGGAAAAAACAAGCTTTTTTTTTTTTTTGCATGGTTTTGAGTTATAACTCATAGTAGTGTACTCCGATGTTAAAATGCCGAGCTCCTACGCAAAATGTGTAATGGTTGGCAGGTCTGGGTAAGCACAGTCTCTAGCTCCACCCACATGTCCCTGTTTAGCACCAAAAGGGGAACCAAATTTGGTTGCTTATTTATGGTACAAGCCACTTGATAACTCAAATATTGACAAGAAAGCAATATAAAGTGCACACACACAGAAACACTGAGACATCGAGAACACCAAAACCAAATACAAGAGTTTGGTCAGTATGTTCTGTGCAGTTCTTACACCCATGAGTGTCAATGATTGGTTTTTTTTTCACCCATTCTATTAGGTGTTATTGAATATTCACCTCAGCCTCACATGATTCAGATCTCTTACTTCTTATTTCAGAAGTGTCTGTGTGGCTGGTGGGAATAGAGCCATCTGTCCCAACTCCTCACACACCCCGACTTCTGTTTATATACCAGAGCAGGACTATAAAGTTGACGTCAGCCATCGCCCTTGGATGACTAACCTTTACTACACCATCATACATGAGCTATTTAGGCTGCCAGGACAAAATGACACCATTTACAGATGAGTGCAGATCTAAAAATACAGCGACATGCTTTATATAATAGCGATGGCGGTTTGAGCTTTCTGACTGATGCCTTTAAATATATCATTGACATCTAATTTTGGAAAAAGCCACAAATAGGGGAGAAATGACTTGAGAAAATTGTGTGCTCAGGCTAAAAATAGTCTAATTCTTTCCAAAACTGAGTATGCAGTAAATAAGCAATAAGTTTAGAGGCAGTGTTGTTTGAGTTTTTAATTTTAAATTTAAAAATGAACTTTTTTTTTTGTTAATTTGCAGCAATGTAACATATTAAAGATTAAATTTATTTTACAGAACACAATGTTTTAACAGAACCTATATAAAGGTACCTACAGAAGACCTTTATAACACGTTCATGAGCATTTTTATAATGCATTGCTAAAGAATTTGATCAAGAGTGTAAATTTTTTTTTCTCATCTTAAAAATTACATTGATGTAAGTTGTAGTACTGTGTACATAGTGCTTCATAATATTACTATAGACACAAATTTAGTACTAATTTTGTTTAAGGGCATTAAAATCATTCATTTGGCTTCATAAATAAATGAATTATTGGATGCTAGTTAAAGAGTATTGAATTCAATGCTCCTTTTACTGTATTTAAGAAGTAAATACAGTAAAATCCACCTCCCAAAAAGTGTTCATGTTACAGGTGGAAAGTTTATAGAATTTCTCAATATTTCATGAATGTGTTATTAGTGATTTAGAGAAATTAATAACTTCATATAAATAAGATAAGATAAGCCACAACAAAACACATTTCATAAAATGTCCAGTTGTAAAGTGTACACTTTTTATGAGCTGTATTTTACTGTATCTAATTTTTTATACGTGGACATTTGAATTGTTTAGATTGTCCAGTATTTCAGTAGAAATAGTATTTGATGCATTTCATGCATGTGCCATTAGTAGTTAAGACAAATTAAAAAAAATAAGAAAAGACTGTGCCGATCGGGAAGTTCATATTCCATAGTGGAGATCGCGGGATCCAAAAACACATCTAGGGCTACGTAGAGCTGCGTAGAGACAGCACAACAAAATAACATCAGAATAAGAAAAGCCCCGTGTTTCAGACATGCCCACTTGTGAGTCACGCCAGTGAACGCTTAGCCATGTTTAAATTATTTAATTATTGTATGTTTATAACGCAGAGTTTTCAAATCAATTGAAAATGGAAACCTAAGGAACAAATTCAGGCCAATCTTATTTTTGCTGTATTGAAAATGTATCATATGGAGATGCCACCACTATCGAAATCGTATCAAATTTGAATTTTATGTATCGTTACACCCCTAAATAGCAGAACCCCAAATGTTTTACATTTTGCATTTACTGCTTTCCAAGTCGCTCCATTCATAAGATCCTGATTGTGCTCCAGTTTTCCAAGCAATCTCTTCAGCAATCTAGATACTAATTAAGCAGATCAAGAGAAATGTGAGAATGTGTTGTACAGTATCGAAAGCACCAAACTGTCTCCACACAGGAGATTATCTGATTACGGTAATCCCCTTTGTAATATCATGCCAAAAAATGTACACATGGAAGAAGCTGTGTTAGAGGATTTTAAGAAAGGAGAAAAAAACAACCCCAAAACCTCACAACTGATTTAAAATGAAACCATGTGCTATTTCTTTTCCATTACTGAAGACATTGTTTCTTTGTGGTGTAGTTGTACATTTATTTTTACATTTCAGAGCCACATCCACTTTTTTTTGAGCCATTTCAGAGCCACATCCTGCAGGTGAAGATGTAAATAAGAGATACAGGGATTGGAAGGATAACTTAATTCCCCTTTTTTGGTTCAGATTTATATCCAGATTCACCATTTGCTTTAGTTTAACTCTCGAAGTTGGCGCATGCTAAATTCGTGTGTATCTGCAGTGGACATGTGGAAAATGTGGGAAATGTATCAAATGTATGGTCCAAACCTGTGAGAGGGGAGACGGGCCTCATCCCCTCCCTCCTCGCTTCTATGCCAGGCTTTATTTTCAGCCTGCTGTTTAAAAATCTGAATAAGCTGCTCAAGCAAATCCAAATACAGAAATCTGAAGGTGAGTGAGGATTTAACTGAGTCTAATGTGACTCCTGAGAGAGAGAGAGAGAGAGAGAGAGAGAGAGAGAGAAACAGACAGACAGACAGAGAGAGAAAGTAAGAGAGAGGCATGAAGTGGAATTACCACCAGGATGTTATTTTTTTCCCAATAGCAGTGCATCCCTAAGTGTTTTTTTTCCCTCTTATTTTTCCTCTTATTTGCAGCAATCTGCAAATAAACAATTTTTACTAATTACAGAACAATGCGTCATGCTTTTTATTTATTTATAGCTACACGTGATGTTGTGGAACATCCGCAAAAACAAGCTAATTCCTGTTATCACTTGCGTTATAGCAGCTATAAACAGTCATTCCTTCGAAGACTGTTCTGAAGACCTTCCCGTGTCGGTGAACTTTACAGCTTTACTTCTGACTGTTAATTTTAACTTTATTTTGCTGGTATTTTGCCATTATTTTGAGGACCCTGATCAGTCCAGTTCATGTGCTTTCCACTTTGGAATGGAAAAAAATAAACACTAACAAATTGTAGCTGCATGTGTAAATCTAATGCTGTATAAATTAAATCTTTAGCATTAGTCCTACAGCTGGTGTGAGATGCAACTGTGTGAACATGGTGCTGTGTGGTTTGAAAAAAAAGATGATTTGAGTGGAAGAATGGTGCAGGCCTTATTGGCTCATCTGCATAGGCCGTTTGTTGTGATGTTGCCATAGCGCTTTCACAAACAAGGCAACATCTGCCGAGCAGCGCACACACACACAGAGGCGACGTTGTGTTGGGAGAACTGGGACGGCACAAACACCGCCGCTGTCGACCGTTTATAGAAAAGCTCGGGTGGGGAACACACTGGGGGATTCAGCGGGCCGATGGCGCAATGCAGCCAGGAATTTTATTGTACAACATCTGAGAGAACTACATTCTCAACATTGTTCTCTCAAGCGCAGTGTTCCATCTAGCAACCCTAGATTACTATTAACATTACTCAAAGGCTAAAATCTTGGAACAAATGGGATCTTCAAGGGTTCCTTGATACTCTGTTAGAAACATGGGTTAAATACACAGTATAATCTAAAAGGGTACTTCGGTTTGTTTCTTTTAAGGAACTTTGAAGGTTTTATTTAGAAATCTTCAGAAGGTTTCCCTTTCAAAGAGGGTCTCAAGTAGAACCATTTCAGGAGCTAAAAATCTTTATCTATTCAAAGAGAAACCCCTACTTCGTTCCCTATATGAAAGGGAAAGCCTCTATGATTTGAAAACCCTAGAGAGTTCTAGAGTGAAACTTTTTTTTCCCAAAGAGGTCCTTATTATCCTAAAGCAGCTCTACTTGCAATTCTCTCTGACCAGAATGCACTTTGTTGTGGGGTTCCATATACAACCATTAGGTTCCTCCAGAGAAACAAGCTAAAGACCACTTTAACGTTTAGGACACTAAGAACTATTCAATGAAACCTGCAGGATCTTCCTAAATTTTTCAGTTTCTCAAAGATTCTCTATGTAGGGTTCTACATAAAACTTTTAAGGTTTCCACAGAATGACAAGCTGAAGAACCTTTGTGGATGCAGGTTGCAGATCCAAACCATTCGTTACGTACAAATTGTTTACCGTCCTGAATCCACCAGAGGATCCACTTTTTATAACTGTTTCACAATTAATGAATTTAATGTCTGGCCTGGTGTAAAAAAAATTAATTTTACGAGATGCATTTTCTGTCACTTTGTAAATGTCAAGCATTAAGTGAGACATGAATAAAAAGTCTGAGGAGAAATATCAGTTGTAACACTCATTTACTCCAAGATGCAATAAAAATTTCAATAAAAATGTCACCCAGAACCTGTGTATGAGGACTAATCCACGCTCTCTCTCATTCTCCTCGTTACTTGACGGCACACAGCTCAGATAACTAGCGTTGAGGTGTGAGTGCTGAGGTGTGTGGTGAGGTGTGAGAGACATTGCCATTTTTTTTTTTTGTCATAGTTGATTTCGGATCCCAGCGTCCTGCGGGCAGCACGTCAACATCACCGAGGAGGGAGGGAGGATGAAAGAGGAGGACGAGGATACAGAGCTGATCGAGGGTTTTAGCTGTCTGACTTCTACAAGCACAAGTAGACACAAGCTGAGGTGATGAGCTTTCTGATACAAACACTCCCGCTTTAAAATAAACTGCACCTTTCCTTGTTGTTGGGGTCTCTTACCTTTTGTAGCTTTAATATTTCACCTTCTAACATGGATCTAGTGTACCTTTAAAGATTTAAGGTATATAACAGGACTTTTAAAGTTACACTATATGCACCTTTTCAGGGAAAAGATCTGTACTAAAGGTACAAAGGGTGCATGCTTGAGGTTAGAAAAGGTAAAGTACAGTTTAGTACCCTAACCTTTTTTGCAGAGAAGGTATATTTAGAACTACTGTACAAAAACATGTATTTAAAAATACTTTTTAAAAACATATATTTTAAAATACACTTTGAAACACATTTAAAAAATATTATTTAATCTTATATTTAAAAATACTGTTTAAAATATTATTTAAAATACTCTTCAAAACATACATTAAAAAAATGTATATTTATATTTAAAAGTATTGTTTAAAAACATCCATTACACCCCTGACCAGGTTAAAGTCATTACTGAAGACGGATTAATAAATAAATAAAATTTCATGGAAGACAATTTCTGTGTCTTTATTTGAAATTTCCTTTGGGTGTGCCAATAATTTTGCTACATATATTTCTGAGGGGAAATTAAATTTTAACAGGCAGGTACATAGTTTCCTCCATTGCATAAATGAAAAACAAATTATTGTGTGCAAAGTTTATTTTATATACATTTTGACCATTGTCAAAATGTATATAAAACCAGGGTTAAAGGGAGGGTGCCAATATTTCTGGCCTGTAATTCATGGACTGTTTACAATTTAATGAAGACGTCCAGTGTGGGATTTGTAGGATAGCTAGTATTAGAGTTAACATTAACTACCATCCACAATAACCCAAACCGCAGCTGATCAGTGGGACAACTGATCCTCATAAATAATATACTATAATAATATAGTGCATCATATAGAATTATATAAAAAATATAAACAATACAAAGCTGTTAGAGACTCTAGTCATTACTCAGGTAGTCTCAGGTTCATTAAACACCTCAGGATGTAACGTGAGTAATTCAGATGCGTGAGCGTGATGTAGGTCGACCCTGACTCATGTCAAAGTGAATTAAGGAAGCAGGTGGCGTGATTTTTGAAAACCTGATTAGCTGTGATGGCCTCCGTGTGTCCGGACGGCTCGTCTCATTAGCGCACGCCTGAGCGATCAGCTGTAATCTCATTGGCTAAGTGATGTGATTACTGAGCCTTGTGGTAATGTCGTTAAAGTGTCGTTAGCTTGCAGTGGTGTGCTGATTCATTCCGAAACTGAGATATAAATGCAAACAAATGCAAGATGAAAACTTGCTGATACAATAGGAAGTGAGGGCTTACAGGTGAGCGCAAATGTTCGTGCCCCATTTTGTTAATGGGTTTAAAAATAAAAAATGCTTGTCAGTTTTATCCACAAAACAGTATTCCAATGTTTGTTTAATAGTAAAAAAAAAAATAAAAAAAAACTCGTACATACTGTCTAATTATTTTTTTAATTAGCAAATTCAAAAGGAAAAATCCAGCCTGAAAAATCTGCATATTAATCTTTAGAATTAACATGTGATCTTCAACAGCATCTAACATTTATTTCTAATAAAATTCTGACTTACTCTTCTTTCATGCTTTATTTTCACTGGTTAACTGTTTCCTGAATTACCCACAATTCTATGCTGATAGCGGTGCCAGTGGGATCACTTCATCTCTACCTGAAGAAAACGATGCAGCGGCGCTTTAGTCCTTTAGTCTGTCCAGCTCTCTCACCTCCTCATCTGTACCCTCCGCTCAAGTAGATCAGCTTCCAAAGCTTCAACTTTCATGCTAATACCACCGTCAACACCAACGCACTCATCGGCTTGTACATCGCTAACTAGCTATTTATACCTGCGTCCTTTTAGCTATGCATTCTGGGGCTTTGAGTCCAGTTTTTGCATCAACATCTCCACTACGTGTATGTTTTATGAGTTCTCGTTAATATGATGTTGAATGTCTCTGAAAAATGAGGAGTGAGAAAAGCAGCTCTTGCTCTTTGCTTTTTAGGAGCTAACATAGAAACCTGACCATTATCCCTTATGGTTGAGGTCATATACATTTTTTCTCTTATTAAACTCCATTTTAACTGTGTGACATCAGCATGACACACAACCTCTAACTTCTCACAGGAATAACGAAAATACGGCACCAACCAACAAATTAACACCAGCATCCCTGAACACATCATAAATATTTCAATATAAACACATTTAATGTGTTACAGGATGGAGTGTTCCTTTAAGGTGCTTAATGGATTAGAGTACAAACAGCCTGAAAGTGAAGCAGATCCAATTTTAAGAGTCACTCGGTATCAGGAAAACACCTCGACCAAACAAGCTTGAGCAGGAGAAGGGGAGAAAACAGTGCCATAGTGAAAACCGTCATTTAGAAATAGAAGAAACACAAATACATGACCAAATAATGATGCAATAAAAATAATTTTAAAAAAAGAGAGAGGGATTCTGGAAAAATCCAGAACTATACCCAAGAGATTTGAAAAACTCCTTAAAGCTAACTGGCATAAAACTCTGGATTTATCACGTTGCATTAAAAAAAATTACTTTATTCATTTATTTATTTATGACAACTTTTGAACCACTTGTGATTTAATATTTTTACATTAGCTTTAAATCTCTGGTTGATTTCATCATATCAACGGACGGTGTGCAAACTTTTTACACACATCTCTATTGAGTAAAAAAAAAAAAAATTAAGATACTTAACAACAATTAACACAAAAATAATTTCATTAATAAGCTTGATACTTGCACAGTTTTCTGATGATGATTTAGACATGCAGGTTCCTCAGTGCTAATCTGGTGGCTATAAACTTACCGTACATGTTAGCTGCATTAGCATTACAGAACTAAAAACTTGAAACATCAACAGCTGTATTTGTGTTCAAAAGTGTACATTTACTTATTATTATTTATTACACATTTACTCCTGCGTCTTTCTGGATGTCATCATCTCGCTCCTGTCTGTGTGTGTGTGAGTGGAATTCAGATTCCGAGGCAAACCGTGGGTCCGTGTCACCGTGATGTGATGTGATATGATATGATGTCTAGATGCATGTATGTGTTACTGTGTGTGTGTGTGTGTGTGTGTGTGCTCACACCGCTGAGGACAGACAGGTGCAGACAGTCCCTGTCAGAGTGTGTCAGAGTCACACAGCGCTGCTTCATTAATGCTGGAAATGAACACGGGCTGCGTCTGATTTGGAGTGCGCGCACACACACACACACACAGGGTCAGTAAAGCTGGTCTCCATCTCACTCCTAATCTGACATTCTATTGGACAGATAAAAATATATTTTTATATATTTAGGGCAGTGAGTGCTTATCTTGAATTTTGTGTTAGAAATTGCTTTTTAAACAATAGCAACATGCAAGAGATTTGTAATATTGCTTAATATAGAGTATGAAAGTTTATACACCCTTTAGACAAAAAGTAGACAAAAAAAATGTTACGTCCGTTTTCCTTTCATCTTGATGTACAATATGTGTAATAAATTTCCAGATGTCATACACTGCCTTCCCCAAAACAGGTCTGGATACGTCATACTTTTTATCCGTTTATCAGTACATTTAATGTCACATCTGGGAGTCAATGGAACATCTGGGAGTCAATTAGTTATAGCTATACTTGTGTTACTGCAGCTATAAACATTCGTTCCTCACTAGCCTCTTGTTCTTTCTCTTTCTTAAACTTCATTCATTCATCTTCAGTAAGCGCTTTATCCTTGTTCAATGTTGTGATGGATCTGGATCTTGGGAACACTGGGCATGAGGTGGGAATACACCCGGGATGGGACACCAGTCTACTGCAGGGCACCACACACACACACACACACACACACACACACATACTAAGAGGCAATTTAGCGTAGCCAATCCACATCCTCCTGACATGTTTTAGGGAGGTGGGAGGAAACTGGAGAACCCAGAGGAAACCCACATGGACAGGGGTGAACATGTGAAGCTCCACACAGACAGTAACCTGAGCTCAGGATCAAACTGCGGACCCCTGGAGCCGTGAGGTGGCAACGTGCATCACCATGCAACCCTCTTCCTCTTCATAGTTTTTGTTTTAGTTTATTTTTATGCCTCCTCCAGGAGATTGTGGAGGAATTATGTTTTCAAGCTGTCCACGCATCCATCTGACATTCTTTTAAGCGAGATATCTCAAGAATGAGTGGTTGAATGTTCATGGTATTTATATCGAGTTATCGCTGTATCCAGCAGATGAACTTATTAGATTTTGGAACTGATCCACAGAGGGTCAAGAACACAACAAGGCCAACAAATAACAAGTAGTAGTACACTTTGGTGTCGAGTTTTACTTGTTTTTCTCTTCCTTTTTTCTCTGTTCTTCTCTGAGGAGTGGTTTTAATAGTCCCAAAAACATAATTCAGGTCCTCATTGTACTGTATAAAAATGAAGATTTAAATGTTAATTATCCAGTGAACCCCTGCATTAAGTTATTTTAATTCCATTCAGGACTGAAACAAAGTTCACAATGAGCAGCATAAATTAATACCTTAATTAATGTGTTCTTTGGTTATTTCAAGGTATGAAGGTTCCCCTAGCATGCACAACTATTTGCATTAGATAACATTAATAAAACCATCAACTTCAACATAATAAAACTATTAATCTACTAAAACTACTAAACTTACCCCTAACCCCAACCTGAACTCTATCTAACTTTTCATAGCAGTCGGGTTCTATGTAATATTTGGTCAGAATTTTGGGTATTAAACACTTTTGAATGTATTTTAGCAGGAAGATCAGTGACTTAGGTGTTACAATAGTCTAGACGGGAAACTATGAAAGTCTGGATAAAGGTTTCAGCGTAGTACAGTATGCAATTCTGTATGCTCTCTATAATGATGAGATAATAAAAACTACAAACTCAGAGGTCTCTATGGAGAAGTGAGGACTTCTGTTCCGCAAAACACAGATTCTGACTGCAATGAGAAGAACAGGGAAATTTCACTACTGCTATAAGAGCCATTTCCCTCTCACACTTGGGAAAATTGACAGAAAAACATGAAGCTGTAACATTGACAACAGACATGAGTTTGTTTGCCAAAAATGGATGTAGTGTTAATCCTGTAATATAAATATATAATGCAAGGGTTCTTAAACTTTTTTGCAACCCAGATTTATTTTATGAATAGATACTTTAGTGAAATACTGTACTGAAATACTCATACCTGTTTTGTCATAGACTATAGATTATCCTTGGTTGACTTTCTGTGTTTTGACCCCTCCTTATGGACTATGATTCTTGGTAGGCTTGCTACATAATGCCACTATCTTTATCTGCTATCTTTAACAGTTCCTCAACCTCAGCTACCTCACTCCACACACATTTCCCCACAGTTATTGTCTTAGTTGGTGCTATTTCCTGAAATATAAACATACAGCATGTAAACTAGTAGCCTAATTTAATTCACCACGACCATGACCAGGCAGTTACTAAGGATGCATGTGAACCTTTCTAGGAAGATTTTTAAAAACAAACAAAAAATGAATAGTGCACCTACAATCTGTGTCCATTTTTGAGTTTACATACTTGCGTCTTGCCTCTCACTGCATGTTACAGACTGTGCATTTTTCCCATTTTGACTTATTTATTGTTGGCAAAGGTAGTTTTGCTATCAAGAATCATGATTTTTACACCTGGTATTGCCCACTCAGTCCCATTCAGTAACTGTTATATCCTGGTCAGGGTCATGGTGGATCTGAAACCTGATCCACCTACTGGGCATGAGGAGGGAACACCCTGGATGGGACACCAGTCCATCACAGGGCACCATACAGACACATATTCATACCTAGGGGTAATTTAGCATTCCACCTACTGGCATGTCTTTGGGAGGTGGGAGGAAACCAGAGAGCCTGGAGGAAACTGACACGGACATAGGGAGAACATAGACAGAAACCACACAGAAAGCATCCTGAGCTCTGTATTGAACTGGGGCCCGTGGAACTGTGAGGTGGCTATGCTACCCGCTGCGCCACCCCGCCACCCCATGTTATTGCTATTGAAGTCAGAATGTTGGTATCGTGACAACCCTAAACTAAACACAGAATAAATTTGACATCATAAATGTGTAGAACAGAGTACACTTATGAGTACACTTATAGACTGTATTATAGCAACATATAAAGTATATAGACTAAACATGGTATCTAAGTGATAAACGAATCCAGAACTGAGCTCAGTTTTAAGCCCCGTGTTGAAAAACACCCCAAAACCTACATATACATCTATAGGACACTACAAACTCAAAAAACTTTCTTGCTGCTTTGTTGGCCAAATACACATACAGACAACAACGTTTCATCAACGTCAAAGGCCTCCTCATGTACAGCTGTTCAAATATGCCAAAATTTACTACTGCCTTTCGTTAGATCCCTAATACTCTCCCCACAGGCTGCGAATCACACCGTGATCGATGTGCGTTGGCGTCACACAACCCGACATGAAGAGATTTTGGTGCCAAACGGGCACACCCAGTCCTGGAAGTCCTTACACCACCACGCACTCCGCCAGATGGGAGCACTGAAACACTTAGCCTGTTGCTTTACAGGGTTTCTTAGAAGAAAAAAAAAACACTGCAGACCCACAAAGTAAACACAAGAGCAGCTGTCCACTTGAGTGCTTTTGTGTTTGAACATAGAACAGACATCATACAACTAGCACAAATGTGGCGAGTCTGCACTGAGCGATTAAGAAACTTTGAACCCGTGACCTTCATCCAAGTTCATGCGCTGCTTTTATTCTGCTTCCTGCACTCATAGAGGCTCTTAAAGCATATCAATTGGGATTCGAGGACACTTGGAACAGTCTGCTGTTGGGTTTTTTGTTATTAGTTCGGTTTGGTTTGGTAACTAGGGTCTTTTCTGATTTATTGGCCATGACACCATGATGCTGATTTATGTCTTTAAGAAAACATCTGGGGAATCTTAGGACATATTAGCATACTTTGAGTTCTTAGTACACTTGGAAATCTGTGTACACAAGCTGTGTGGATTTTTTTTGCAAATCAGATTTAAGCTGTAGTCACATTTCTGATACATTTCCAATATGTGACCATGAGACTGTAATGATTCTTTTTTTTTTTTTCTTCACGCCACAATCACATCTCACTTCTGGCTCCTTTCCCCACATCCACACATCTCTCGTGCCAGCAATAGCTGCAAAAAATAAATAAATAAATAAATAAATAAATAAAAAAGCCAAAGAAAATACTCTGCATCTGGTCATTTTTCACCTTCTCATGCTGATCATGAACAGGTAGGCAGCTGCCAGCAGACATCCAGAGCAAATCAATGTTGCACACTTAAAAAAAAAAAAAAAAAGATGAAGTGAAAATATCTTAATATGGGCAAATTTATGTAATATTTCTTATTATGAGATTATTATAAAACAAATATAAGACTATTCAGCCTGTTTGTAGATACTTTTACACTTTTTAAGCCTACGAAAAAGTAGGACTAGCAACCTTCAGCTAGAAACAATGACAATTATTAGGGAATTAGGGAAATGAGGAAAACGGGCAAATTTACAACCAGAGGCAGTGTAGAAATACAGGATAAATACATTTTAGACTTAAAACCACAAGGCTAATGGTTAATAAGACTATAAAGAGAGTCATCAGTCTATCATTGGAAAAGTTTTTACAGTTCTCTTGTATCTGGATTTATTTTCGTAATAAATCTTAATATTTGTTTAATAAAGCTATGGGGCTCTAAACATTTTCATAAAAGAGGCAGCAAGCTAAATAAAGACCAATTAAGTGTACTTGTACACTGAGTCAATAGGATTTTAGTTTTGTTTTCAGAATCACTAAATCTAATTACTCATTACAAAAAAAAAATGCTGAGTGGAGTTTAGCATATCAGGATTCTCTGATATCCAGTCTCAGCAAGCAGAAGTGTAGAAGACAGTACAACATTCACACATGATTTTACCAAGGAGAAGGAAATTACCAAGTTACAAAGGAAGGATACAATTAGGAAATAATTGACTCATGCACTCTAAAAAAGATATGAGTCAGTATTTAACCAGAAAACACTGCCTGCTTGGGAGAAACAGGATATCTTATACGTCAACCAAACCCTAACCTGAAGCCTGTTTTATCCCAATATAATCCAAACAGACTGTAGGCTCAAACAGGAAACAGATTATATCCTCAAACACCCTTAATCCTTATACGTCTTAGTCATGTACTTAGTCCTTAAACAGGTTTTCTGCTTGTAACACAAACAGATTTTATCCTCAAACCAATTTAATCCTCATACCTCGAACAGTATTTACCTTATACCTGAAACAAGCTTTATGCTCATACCTCAAACATTAATGCTCATACATGCTTTATCCTTATACCTCAAACAGGTTTTATCACCAGTGTTTCTTCTCATACCTCAAACAGGCTTCATCCTCGTACCTCAAACAGGCTTCATCCTCGTACCTCAAACAGGCTTCATCCTCGTACCTCAAACAGGCTTCATCCTTGTACCTCAAACAGGTTTTATTATCCATATACCTCAAACAGGCTTTATCCTCGTACCTCAAACGGGTTTTTATTATCCTCATACCTCAAACAGGTTTTATAATCCTCATACAGGCTTCATTCTTGTACCTCAAACGGATTTCATCCTCGTACCTCAAACAGGTTTCACCATCCTCATACCTCAAACAGGCTTCATCCTTGTACCTCAAATCAGGTTTCATCCTAGTACCTCAAACAGGTTTTATTATCCTCAAACTGATTTTATCCTCATACTTCAAACAAGCGTCATGTTCAAACCTAAAAAAACTTTTATCATCATTCAACAGCTTTCATTCTCAGACCTGAAGCAGGCTTTATTCTCATACCATGGTCTTAATTAGTGGTGGGATTTCAAGTTTGCTTTCAAGCCCATTGCTTCCTTTAAGGAAGATTTATTCTACTTGTTTTCTACAGGCTTAACATAAAAAAACAAATCTGAAATTCACTGAAATATATATTAACTGAAATATCAGTTAATATATAGCTTTTAGCTTTGAACAATAACCATCTTAGAATGACTAGAAAGTGTGTTTAATAGAGGATAAAGGAAGTTACTAGGTATAAGGAGCACACAGTATACGAGTCTTTTATACAGCAATAGAATATCAGGTATAGAAGCAAAGCTACAGAAAGCAAATCATTGTTCCTTGTAAATAACTGTGCAAACTGAGATCCTTGACACTATGAGGAGACAAAAAAAAGATACAACATACTGAATGGTTAAATAAAGGCACTAAAAAGAACAGTACATGTCTTGCAAAGACCTTTTTTTTTTTCCCAGTAAGGCCTGAAATGTTTTCTTCACGATGGTGATTAACACCAGACTCCTCAGCTAACAAACCGTCGCTCCTTGAATATGACATTTGGATATGACAGATAAACACACATGGCCACTTGGAGTGGAGTCATTCTTCAACTGCGATTTAAAAAAAAAATTCTAACTAACAAAACAGGACCAAATATTCAGAACCAGAAAATCTCTTATCCGCTGCTCTCAGGCACCACGCTGCACTGCTGATTCCTGCTGTAAACTTCGGTAATTCCCATACCGAAATTGTTCCTCTCTGTGATTGTGTGCTGATTATCTTAACATCAGTGGCCATGAAAGGAAATAAGTGTTCTTCAGGTCTCAAGATTTGTGACCTGAATGCGAGCAGGAGCTTGAGGAGGACCTGGAATAAGAGGGGTAATTGTGAGTGAGTAAAATCCTTGCGAAAAACTAATCGTAAAGGCAATTTTTTCCCTTTTAATCATCAGAGTAATCATCACAGTGAGGGCTCAAATGTTAAGCAAGTTATTATTATTATTTTTTTTTTTACAAAACTCTGACTACAGACATCATAAAAGGTACTTAAATCAGTAGGCTGCCCCCCGCCCCCAATAACAGTAATTACGGAAGGACCTTTAGCTGATTTTATTACATTCTCCCAACGGCTGGCTATGACACAGTACTGCGCTAATCTCTGTTAGTGTTATCAGTTGTACATGACTGCCCTTGAGGAGAGAGTTATTAGCACTAGGTGATGTCTCTGCTTTAATGTCAGGTTCACTGGTCCATCACTGGACTACATATTCCTTTCTTAAAGATTAATCTGCATTTTTGAGGTAACGTAGTAACTTAATTATTTTTAACTGCAACCTTGTTTTTATGTTATACAACAGAGCTGTTGAATTCTTGAATCTTTTTCTCAGAAGGTATTGAATGATCTTCTATATTAGGAGCTCTGTCATTAGTTCCAGCTGTAAGGCAGATGAGAGAATGACATTTTAGAGCTGCTATGATGTGCGATAACGGGAACGAACTTGTAAACAACTGTAAACAGATGAAAAGCGTGAAGTTCATTAAAAAATGAAAAAAAAAAGAGTAATCATTTGGCAAAATGCTGTGGTATAAGAGGAATAAAACAACTCTGTTGTTGATTAATTTTCCTTTATAATAGCCCGAAAAATTTTATTGCTCCATTTCCAAGACCTTACTGCTATAAAATTAAAAGATCTAAAATGTCTATAATCTAAAGAGCATTTCTAAGCTGAGTGACTCTGAACCTGAGCTAACTGCAAGGTTAAAAAACAGAAAATGACCCATCGAGTTTCCTCTTTGGTGAGGCCACAGGAAGTTGTTCATGATGAGGCTTTTCCAGCGGTACGTGACATAAGTGGTGTTTCTTGGTCTCGCTGAAAGCCACAAAGCTGACCAAGAAGAAACAGAAATTGATAGATTGATATATGAGATTGTCATCATGAAGCAATGAAAAGTAATATATAAATAAGAAATATATATAAAAATTCAGAAATAATATTCTAATTGGAAAATTGGTCTTTGTCATACAATTTATACTAGCACTTTCATATATATGCCTAAATGCTTTACCTTCCTAGGACTTCTGCATTTAATAACACATAATTTGCAGTCCCATTATGATCAGGAATTTGTACTTCAATAAAGATTTAGGTGTTTGGTGGAGCATTTATTATTTTCTTGTAAGACGTGCAAGGTCTATCTAGCAGTGTGTCTCATCCGAAGTTAGTAGAAGAAGTTGGAAATGCCTGAATTTTTATCTATGTATGTTTTGGTGGTTCAGGATGACATAGCCTCAAACAAAATTAAGCTGAGAGGCTATCATACTTGAATTATACTATAGGCTACAATTTAGTGAATTTTTAGACATGCAGTTGAGAGTTGACAACATACAGTCATCTAGCATACAGTCTACCAGCTCGTTTTGAGCAGTTTTAGACACCTTTGTATACCCTGGCTTTATACACTGTACACCCAGCATATGTGTTTACCAAAGAGCTAATATAGTTAACCAGGGTTGCCAGGTTTATAATACACAAAACACCTGAAACTAGCCCAAAAAAAATTCAGACATTGGAAAAGGGAATCAATATTTTCTTCTTTTTTTTTTCTCAGCCTTTACATGGTAAACAAGGTCACCATGGTGCACACGCATTTCTGATGTGCGGACATTATCCACTCCATAATCCTGGTTCTGTACATCATAGACACACTGTCTGCACTTATTCTGCATGCCTTTTTTTGGTGAAAATTAATAGACGTAATTTCAATCACTTGCTATAAAACGAGATCTTGGTGGCCACTGCGGGTTTTTAAACCCCAATTTGGCAACATTGTCATTAACTGTCCCGTCTGCTCTTCCACTGAAAATGTTCTTAGTGAGAGCATGGGGCAGCATAATTCCTGCCTCAATGTGCCACTGTTAATGCTTGTTGCAGTTACTATTTCTGACTGCTAGGCGCAGTAATAACTCTATAGATCTAAATGGAGCTGTGAGCAACCTGCCCAACAACCTGCCAAATCAATGGAACATTGGCTTATATCTGTCAAATAGCAACATTTAAAATATAATAAACACTTTAATATAATAATAATAATATAAAAGCTAACTTCTATTTCAACAGAATTTAAATTGCATGGAGTTGTGTAGGAAGATTTACATTTTGTCAAGCAGCAAACTGTCAGGTTGCAGTTGTGATTTTTTTAAATCAGGGAAACAATTCAAAATACGATACAAGGCCAAAGTCAAAAACAAGCAGAGAGTCAGGTGATTGGCAAACAACATAAAATAAACATAATCAGAAACCAGCCTCACTAGAACCAAGATTAAGGCTTGGTAAGTCAGGCAATGCTGATTTGTGAGTCCTTTATATAGTGACAGCTGTGATTGGAGACAGGTGTGCATGATCAGTAGTCCAATGACTGTGAACTTGACAATGGGCATGTGATTTGGGACGTTTAGTCTGTGGCAGCCATGTTTGTAGACTGCAGTGTGTTCTGGGAAATGGAGTCCAGAGCTGAATCTGGTGCTGACATGACACGTTTGTTGAACGGGTCATATATATCGTGGGGCTCTACCTGCTATGGATAAGCCACCACTGGTAGCCATACTGTGTATGTATAGAAGTTGTGGAAGACACATGAGGAGAAATGAGACATTTCAGTACTTTGTAAAGACATTTCTTAAAAGAACTTTCGTTAGAATTCTGGTACAGTACATAAAAGTTTAATTTAAAAAAAGTTAAATAAAAAAAAAAAAAGCATTGATGGAAGGACAAGGACAGATGAGAACAGAAGACAAGGAAAGCAGATAATAAAGGAAAATCACTGAGCCTGAAATAAGGCTGAGGCAAAGCCTGGAGCTCGGGTTTTAATAGAGCGGCAAGGCGATGCTGAGAGACGTGTCTGCCATCACATTGTTTCTCTGCCCAGGGTTCACCTCCTCGGGCCCTATTAAAAAGATGAAGGCTGTTCGTGGAGAACTGTGGTTCACGTTGTGACACGTCAGTGGAAGGATTCCGGGATTTCTGAACTGTCCAACTGCATGCTGTCACTTAATATTACCAGCACAGGTAGAAAGACAGAGGCAGAAGGGACAGTATGGGGCAAATACGGTCCACTCCTTCAGCAGACAGAAGCCTCGGAGTGTCACTGTTCAAAGTCTTCAAACTGCTTGTTAAAACTTCTAACAGACTTTTGGAAAAAGAGAAACAACTTGGGCAAATAATATTACTTCAATACTAGCTCATTTATTATTTTTTTATTTTAAGGAAAAAAAGGTTTTGTTTTAGCAACAGAACACTGTTGCTAGCAACTGGGAAATTACAGGCACTGTGCATAAGCTAGCTAATTATAAGGATAATATTTTAGTTAGCTAGCAGATACTTGTTGAGTCTTTTATTCAGACAATATAAAGACAAAGTGACAGTAGAAATGAGATAAAACATCTGGAATATCAACATTTCCCTCACATGTGTTGGTAAATTATCAAGAAATTATCAAGATTCCACAAGACTAAAAATTCCATTTTTAGCTAACCATTAACTGCTAGCTTTCATAGGATATGCTAATTGATAAACATCAACTATGTGTCACAAACTCACATCTATCACTAAAAAAATCAACCTCCAAAGGAAGTCAAACTACCAAAAGAGATGTTCTACAACAAGGAATGAGCAGATTTAGTATTCGTTAAATTCGTAGACCTGTTTTAATCTCGCTAACATCATCATTTTCAATTCTGTTTACAGTGAAGATTATGCATTTTTTTTACATAGCTGCTGTCATGTGGCAATTCGTGGAATGCTTGATAGCTCCTGATTCAGAGACATGATTTGATAAAACCTCCTGAGAAATTCTAATGAGTGAATGAGTGATTTAAAAGTGTTTCGTATGAATGAAGTCATGAGAAAAGCTACACCCACAAGCACTTTCCATAAAACTAGCCTGAACCTTAGATGACTACACTCTTATCATAACTTTTCATATTAGTCTGTTTGTGCTAATTTTTAAGAATTTGCAGTTCCTGTGTATTTAGAGGGTTCCCACACTGCTTATCTCTGTGGCTGAAAGTGACCACGAAGTAGAAGATTAATTCACTCTGCCGCATATTTCTCATGATTCATACACACACACACACACACACACACACACACACATACATATATACAGAAAGGGAAAAAGAAAGAACCCAAATCTTCCACACGGTGGTTAAAATAATGAAGACAAGGACGTTGTAGTGCTTCAGTCATCGTCTCAGTGTGCTGGAAAGAACTAGGACAGCTGTACACTCGACTGTGGCTAATTCCACAAAAAAAGCGCAGCACAATAAATATACAGAAGTGAGATGAAGGGGAAAAGGGAAACAAAAAGCGAGGGAGGGAGGAAGTGTGAAACCAAAGGGAAAGACGCACTGTGTTGGAGGATTTAATTGAATTTTTCTGTGCTGCAAAGGAAAGGATTTGCACCACAAATAGATACATTTAACCTCTGGTGAGAACATGTTGAGCACACTCCACTAAATCTTTACAGTGTTGCTGCGTGTTCAAGACACAGCACTCGCTTTGAGTGTGCGCTGTGCTAATCGGAGTGTGGAAAGCAACGGAGACAGTCTAGATTTGCGCATTGAAATTGAGCTTTCAATTTGACTTTCCTTTGTAGAAGTCTCCAGGAAGTGGTCAAATTAAACAAACAAAAAAAAAAATTCAAGATGTTTAAAATGACAGTGGGGTTTGGACAGTGTTAGGTGCGTATCCCATGTGTATTTTCATGATTGGCTTCACCACTGTGCAGGGCTGTTGATTGGTTAGTAGTGAGACAATTTTATTTATTTATTTTTCAAAATACAGTCAGGTCCATAAGTATTTGGACAGTGACACAATTTTGTAATTTTGCCTCTGTACACCACCATAGTGGATTTGAAATGAAGCAGTCAAGATGTGATTGAAGTGTAGACCTTCAGCTTTCATTCAAGTGGTTTAGCAAAAAAAAAAAATGCATTAATCATTTAGGAATTAAAGCCTTTTTTTTTTTTTTTACAGAGTTCCTCCATTTTCACTGGCTCAAAAGTAAGTGGACAGTTGACTGATAAGCAGTTTCATGGCCAGATGTGGCCTGTTAATTCATGCCTGGCCTTGTTAATTCTTGACAAATTAAAGAGATAAAAGTTCTGGAGTTGATTCCAAGCGTTGAATTTACATTTGGTAGCTGTTCATGAGAACTCTCAATATGCAGTCCAAAGAGGTGTCGATGCAAGTGAAGGAGGCCGTTATTAGGCTGAAAAAACAAAACAGACCTTTCAGAGAGATAGCAGAAACTTTAGGAGTGGCCAAATCAACAATTTGGTACATTTTTAAAAAGAAAGAAAGCACTGGCGAGCTCAGCAACACCAAAAGGCCTGGAAGACCATGGAAGTCAACTAAAGTGGATGATTGCAGAATTCTTTACTTGGTGAAGAAAAACCCCTTCACAACATCTGGCCAAGTCAAGAACACTCTGGAGAAGGTAGGCGTATCATTGTCAAAGTCTACAATCAAGAGACGCCTTCATGAATGTAAA
>CM075029.1:3505010-3541986 GCA_037576675.1 Pangasius sanitwongsei | reverse complement strand
GGTGGAGGAAGTGTTATGGCATGGGCATGTATGGCTGCCAATGGAACTGGGTCACTGGTGTTTATTGATGATGTGACTTCTGAAAGAAGTAGCAGGATGAATTCTGAAGTGTATAGAGCTATACTTTCTGCTCAGATTCTGTCAAATGCTGCAAAACTGATAGGACTGAGCTTCACAGTACAGATGGATAATGACCCAAAACATAGCACAAAAGCAACCCAAGAGCTTCTTATGACAAAGAAAAAGTTCTTAAATATCTGATGAACTCAACCCAATTGAGCATGCTTTTCACTTACTGAAGACAAAACTGGAGGCAGAAAGACCCACAAATAAGCAGCAACTGAAGGCGGCTGCAGTAAAGGCCTGGCAAAGCATCTCAAGGGAGGAAACTCAGCATTTGATGATGTCCTTGAGTTCCAGACTTCAGGCAGTCATTGACTGCAAAGGATTTGCATCCAAATTAAAAATAATCCTAATATTTATGATTATGTTAGTTTGTCCACTTACTTCTGAGCCTGTCAAAATGGAGGGACTCTGTAAAAAATGTCTGTAATTCCTAAACGGTTAATGTAATATTTTTGGAACTGCAAGCCTTTCATGTTTATGTATGGGAATTCCCCAGTTCATTCTGGGGAAAACTGGGTTTTTGTGCACTAACTCCAAGCCCTGGCTGTTTAGATTAACCAAAAAAAAAAAATCACCCCTTGGCTTCTAAATGCAATCATTGTAATTTTTTATGCAATCATTGTAATTTTTTTGAAACCCCAATGCTTTAGGGGTCATAAACCAAACAGCAACATGGCTTCAAATTTAAAACAAAAGGCTAATGCAAATAATGAAGGCTTTAGGGCTAATAATGTGCACTAGCAGGTTGTACTATGAGACAGTGGCTGCAGAGCTAGCACTATTTCCCCCCAAGCCTCATTAGACCTCATGCTAATGTGGACTTAGCAAGGTGCAGCCGGCGTGAGGTGACCTTGGTCCATGGCGGGGAGGTGAGAGTGGTGTGTTGATGCAGACCCTTGTCTGAAATCATTCCCACTATCCCCCTCGCTTCACGTGGAGGGCAATTACGGTGCTAACCTATCTGACAGTGCTGGAGAAATGTCAAAGGAAATGATCATCGAGGCAGGCAGCTCGGAGTTTTGACATTCTCCGAGCGTAATGCGTGGGTCCAGCACTCACAAATAGATGCAGCGCTACCTTGGTTTAAATGTCACCACCAGCCAGGGGGCTGAACAGGACTCACTGACTTAACAACACAGTCCCAGAGGGAGACATGAAGCTTTTTAACAGAAATTCGGTTGAGGATTGGGTAGGAACTGCATGCGTTTTATATATTTTAGGGCATTGCTGACTGTATGATCCACAAAATTTAAGATTCTTTAAATGACTTCTCTTATTAATTTAAAATTATTATTCCTAGCATGGGCTACTGAAAAATTTCATTTCAATTCTTTGTTTATCTACACATACGCAAGCAAATATATGATCTTGTGTAACTTTCTGGAAGCTACAGATTAACAGCATTAATGTTGCATTCAACTAAAGTTTTTTTCCCCAAATTTCCAAACTCAGACAATAACAACAACAACAAAACACCCCCTCAACTTGGAAATCCTACTTGGGAACTCCAATTAAATCAATATGGGCGCTCACATCATCAGCAGTAAACAAAGCAGCACTTCTTACATTAAATGAGTTACAGTGTATATACAAGTATTCACTTCTATCAACATACAGACATATTCACTTATTAAATCTATAAAACCGACTATACAAGCTCACTGTTTTGAGGAGGAAAATATACATCACTCATTACAGTTAGCTGGCTAGCTTGGTGCTAACAAAAGACAAACATTGTTGCATTGTTGTTTCCCCATTTTATAGCTTAAACACACAGAGTTGTAATTTCATGAGCAAACATTAGCACAACTAGCTGGCTAACTACAAGCAATAGCTAACTGGAAGTTAAATCTCAGCTTGCACTGTCACTTTCTTAGCCATTGTTAACCATCAGAACCTGTCAAAATATACCAAAACAATCAAAACTATATGGTTCATCACTAACATTATGAAGGGTAGTAAGTTAGCCTTTCTAGCTATATAGCTAAGCTTTCAGGTAAAACATCATTCTCTAATCTCATATAAAATAAAAATTTTCTTTGAGGAGCCTAGATATTTGTAATCTGCCTGTCTTGGACACCCGGGTTAGAGATTTGTCAACCTCTGTTCTGAATTTAACGTTGTGATAATTGACTTACACACCAATTAGTATACTCAGCATCAAACATTCAGGAGAAGATGGTTTGTGTTCCCTTTAAAAATAAGAATATGTAGCATACTTGACATTTGTGGCAAATATATGTTGTTTTCCTTCCCTGTAAGGCAATTAGCATCATACATCAATTATGTCAAATATGTTTTACATGGCTAATCAACTAATTGCGTACAATTTCGCTCTGAATTTTTTTTAATGCAAGTCTTTCATGTGTTTCTCCTAATAAAGTGGACGAAGGGATGAAGGAGAAGAAGGAGGCCACACAGCAGGGATGAGTGGAGGCCGTTTCTACGGCGGTTGCCGTGGCCAGCGGAGTGACGTGCGTGTGCACATGCCGGTCCGTATGCTGTGTGGTAGGAGACAGAATGGCCGCGGCCCCCTCTTCACTCGCATCATACTATTCCCAACATGAACTTTCACGGTCCTCCATCCACTCGCTGAGTCACTGCAAGCAAGTACGTCAATCAGTGCTGGTGCAAAACCAAACAAGCCCGTCCCCTCCCCCCCTCTCTCTCTGTCTTTTATTTTCCTTCTATCTCTAGCTCATTTTTCTTGCTTTTTCTCCCTCCCAATTTTGTCCAATTCTCTGTCTAATTCTTCTCATAGATCTCTCCTGTCTCCTGGTTTCACTCTTCAATCATCATTCCTTTAAATTCATTATCATCAAGGGCAGCATAAACTTTCTTCCTTTTCATTACACTGTAGGCTTTTTATTTTTTCTAGATCATGGCTGCTGACAAAAAAGTGTCTGTATTCATTGTGTACAGGGTCTTTTTTTTTTTTTTTTCAAACAAGCTGAGGAAGTTTGACTCACTGCAAACTCTGGCATCACAGAGTCATACATAAGTCTCTGGAGTCATCTCTCGCCGTCTCGCTCCTGTGTATAAACAGAAACCACCGGACCGTTAACATCCCCTCGTGGTGGCTAACCACAATCATTTCATACATGCCTCAAATGGCCGAGCTACTGAATCAGCGTCCGTCAGGCTGTTGCGCTCTAATTCCAGGTCCTGGATCAGTTTCCTACAAATCAACTCATTGTCTAATCTTGTATTTAAACAATACATCTGATTTATGGTCAGTAGAAATGACCCGGTTTGAAAACGACGGTGAATCATTCAATTTCCTGGCACATCTGTGTTGATCTTGGATCAGGTCCATCCATTGACTGTGTTTGACTCTGAGCAGAAATGCTCAAAGTCAACTAGTTTCAAATTAGAACTTTTTATTTTATTTTTTTAAGCATGAGTTTTTAACGTGTTGATCTTGCGGTTAATAGGGTAACGTCTAAAAGTCGTCCAAAAAAGTTCACTAGGATGAACTGTTTAAATAAAATCAATTATAAGGATACAGTAAAGTTTTGACAAATTTGGTCAAAATATTTAAAAACACACAGCTGAATGCAAACGTTTGCACACCCTGAGGTGGGAATATACAATAGATGAGACGCCAGTCATTCATTCATTCATTTTCAGTAAGCACTTCATCCTGGTCATGATAGTCATGGATCCAGATCCTATCCAAGGAAAACTGGGTTTGAAGTAGTTTCATTTAGTGTGATAGTTTTCATTCATTCATCTTCAGAAAGTGCTTTATCCTGGTCAGAATCATGGTGGATCCATAGTCTATCCCAAAAACACTTTGTGTGAGGTGGGAATACACCCTGGATGGAACAACAGTCCAAGGGCACCATACATACATACTCATTCACACACCCATTCACACCCAGGGGTAATTTAACATAGTCAGTCCACATATTGGCATGTTTCTGGAGGTAGGAGGAAACCAGAGAACTTCAAGGGCACCCATACAGACACATGGAGAACAAGGGAAGCTCCACACAGACAGTAACCTGAGCTCAGGATCGAACCGGGTCACAAGTTTCTTAATGTGAGATTAATATTCTCTAATAACATGTATATCGTTTCTTTGCTTTAATAACTGCATACAATCTCATTGGTTATCCTCGGAACAGATTATTACGACAACAATTTGTACAACACATCATACTTTTTTATACTTTTTTCCATTTATAGTTTAGCACTTACATTATAACGGCTATAAAAAGGCATTCCCTGTTTTATTTATTTATTTATTTATTTATTTATTTATTTTGGTTGATCTTGAAGTTAATAAGACAAAAAAATGCAGCTTGTCAGTTTACTAAGAAACTGGAAATGCAAACTACTTTGTCCTGAAGACTTTCCTGTGGTGGAAAAACCTCCTGTCCATTACAAACACTGACACTGACACTGGAGACTCCTTCCATAAATGTGACATAAATGTAACATCTACTAAGAGAAAAGCTCTTCATATAAAAGATTGTGCTTTTTTTTGTTAAATAACAACACATTTTCAAAATTTGTTTGTTATTAAATTTGTTTGTTATTGTTATTAGTGAAGTGAGCTGTTGTTATAGACATGATTATGTATTAGAATGAGCACATTAATATAAATTAATTTAAATTACTCAGACTGGATGACTTTTGAGCACTGAGTGTGATATATTGTAGTAGGTTGCTTCTAACCCTATCACTAGACTAGAACTGAAATATAGATATACAAGTGAACAAACAAATTTACACTTCACATCCGTGTTTGTTCCATAGCTGCACATGTCTTAGTGTAGCAATAAACATCTCTGAAAAGCTTTTCAAACATCAGTGAATCAGCCTGTGCTTCCTCGGCCCTGCTTCTCATAAACCAGAGCGAGTCCAATTTTCCCGCGTGGCTTCTCGCGGGCTGCAATATTACAACTGAGCATGTGGGATCGAGCCGCATGGCAGTTAATTAAATCGTTACTGTTCATGTCTCATAACAAGCTGCGGATATGACTCAAGCGTCTGCGTTCATGTGGCAATTATTTCATATCAGAGCGTGCTGATTATAAGTGTGATTAGGTTGATTAAGGGTTTTTCTTAATCAAGTAATTGTACTCGGGAAATAGTAATTAAAGGTGCACAGAGCTTTGTTGTTACCAATCGCTCCTGTCACAAGACATTATTTCAGCAGATTTACTTTTTCTGAAAGAAATACTCTGTTCTGTTAGCATGGAGCTAACTGTGATGGAGGGATTAGAGATAGAGAAGGGGATGAAAAGAATGGTTTACACAATGCAAAAAATCCATGTAATTATTTAAAAGCTATGGAAACAGCTTAAATGTAAGGAAAGAAAAGAAAGAAAACAGCAAAAAAGATAGAATAAAGGAAAGAAAGAAACAAACAAATCAGAGAAAGAAGACAGATAGAAAGAGCAAAAGAAAGAAAGAAAGAAAGAAAGAACAAAAACTAGAAAACAAACAAAAGAAAGAAAGAAGCAAACAAAAGCAAGCAAGCAAGAAACAAACAAAACAAAGAAAGAAAGAAACAAAAGAAAGAAAGAAAAAAACAAACAAACACGCAAGCAAGAAAAAAATGACAAAAGAAAGAAAAAGAAACAAACAAGCAAGGAAGAAAGATTTTAAAAGATTTAAAAAGATTAAAAACAAACAAAAGAGAGAAACAAACAACAAGCAAACAAACAAAAGAAAGAAAAGAAAGAAAGAAATGAAAGTAAGCAAGCAAGAAACAAATGGAAACAAAGAAAGAAAAAAGAAACAAACAAGCAAACAAAAGCAAGCAAGCAAGCAAGAACGATTTTAAAAAGATTTAACAAGGTTAAAAAAAAACGAAAGAAAGAAAGGAAGGATTTGTTAAAATATTTCTTTCCAAAATGGCTTACTCTTAATTAAAGAAAGAAAAAAACAAAGATCCAAAGAAACAAGCAAGCAAACAAAAGCAAGCAAGCAAGCAAGAAAGAAAGAAACAAAGAAACAAAGAAAGAAACAAAATCAAGCAAGCAAGAAACAAACAATAGAAACAATAAAAGTTTTATGGTACACTCTTCTGTGTTGTAAGATGTTTTTTTTTATTTTTAAATTCATAGAGCTGAGTATATTATACAGTGTATACGGTGAATAAAAGTCAGCGGTTCTCCCAGAGGCCTGGTGCTATTAAACACACATCAGCAGCCAGGAGCTAAATGTCACTTATCATATAATATATGGAGGAGGGAGAAAGGGGGATCAGGGCATATGTAACTGTGATAGTTCTCCTCTATATCCATCTCTCCCTCTCCCCTCTCTCCCCACCCCTCTCTCTCTCTCTCTCATCCATCTATCTTTCTCTCTCTCTCTCTCCTCATCTCTGAGTGAGTCAGTGTCTCTCCAGCCCACCTACTATGAGTCAGTCTCCCACTCGCCGGACAGCCTCGGCCAATCAGAGGCCTCGCTTCTGCTACTGCTGCCGTCAGAACCCCGGTGATGGAGGTGCGTGTGCATACACACACACACACACACACACACACACACACTCCTCTACCAGTGAGTGAGAGATGAAGGAATGAGGGGTGTGAAAGGTTTCGGAGAGGGAAAAAGTGAGCACATGATCTCAGTATGGCTCTGTACATAACTGCCAGTGTGTGTGTGTGTGTGTGTGTTATACTGAAAGTGGCAATGCTAGAAAGTAAGAAAGTAATTAAACTTAGTAAAAGAAAGTAAATCAGACACACACTTAAGCCTCGCTTTAAGGGTGAAATGTAGTAGCAGATGAAAGTATTTAAGGTTACAGTAAAGTTAGCTGAATGTGTGTGAAAGTTTTTTTCTTTTTTTTAACTTTTGCTTCTTACGAAGTTATGAGCCTTTGATTTGTTCATTTCTGATTTTAACACATCCACTGTTTGTGTTTAACGTTAATTACATCATAACATGACTTTTAAGCAACTAGCTTAAGCGCGTAAGCTGGGAAACGACTGAGGCTAACGATTTAGCTAACGAAAGCATAGGCAGGCAATGTAAAGGTATAGTGACAGTGAAAACAAGATTGAAATATTAAACATTTACCTCAGACATGTTGGTAAATTATCAAGGAAAGTTTTTATTCTCAGTCTTCCTTTTACACTACAGTGTATTATTTCTAAATATTAATTAAATAAAGAATAAAACATGACAGGGCAACCTGACTTGGAAAGTGGAGTTATTTTCCAATAACATTGCATCTCAAAGTGTTTTATTCCTCTTATACCACAGAAATTCATTTCATAATTTTTAAACATTTATAGTTACATTTAATGTTGTGGAACGTCCTCGAAACTAGTTAGTTCCTGTTCTCGCTTACGTTATAGCAGCTATAAACCGTCGTTCCCTCACCAGCTTCTTTTTTTCTCTCTTTCTTGAAGTTAATAAGACAAAACAATGAAGCTTGTCACGTTATCGAGAAGCTCTTGTCCAGAAGCCTTTCCCGTAGCACTCACGCTGGAGTCTCCTTAATGTATAAATATAAAATAAATGTCTTCTTCCAGAAAACTTCACCATATATACTGTATATATTTTTTGAGTAACTACACATTTTAAAAAAAAATGTTTATTAGCCTTAGTTTAATTGCCGCATCTGCCATACGAGTCCCTGCGTATTAGCTGTTGCTATAGAAACGACAACATTTTAGAACAAGCACGTTAAATAAACCTATCATTTGAATTAAAACTGCGACTGCTGTCAGAGCTGCTGTTATAGAAAATTAATCAACACCTTCAAACCCGTCAAAAAAAAAAATAAAAATCAACAGTGCTGTGGTATAAATACAGTATTTTTAGTGTATTTATGGCAAACTCTATGACTGATGTGGCTCCAAGCCTGCACTCTGGACACACTCTTGTTGTGGTCAGTTTGTTGAGATTTATAAACCTTGGCTACAGATCTGTCCTGCATCAACACTTTTCTCACTTCTTTGATATCTTCTGAGTCCATTCATTAAAGTGCCTTAGTCATCTCAGATTTTCTCCTGAGGTGATGAAGTAAAAGCTTTTGTTGAGCGTGACTGTTTGAGAAGACGTCCATCGTCTGTTGCTCGTCTAGCCATGGATTTATTTAATTATGAAGAAAATCTTTGCAATGGATAAAACCTATTATTAACTTATACTAAACGTTGCCCTGACGTGGATCGGAGAGCCATGCTGCATGGTCCAGCACATGCTAACCTTAAAGTCACTTTAAACTTTATAGAATGTGTTTTTTATGTTTAAATCCTTTCGGATGGTTTCATTTGAGCGCAATCATAAAAGAAAACAGCGGTTTTGCGGCTATGAAGTGGTGTCCACTCCCTCTGATACATCATCGTTTCTATAGTGACAGCGTAAGTAAATTTGTGTGCTTTGTAACAGGTAAAGCTGTTTTTTTATGTTTTTCCACCATGGGAAAGTCTTTAGGACAGAGGAGTTTATGCTTTCTGGTTTCTGGTTTCTTTACAGCTACTGTAATGTAACTTGTTTCGTGGACATTCTACAACATTAAATGTAACAATAAACGGATAAAAAGTGATGTGTGTCTTTCTTTAAGTAATTACACTTAAATTACATTTCATGAACAGAAATCGATAAAGTGTGTAGTTTGTTAATTATTTGTAAAATGTGTAGTTCATTTTTTATTTTCCTATAACATCTCGATTCCTATAACATCTCGATAAACAGAGGTATACACACACACACACACATATATATATATATATATATATGTATATACACACACACACCAATCAGCCATAACATTAAAACCACCTGCCTATTGTGTAGGTCTTCCTTATGCCACTAAAACAGCTCTGACCCGTCGAGGCATGGACTCCACAAGACCTCTGAAGGTGTGCTGTGGTATCTGGCACCAAGATGTTAGCAGCAGATCCTTTAAGTCCTGTAAGTTGCGAGGTGGAGCCTCCATGGATCAGACTTGTTTGTTCAGCACATCCCACAGATGCACAATCGGATTGAGATCTGGGGAATCTGGAGGCAAAGTCAACATCCTGAACTCTTTGTCATGTTCCTCAAACTATTCCTGAACAACTTTTGCAGTGTGGCAGGGCGCATTATCCTGCTGAAGGAGGCCACTTCCATTAGAGAATACCGTTGCCATGAAGGGGTGTACTTGGTCTTCAACAATAGTTAGGTAGATGATACATGTCAAAATAGCATGCCAGGACCCAAGGTTTCCCAGCAGAACATTGCCCAGAGCATCACACTGCCTCTGCCGGCTTGCCTTCTTCCAATAGTGCATCCTGGTGCCATCTCTTCCCCAGTAAGGGACGCACACGCACCCTGCCATCCACATGATGTAAAAATAAATGTGATTCATCAGACCAGGCTACCAATGTGCCCATTGTAGGAGCTTTCGGCAGTGGACAAGGGGTCAGCATGGGCACTCTGCCCGGTCTGTGGGTACGCAGCCTCATACGCAGCAAGCTGTGATACATTGTGTGTTCTGACACCTTTCTATTATAGCCAGCATTAACTTTTACAGCAATTTATGCTACAGTAGCTCTTCTGTGGGATCGGACAAGACGGGCTAGCCTTTACTCCTCACATGCATCAATGAGCCTTGGGTGCCCATGACCCTGTCACCGGTACACCGGTTGTCTTTCTTTGGACCACTTTTGGTAGGTACTAACCACTGCATGCCGGGAACACCCCACAAGACCTGCCATTTTGGAGATGCTCTGACCCAGTCGTCTAGCCATCACAATTTGGCCCTTGTCAAAGTCGCTCAGTACTTATGCTTGCCTATTTTTCCTACTTCCAACACAACTTCAACTTCACGAACTGACTGTTCACTTGCTGATAATCAATGTTATTCACGTCATCTGTCAGTGGGTTGGTGTGTGTGTGTATGTGTGTGTGTATATATATATATATATATATGTGTGTGTGTGTGTGTATAAATTCTCTAGCCTAGCTCTAGTCCCATTTGATGCTGGGAGACAGACACGGGAGAGGAGGACCGTTATGGATTAGTCTAAGTGTAGTGAGATGTTCTCCTGTTGTGAATGATTCATCAACCGAGAGCCCGAGTCTCATCTCTGAAGTGCATCCAAGCCTGGAGGCGAAGGTCTGCCTTTACAGCAAGGTACAGAGCTTAAATGGAGTTCAGCACAACTCCAGCTCTGTAGGAAGCTCATGATTTGGGGTGAGGTCAGAAGAGGAATGAACCCTGGAAAAAGAAAAACCCATGATTTGTTCACTCTTCCGGCTAGTTTCTTTTTGAAGGCATTCCTGAGGAATTGTGGAGGCTTCGAGCCTAAAAGCTTTTTTAGGAGCTATGTCTTTAACCTTGTTGGTATGAAGGCAATAGATATGATCTTAAAAACCACTCGAGTGTATCAAAAAAAGAGAAACAAACTACAGAGAGAGAGGGAGAGAGAGAGAGAGAAAGAGAGGGGGAGGATAGGACGTGTAGGTCCTACTCGCACAGTAGCGGAAACATGGGCAAATCTCTCAGCTCTGATTCATCTCCTCTGGACACTGCTGACGCTAAAAACTTCCTTCCTACTTGCTAGAACTCGCATTTATCACCAGTAAAAATGGCATGAGTCATTAGCACATATGTCAGCGTTCGACTGTTGATAATTTCAAAACTAGCTCTGTGTCTGAAATGTATTGTGATCTGAAGTCAGCAATCAACAAAAACAAGAAAAAAAAAAACCATCTGATATTGTTAAACCTGTGCTGGAGATTTATATCGTAGTGTGGCTTCCTGTGTCTTTTTAATCATTTCATGTTAGAATTGTAATGCTGAGAAGTTTGCATTATATCTCCCTTAACTTGT
Organism: Pangasius sanitwongsei; assembly: GCA_037576675.1. Lineage (NCBI taxonomy): Eukaryota > Metazoa > Chordata > Actinopteri > Siluriformes > Pangasiidae > Pangasius > Pangasius sanitwongsei. The sequence continues at coordinate 3,531,080 of CM075029.1, read as the reverse complement.
CAACATGTCAACTTTATGAGACAACACAGAGGGAAGAGTGAACTGCATGTAATATTTGTGCATATGAATCATTTTTCCTGTTAAATAAAAACTCTTTAAAGAAAAAAAAATGCATAGCTTGTCTTTCTGTTGCATTAGTGTCTTGTCAAGTGGGTTTCGTTTGGATCTGAGATGAATGAAAGGATTGTGGGGCCAGCTTTAGGGTGTGTGTGTGTGTGTGTGTGTGTGTGTTATGTGGACATGTTTTTATATTGGTGGGGTTCAATTGTCCCCACAAGTATAGGTAAAAGTCACAGTTATATCTGACTTTGTGGGGACATTTGGCTGGTCCCCACAAAGAAATCTTTACAAGAGCTGCACCTTTTATTTTATTTTAAAAACCAAAAGAACCGAAAGATTTCTTTTTGGTTACTGAGGTTAAGGTTAGCGCTAGATTGAGGTGCAGCATAATATTAATTAGTCAAATAAAATGAATAATATTTAAGATAATAAAATTAATTAGCTGTATTCAACATTAATAATTATGTTGCGAGGTCGTCAAAAGGACAGTATGACAAGCAAGTGTGTGTGTGTGTGTGTGTGTGTGTGTGTGTGTGTGTGTATGTGTGTGCGCACAGAGGAATGATACTAGCAGAATTAGTCACACATGGAAAGAGAGGAAATTTTTGTAGGGGCATTACTCTGAGGGTGGCTTGGGGCACTTAAATGATATAGAAACACATGTTCATTTTACTATCTTTGTGAGGACCTTTTTACTTCTGTATTACTGTTGATATGTTTACACTTAACTTTAACCCTAACCTCAGTAACCAAATCTATATATGCTTTCTTTATTGTCTCCAGTAAAATTTGTAATAGAAGTGAATTGTTTCCAGAGGACCAGCCAAGTAACAAAAAGATTTGAGTAACTCTTGGTCCTTGTATGACTAATTTCATTGAAATATCTTACTTGAAGTAAATATGTGACACAAAAGGAGAGAAACGCTAGCTAATTTATGCAACAGGTCACTATTATAGATGTTAAAATGTTGATTTTTTATAGATGTTAAAATGTGATCGCTTTAAGCACTTAATTCCCTTGAGTGCTAATTTATGCACTTAATTCCCTTGAGTGCTAATTTATGCACTTAATTCCCTTGAGTGCTAATTTTAAACTAGCTACACTTTATGTATGGTTTAGGAGAGATAGCTGGACGCAAAACATGTCACCAGGAGATCTTTAGTCTTGATACGAATGGGGACATTGTGTGAAATTGTAGCTTGGGTTGTGCACGTGTGTGTATTGTCCTGGAACATGTGGCTTTGATCCATTCCGTGCGAATGGAAGTGGATCCTTGTTAACCAAAAGTGTTTCTGAGGAGGTGAGATCAACCAGCCTGGGCTGGAGTGCATTAAATAGATAGTTCATGACATCATGTGGGTATCTAATCACACACACACACACTTATCAACAAACAACAGAATACAAAGCTCACAAGGTCACAATGCTAAAAGGTATGTACAGCTAAGACCAGAAGGTTTCCTCAGAAGGGATTTGTTTTGAGCTGAAATTGGCCTGCCGTTTCCATTAGCTCTACACGGGCAGATCAGAACAGCTAAAAGGGAGAGGCTGGCATCTTTTGGAAAGCGAGACCGGAAAACAGGATGGTGAGAGCCACAGAGACGGGGGAGCTTATTCACCCTGGAAACAAATGACTTCATCAGACGCTAATTCAATTTAGGAAGCTTAAATTTAGCACATTCGTCATAGTGCATGACACGAGCCAAAAAAAAGAAGAAAAAAAAAAAAAAACATCCCAGAAAGCAGGGCGGACAGGTCGGCGATTTGGGACGTGTAGGAGATGAAATAGTTTGAAGGATTGAGAAAGAATGTGAGAGAGGAGAAAGAAAACAAAGTGCTTTTCCCAGTGAACGGTGTGAGTGGGTTGTGTGGGTGGGTCATTCTGGTCCGTCCGTATTGTCAGCATGACAGTTGGCAGAAATCTCCTGCTGGAGGAAATGCTGCAAATCGAGACCAGCTTCTTCCCGTTGCAAAGGCGTCAGTCTTATATCACTGTCAGATAAATTCTCACTTACAGACGCTGAAGGAAAAAAAGCAGCGCTCACTTGTTGATATGATTTCACTTGTTGATAGCAACGAGGAACCTGAGCCACAAGGGATGGAGAGATAAAAAGAGAAAAAGGGTTTTCAGTGGGCACACATTCACCTGCACACACACACACACACACACACACACATACACACACACATGGACACTAGGAATGTAACTGAATACAAAGACATTATTTTGTTGAACAGATAATGTGTTCTAAACGAATACAAATACAGATATGAATACATTTATATTTTGGGAAATGAGACCAAATAAATTCGATAGAAAATATCGGGGGCAGGTACAAACAAACATCATAATCACATGAGACCAGTTATGAACTCGAGTGATGTAGCTGAGGTTGAGGAACTGTCACAGTGCTGACATTTCTACGTCTGAGGTTTTTCCATTGTTTCAAAACCTTTCAGTTTAGGCCACACCCACTTTGGGTATAAATCAGAATACAGATACAGATATGAATATTTGGAGCACTAAACAGAGGCAGATACAGATAATGGCATGCTGTTACAACCTTAAATCACACACACACACATACACGCACACACAGATGATTGCATTCCAAGCTGACCTTTAGGGAAGTCATAAACAGTGTAACAAGCTGACAGAACAGAGTCTCTAAAGATATTAAGCTTTCATTGTGCGTCATTCCTCAGCTTTATGAATGCGACTGATAGTTGGAAGTGAAACATAAAGCTTTAATACAAAAAAAGGAGCCATGGATTCATTTAGTAAACACATGCACCATGACAACGCAAAGAAGAAATGGAGCTGAGGGACCTACAAGGTTCCAGATCTCCTCTGATCAGACCTCTTGAGACTTCCCCTCCCTTCATCAACCGATTTTTCCAGGCTTCGTGGGATTTGGCTAGAGCTTTCCATGAGGGTGTGTTTGAGCTCCTCGTGTTCCTATGTGTTCTATAGCTGCGAACATGCATATGGGTTTCACCTCGCACATATTCTAAGGAAACAAGTGGGAACTGTTCTTGTAAGGTTCCTAGAGTTACGCACACACTCTGACCCACACACTGTCACTGGGCATCTGCCTCGACGGCGTGGGCGTCTTGGACGTCCAAGCTCGAACAGAACCCCACCCACCTCTTCATGCCAGATGGGCAGAAAGGGCATAAAAGAGTGAATACAGACTTGATGGCCAGACTTGAAGTGCCCAAGCTGGGCGGCACCGATTAAACCTTCGCCCACTCGCTGGCTCCCACGGACTCGCAGGCCACAGCCATGAAGAAGACGGCCAGCAAGGTCTGGGAAGGGCCGCTGCGTTTGCGTCAGGCTCTTGGCTGTGACTGAGTGGGTTTCTGTCGAAACGGCACTGCATTGCATCGTGTGGCTTAACCTGGAAGCAGTGAAGGGCCTGCTTTCCCAGGAGTTAAGTGTTAGTGCCTCGGGATGATTTCTAACTCACTCTGCTGTTAGTGATCTGCGGTCCATGACGCTTCAGGGCAAGCATGCCCGGGATAAGATCAGCTTGGCACTGCTGAAAGAAAACAAACTTGTTTGAATGCACTTGTGCAATTACTTACTGTGTCAGTGTGCTAGCATGTCAGAGATTTCACCATGGCTTCTAGGCAATGCTCATTGCCATCTACTGTCATTTATAGACTAACTGCTTCCTGATTAGGGTGTGGATCACTTTTAAGAATCTTTGGTATTTCTTTGCCAAACTACATTCTTGTATCACTTTTAATGGCTCTACACCAAACTGTACCATTGATTCTTGCTGGTCAGAGTCACATCTTCTCTACCATTAGTATGAGTTTTTCTGCTGGGGAAAGTTGTTTAAAGCATATAACCAGACATGGCAGCACAGCAGTATGGTAGAGTTGCCATCTCGCAGCTCCAGGGTCCAATCCTGAGCTGTGGTTACTGTCTATGTGGAGTTTCACATGTTCTCTTCATGTACTTGTGGGTTTCCTTCTACTGTCCAAAAAGAAAGTGCTGGGCGGTGTATTGGTGTGTAGGTGTACTGGCTACTCTAGGTGTCAGTGTGTTCATGGAGTCCCGTCCAGGGTGTATTCCCACCTCAGACCCAGAGTGTGTGATTCTTGATACAGGATAAACAGGAAACAGGATAATGAAGGTGAATGAATGAATGTTTCTTTTGATACATTTGAGATATGCCGATGTATTTGATGTATTTTTTTTGTCCATTCCTTGTCATATCATACTTTTTTAGGATTCACAGAGACCAAGAAATATCACTTCATTAAGCTCAAATCAAAGGAAGAATCCTTCAGCTGCCTTTTTGGACCAGATGAAGATGAAGAAAAGCAAAGAGAGACAAGGAGGAAACTAGAAAAGAGAGAACGAGAGTGGAAAAGAGGAAAAGCAGGGTCAGAGAGGTCACATGCACATGTGCGCACGCACACACACGCACAGACAGGCATAACATAATGAAACTGTCACTAGGCACATCCGATTGCAGAATAAAATTTCTTGGCAGAAGTCCATCACCTGAGGGATAGAGTTAAAAAAAAACAAAAAAAAAAAACATCATGCAGCAACATGAGAGCTCCGATTTAGCAAGACAAGCAGAAGATGTGTGTCAGGACCTGGTCATCATGTAAAAGCCTGTCTGATCAGTGACATTTCAGCTATTATGTTCATTCTACTAGGTTTACCTAATCAACAGTACATTACTCTCCGTTCATCATGCCTAATATTAAACAATTAAATACAACCTGACTGTATGGATTTTTCTTTTTGTAATCATATATAAATAAATATATCTTTTTTAAATAGTGCATTCTTTGAGTGGTGTCATTCTTTGATATGATCACAGTATCCTTATGTTTACAAAATTAGGAATATTACATATTTAAATATTTACATATTTACATATTTTAATAATCCATGAATTGTGAAAATCTTGAGAGTCTTCAGGCTCTTCAGGCTGATTTTTGTGTATCCTGTTGTCTCGCTAAAGACGTCGCCCGAACAAAGAAGGATGATGATATGCTGGTACACGGTGTTTAACTCTGATAAGAAAATCTGAAATTTACTTTCACAGTGTACCGGTAATGTTATGCTATCATTAATTGGCATAGATAATGACATCAAAAAAATCTAGATGCATCAAATTCCTTGAAATGGGGTCGACTGATTTTTCAATCTGCTTAATAATTCGGCTTTAAAGAATGTTGTAGCAGCTTCTCTATCCACGCAGATCGATACTTGTACTGCTGCTGCAGCGCAACACTGCATTTAATCTCTCTCTGAAAATGTTGTAACCTGAAGTGATATTTTTCATAGCACTTGAGTTTTCATGTGAACAGCAGCTGGGAGGAGATGCCTGTGTGTGTGTGTGTGTGTGTGTGTGTGTATGTTAACTCAGAGGTATGACCTGCATGTTGGAACTCAGACACTGTGAAATTCTTGGTGTTTTGTGTGAAGTATGACTAAACATCCACTCCTATAGAGGGACGATGTGCTACTTTCAGGAATCACTGTAATGAAAAAACTCATCACCTGAAACAAACTACATTTACCATCCACTTTAATAGGAACAGCCGTTCACCCGCTCATTTGTGCAGTTACCCAATCAGCCAATCCTGTGGCAGCAGCACAATGCATGAAATCATGCAGATACAGGTCAAGAGCTTCAGTTAATGTTCACATCAAACATCAGAATGGGGAAAAGTCTGATCTCTGTGTCTTTAACCGTGGCAGGGTTGTTGGTGCCAGATGGGCTGGTTTGAGTATTTCAGAAACTGCTGATCTCCTGGGATTTTCACACACAACAGTCTCTAGAGTTTACACAGAATAGAGCAAAAACATCCTGTGAGCAGAGTGTCTGCAGGCAGAAACATCTTATTGATGAGAGAGATCGGAGAAGAATGACCAGACTGGTCTGAGCGAACAGGAAGTCTATAGTAACACACAAAAAAATCACTCTTTACAACTGTGGTGAGCGGAAAAGCATCTCGGAAAGCACAACACATCAAACTTGAGGTGGATAGGCTACAACAGCAGAAGACCACACCAGGTTCCACACTTGTCAGCCAAGAACAGGAATCTGAGGTAATCATGGACACAGACTCACCTGGTCTTTTTCTAATCTGCAACTGTCCAGTTTCGGTGAGTCTGTGCCCATGATAGCCTTAGATTCTTGTTCTTGGCTGGCAGGAGTGGAACCCAATGTGGTCTTCTGCTGTTGTAGCCCATCCACCTAAAGGTTTGAAGTTTTGTGCATGCTGAGATGCTTTTCTGCTCACCACAATTGTAAAGAATGATTATTTGAGTTACTATGTCCTTCCTGGCAGCTCGAACCAATCTGGCAATTTTCCTCTGACCTCTCTCATCAACAAGGCGTTTCCACCCACAGAACTGTCGCTCACGCGTGTTTTGTTTTTCCACCATTATGTGTAAACTCTAGAGACTGTTGTGTGTGAAAATCCCAGGAGATCAGCAGTTTCTGAAATACTCAAACCAGCCTATCTTGCACCAACAACCCTGCCACGGTTAAAGTCACAGAGATCACATTTTTTCTTCACTCTGATGTTTGATGTGAGCATTAACTGAAGCTCTTGACCTATATCTGCATGATTTTATGCACTGTGCTGCTTCCACGTAACTGACTGATTGGATAACTGCATAAATGTCTTTAGGAATATAAATGTATACATTGGACACTTTAGATATCTCAGACTCTCATGCACACTTTGGGTTTAGGTTCCAAATTTGACCTCTGAGACTGTGCAGTTGGGAAGAATAATGCTGCATTCGAGGCGAAGTTGCAACTTGTAATTCCCCACCTACAGCCGATGAAACCCCATTGCAAACAACTTGAAATTTCAACTCATCAACTGGGGGTAGTCTTCTCACCTACCAGTTCCTTCCCTGTTTACGGAGTGACGTCAAATCAGCATGGCCACTCACACTGCTAACAGTGTAAAGTTCCCCTTCTCTACTTTTAAATTACTTTATAACAGTATTGGCATTAGATCAGTTAATATACAGACACTGTACTTGGTTAAATCTATAACACTGGCCATACTAATCACAGTTTTGAGAAGGTAGAGTTAGCCAGTTAGCTTGTTGCTAAACTACTTGCTATTGTCTGCTATTGTTGCTGTGCTGCAATTGCAGTCCAAAATGTTTCTATGAATGTTTACTAAGTTCATTGTAGTAGAACAGAACCAACAGCCACTCAGGTCTGTAACAACTGTTAAAGTGCAGTTAAAGCAGCTTTTTATGAACGCAGCATAAGCACATAGGAGGCAAAACAATGTCTTCTCTGAGTAAATATAGCTTTTGCTGCCATCATGTGGTGAAATTAAGGTAACACTTTGCCACATGTCAGAAACCAAGCATTCAAAGTCATTTTACATTGTTTTTTTTTTTTTTTTAAAGTGTTTTAAGGTAAATTGAGCAATCACATATTATTTATACAGAGCCTCTGAGGTGTTTCTTTTTTAAATAACATGTGGTCATGAATTATTATATGAAGTTTCTAGAGATCTATATTTTGCGGCCACCAAAATGGCAACTACTGTATTTTAATGAGTGAGAATTTCAGTTGAATTAGACCACTGAGGCCACGGGAACCTAAGCATGAATTTGATTGATAATTTTACACTTTACTTCTTTATAATCTCCAACATAAAGTCATACTGGAGTCACTGGTGTTGAGACATGGATATACCCTTACAGGCAAATTCTAAAGCAAACAGACATTTTCCCATCAATATATTCAATATATGTATTCATGGCCACGTCTTATTAAAAATGTCCACCATTTTGCTTTTTTTTTTTTTTTGAAGCTGCACTACCAGGCTGTGGACACCTGACCATGAGTGCCATGAGGGCATCTGTGCTTGCTGAATGTCCTATTCCAAAGGCATGGCATTAATATATTTTTCCTCGTTTTGTTGCTATAAAAGCCTCCACTCTTCCACTAGATTTTGGAATGTTGCTTGGGGATTTTGCTCATTCACCCACAAGAGCATTAGTGAGGTCAGGCACTGACATTGGATGAGGAGCCCAGGGGCGCAGTCAGCGTTCCAATTTATCCTAAAGGAGGGGTTCGATGGGTTTAATGTTGATGCTCTGTGCAGGACACTCAGGTTCTTCCATTTCAACCTTGACAAACCATGTCTTCATGGAGCTCACTCCATTGTCATGCTGGATCAGGTTTGGGCCTCTTAGTTCCAGTGAAGGGAAACTGAACTCCAAACTGTTGCCTCCAACTTTGTGGCAACAGTTTGGGAAAGACTGTTGGGGGTATATGGGGGTCATGGTCAGATGTCCACATACTTTTGGCCATGTAGGGTATTTTTGAGGCTAATGTAGCTATCAGTTAAGCTATCAATTAAGAGAAGCTCCTAGCTACGACTGTAGCTTCAGACAAACAGCATGTCTTAATTATCACACAAGCTCCCAAAGACATTTGGCTTTTTAACCCCATTGTACACATTAGCAGATCACAAATCAGGTTTACATTAGCAGGTACACATGAAGACACAAATCAAATCAGAATTATAAGAAAATGCAATGTGTAAACTGTAACCATAACAACACTCTTTCCAGTCCTAGCTAGCTTCCTATAGGATTACGCGAAAAACGTGCACTGGCAGATCAAAAAAAAAAAACAAAAACAAAGAAAAACCACCAAGTGTAAAGGAACCCTACACTGCTGTGTAAGAAATGAAAATAGACAATATTGTTGCAGATACTTTATTTGTAATTGCTTGTTCAAGTTCACAATCCTGTGGTTGTCTCAGAGTCAAGGCACAGCATGTTGTGCAAAAGATCCACAGCTCCATGCACTTCATTTCTAACATTTCTAACATCAGGATAGTAAATGAGACATATTAAGAGCATAATTTCACATTTCAGTTGAATTCTGTGAATTCTGTAGCATGGTTACTGAGTAGACCTATAACATTTGGTATGGCTTAGGAAACAACAGAATAACATTTTCATTAAATGTGCTCATTAGGCACATGCTTTAATGCAACATTGGACATGAGGATTATTTATAATTATGCCTATAGCAAGTCCTGCTTATAATCATATTCGTACTACCTTATGAACACAGGTGTATATACACAGCTTACCCGTCTCCAGAGATAACCTCGAGCCATCAGCAGAGTAAATGCTATGAGTAGTCAGGAAAAGCAAATTTGCCTTTAAGGGTTAGTGTTCATATGGGTGACTTAAAACCTACATAAGCCCATTCTGAAAGATCTGACATAACACTATATACTGTAGTTATAAAGGCTTACTCCAACAGCTGTCACATAGACTGCTTTCATTAATTCTGATGATAAAGAGTTGACGTAACTCCTGCATTATGTGACACAAAGCTATGTTGTCATAAGGCTGTTATAATACTTTCCAGGCTGGCTTGCAAAGAGAGTGTGATAACAGCAAAACAAAACTCAATTTAAGACCAGAGAAAATACACATAGCGCTGTTATTTTTTTTGTCATAATGTTGTTATAAATCTTCATGGAACTCTCAGAATCAGTCAAATTAAGGTGCTGTTACTTGAGGGCCAGAGAAAATATACATAGCTGGATCATTATGGTGTCATAACAATGGTATAAGTCTTAATTAAAACATTAGAAATAACTAAATTATTCTTCATCAAAATCTTAAAAGTATTAAGTTTGCTTTACTTAAGGGCCAGAGAAAATGGTTGTCATTACAGTGTCATAACACTGTTATAAGTCGTAATTAGAAAATTAGCTAACTTATGTTCACTTTAGTTAAAGTCCACGGAAATATACCTTGCTGTCATTACAGTGTCATAGCATTGTTATAAGTCTTAATAAAATCTCATTCACCTTACTTCAGAGCTAGAAAATACACATAGGTGTGTCATTACTGTGTCACGACATTGTTATAAGTCTTATGAACGCTCATACTCAGTATACCAAACTCACTCTGTCTCTGTCATTACCATGTCACAAGGCTGTTATAAATCTTCATTAAAATCTTAAAAATAGTACAATTAAACTTGCTTTACTTAAGAACCAGAGAAAATGTGCACAGCTCCATCATTACGGTGTCATTATATTGCTATAAGTCACATAGGGGATCCAGCGGAAATACATAAGTGTTATTACAGTGTCATAGTACTGCCCTAAGTACTGTTATAATACTTATAACCAGAAATATAACAAATACAGCGGTACAAAGTCAACTGTCATGGCTTTCCAATGCAAATCAGTCATAACACTACTGTATGTCAACCAAAATCTATGTCACTTGACTTAGGTGGTATGTCACCTTGACATAAAGCAGTCTCTGAATAAATCGGTTCTGACTAAACTGAATAACGCAGTCAAAGAGCTGATGCCTGCTGTTATGTATTGAGGCTTTATAAACCTTTGGGTAGACATATGGTAGACGTCACGAAGGGATTATGTAGGTGTCATGCAGCCCTATGAACACTGGGCTTAAATAAAGCGTTACCCTTTATGCTTGTTGTAAAGGTCAATCACATCATCAGGTTCAGCATGAATCCCACAGTGAGAAAGTTCGAATACAATCTGAAGAAAACAAAAATTCCATAAACATTAAATGTTAGAACTGTCTCCCATTCATCAATGATTTAACTGCGAATTAGCGAAATATCAGCGAAATTCTGGGTTTCTACACGTTCTGAAACAGAAGGGATTTTTACCAAAACCTAAACAAAGTCTGTTTATATGGAAACTCACAGCTGGTCATAATTCTGGAAGATTCTTTTTTTTTTTTTTTTTCTCCTGTGCAGTTCTGGTTTTCCCCAATGCCCACCTGTGCATTTCGCTCGAAAGCAGTCGCATCTTCTGTGGAAGCACACTTTCCATTTTGCTTCACGCACTGACGGAAAGATGACTTTTTTTTACCCGCAGTGCTCTGCCTACGCACTAATAGATCACAGCTTAGCCTTTTAATTATATATCGGAAATCTGTACGTGGCCCAGTTCCAGATACAGTGCATGAACTTTCATAGCCAAAGAGATAAAAATGTAAGAGCCGGCTATAGTTTTTATACTGAATCTCTAAACTGGCATGGATTTACACATTTTATTAATTTTCCCATGATATAGGTTTATTTTCTTCATCATGATCTCAAGAAGCAAAAAAAAACATTGTGTATGTGGAAAAAATAATCACTGGATATGAGTAATTATGAGTGATTGTGAGTGATTATCCCTTTATTTACAAAAACAATTACGATCAAGTTGCGTTTGGCTGTAAAACTTTAACAATAGTGTTTATAAGGCTACGTAAAATCTTCATAAGCCCTTTTGGACATGACGGACATATACTCGTCTATAGTTATTACGTTATAAATTTATAATGTTGCCCATATAATATAATGTTGTATAAGAATAATCCAACAAAGACTGTGTTGGTCAATTTTGACAAAGTTTGACAAAGTTTGACATAAAGTTTGACATAAAGTTTGATATAAGTTGACGTGAGACTTTATTTTGAAAAAGTAAAATGATAAATAGCTCATGTTGATGTCATGAAAAATAGGAATGCTTATAAATTTATAAGTACCTTATGAAATATTTATGTATGATGTTATGAATGCGTTCATGACATCATTGTTATAAAGTGTACGTTGTAACAAAATGACACAGTTACAAAATAATGATGATGTTTTCTAAAGGAAAAGTTTTATGTTGAAATCTTGTGATATTTTTGTTACCACTGGAGGAAATCACCTGCCACTGTGTGATTAAGGACAAACAACTAAATATCATGACAAAGTAAATAAAAATCAACATATAATTAAGTAATATTGGATGAAATATAATATGTAAATCCATGGCATTTAGGTTTTTCATAGTTTTAACCATTGACTTTCAGAGATAAAAAAAAAAGGCTCAAATTCAAAATACTACTCACAGGTTTAGGAGGTTTAGTTACTGAAATGTTTTCAGAAATAATCATGACTGGTACGGTGTTGCTCTCAAAAAGTCAAAAATCACAGTTATTGCCCGAGATCTTCTGTTTAACTCTTAAAGCGGTAGTTTGTAATTATTAAAATCTTTTCTAGACCTATAATAAGCATATAGTTTTAAAGATAGCTTAGTAAAACTGTGGCTGTGGTCAATTCTGAAGCGATCAGGACTGGAACCTACTCCCTATAAAGGCTACAAGGATCATATGGCTCCCTCTATAGGGCTTGAAAGAAATAATGATTCTGAACACAATTTAAGCAAATTTCTCAAAACTGTAGCTATTTTAATGTCGCACAATAGCTGATACTTTTTGGATCATACTTACGATCCCATTTCTTTTAATAACGGAGAGGTGAATTAAGCAGCAATTATGTCCTCATGCCGTTACGGTTTCAGTTCCCAGTTCCAGTTCCCTAAGCCTGATTCTGAAAAGTGAGCTAATCAACAATCACAAATAATTACAGCTATTTCAGTGGCTTTTCATCCTTTTAGTAACAATTTGCTATTACAAAATGAAACGTTTATGTTTTGTACTTAAACCTGACTTATATTTATAGGTAATTCGGGAGCAAAGAGTGCATGACCATTTGGAAGAGGCTTTTAAATGAAACACTTTTCTTCACTTCACTAAAATGGCTGCAGCCGAAGTCCTCTATGTAGCTTTCATCACTTCAGAATTACACCAGCAGGTGTTCAGCAATATTACCATACACGGAATCTGACTTCTTGTTGTAGATCTTTTTTTTTTTTTTTATATTTCCATTTTTCTGGCCCTGAAATGAGCCCCCAGCTACAATAGAGCTGTACTCTTCTGCTGCTTTTCCTTAAAAGGCAATCTATAAGAGGCGTGTGTTTCAACAAAGAGGGTGGGGTGAGCTTTTTTATGTTTTCATCTCTGTAAAACAGCTTTAAAAATTACAAACTGCCTCATTAAACATGACTGATTTCTAGTAATATTAAAACCAGCATGTTGTGAGATGCATTTATGTTAGAGCTACTGTAACTAACATAGGAGGCAGGCAAATTAGCATCGAGCAGGGGAGAATTTATTTTATTTTATTCCACTTTATTTCAATAATTATAAATTACACACAAGCCAAAAGTAATAAGGATTTGAATTAGTGAGCTAGCTAAGGTTAGTGTTTTTTTTCGATATTTACCGAGCTAATGTTTCAGTGATGCCAATATCTTACTCAGTGCTTAACTAATGTTAGCTTAACCACAAAGTAGTTCGCTAACATCACTAGCTTTGTTTCGTTTGGTCACTCGAGCCAGCCAATCACGATCATTTCTATTGAAAAAACAAACAAACAAACAAAAAAAAAACTAAACCTCCTATGTGCAGTATGTATTTCATATTACAAGGACAGAAGCTCCACCTGACCTCAGTTATTTAAGCTGAATATTATACTCCACACACACACACACACACACACACACACACGCTCAGTGATAAAACTGTAAACCCTTTAGAACTAATCACAGCTGGGTGTTACGCTCAGCCGGCTAGCCTCTGCGTCACCACCTCCCTGTACATGATAGAGATGTAGATGAAGAGGAGGAGGATGACGAAGAAGTCGTCCATGAAACCGAGCAGGCCGAACAGAGCCTCGGGGATGAAGTCAAGCGGAGAGGCTAGGTAGGTCAGCGCCCCCACCAGGCACAGCAGGATCCGGATCCGGAACATCCAGAAGAGTCCGCCGACGGAGAACATCTCCCTGAAGGCATGGCGGAGGAGAGTGGGGACGTCACGCAAACGGTCCAGGAGCTACACGACACACACAGAGAGAGAGAGCAGAATCAACACACATATTCTGTTTTTTATTATTTCTCCTCAATTCCCACCCACCATCCAGCTCTCGCCAACCGAATCCAGACAAACGCATCTTCTTGAACTGCTGCTCATGCTGCGTCACAGGGCAGCGTAACACACTCGGAGCAAAACGCTATCTGCCCTCTTCCGCATACATGAGCTCACAGACATCTACGATTGGCTAGAGTCACTGTGTTTATCTACACAATATTCTTAACCAGAGCTGGGAATGTATGTATGATTGTGTCTCACTGTAACTTTTCCAATAATTTTCATCTATTTTTAACTGTTAGCTTTAATTTTTTTTTTACTTTAAATATGTTGTTCCTAACGTCAATTGATTTTTATATTTCTGTTTTATTTCCGCTTTGGACATCTTGTGTTTTTTCCCCCCCAGATTGTAATAAATAAATAATTGAAAGAAATTCCATCCATCTATCCAACAATTATTCTATCTATCCCTCTATCTATCCATGTATCTATGAATGCATGAATATACAAACATATAGGCACTTACTATACAGTATCATTATTAGCTTTGTATCAGAGTTTTTATTTACTATTTATAAACACGTTTGTATCAAGAATGCTTAACATCCTTTATACCACTGATGAATTCTGTCGGAAGGTGTTGATTATTTTTCTATAACAGCAGCTCTGACAGTAGTTCCAGTGTTCGTTTTAAGTTGTTGTCATTTCTATAGTAACAACGTACACAAGGACTTGTGTAGCGGATTCTCCATATAATCTAAGACTAATACGAAGCAAATTAAAAAAGTGTTATTTAGCAAAGAAAAAAACCTATATTTGTTGATTGTAATAAGATGTTTGTTTAACATTTATGGGAGGAGTCTCCAGTGTCGGTTCTTTGTAACTGTCAGAAAATTTTCCTCCACAGGAAAGTTGTCCAGAATCTTCTCTGTATGACGTAAGTGTTAACAGGAACTAAGCTGTCTCGTAACTATAAACGGATAAAAAAGTATGACATGTCGTTGAGTAGTAAATTAAAAATAGTTATGTAAACTCATGGAGACTCACGGATCTGGGCTGTCCTGAGAATCTGCGGTTGTAATCGTTGACGTCGTTGAGGATCATGTTCGCATCCGGCTGTCCGTCTTGCGTCTGAGCGCTCTGCTCCGTGCCACGGAAAAGCGGGAACAGCAGGGTCACCTGAGGGCAGATGTTGGTATCCAAGTGAGGAAGAAAATTATACAAGGATACAAGCACAAAGCCAGGCAGTTACATGGAATTTAAATCTGCACAGTCCTGAGATTTGCCCTCACAACCTTCCGGTTACTGGAAGTGAACTTTTAACCACAAAGCTCAACTCCTAACCGGTTTTTGCGAGGATCTTGGATATGAATTTAAACTGTAGAATTTGTCGTCTTACTATTTGTCTACAGATGGGACAGCTTATGGCTCCGAGCCACGTGCCATAGCGCCAGTATGCAATAATACAGGAACCTGTGGAACACAGATAATACACAGATCAATACAAGATGAGAATCTGAGCACGGCTCGAATTTCCGACCTTTTCGTTAGATTCAAGCGTATTTCTAAAGAACAGTTGACCAAAGTGCTGCATAAAGCTGCTTTCACACTGGCCTTTTTTTATTCAGACAAAGCACTAGTTCATTCTGTAACAATAACGATGCTCTTACCAGTTCTAGCTACTATAAGCTAACTAAGTATTATTATTATTAGTAGTAATAAAGCTAAAATAAAGGTTGATTAGGAGGTTGTTTGCCTTCGCTGTAGCTTTTGGAGGGAGAAAGTCAAGAGAATTTGAGCTGGTTGTGTGACCTGATTGTATATAGCTACAGTTAAAGCGGGACCTCACATCACGTACTGGTGAATGTCCCAAAAAATAGACACGCTGTTATTTTTAGTTACATTGCAACGTTCTAATACTGTCAGTGAAATATTTTCGGAATGTTGTAAAATTCGCTCACTAACTGTAAGACTTCGTTCGAGCGCTGTTGGTTTTTCATGCTTGGCCCCCTAAGCTGCGACTTGATTGGTCAGGAGCTTGATGTTACATTACACTTTTCTGAAAGGTTGAACTCGTTTTAACATTGGACATTCCACCGTTATCCAAAAAAATGTAAGCGGCAGTGCTTTTTAAAACTTCCCACAGACTTACATGTAAAAGGAGAGCTAGTGGTTGAGAAACAACGCTAAGTGTGAAAGCAGCCTAAGACGGTCATGTTAAAGGAAAGGTTGGCCGAAAAATCTAATTCACACAACTTTCCACTTAGAATAAATGTAAACAATCAGACAAGCTATGTTTGGTGTCTGGTGTTTACGTCTTTAGTTTTGCGTTGGAACCATAAAGCTAATGGAGCTAACAAATAATGGAAGTCTGTCTCACCAAAAAATGAAATCTTTTAAATATCTGCCACAACCAGCACGCAGTGATGTCATGCTTTAGTGATGTCACGCATCCAGATTACCTGCTGATGTGGTTTAGGACACAGTGAGACTTACTGTAGGCTATAAACATGAACTAACCTTCAGTGTAGCTGAATGGTGTAAGGTTATGTGGGCGGCCATTTTAGACAACCGGAAATCTGATTTTATATAGTTTCTATATAACTATTGAACCTAAACGTATAAATACGAGCCATCGTGTAGCTTCTACATGATGATTTGTATATATTAACATAATTTATCTGGAGTGAGACTTCCATCACAAACGATATGTGAGGGGTCAGGAGGAATGATGGGTGAGTGGGAGGCTCTCACCACAGAAGAGATGACCGCAGTTAGTCTCCACGGGGAGAACGGCCTGCTGGAGACACACTGGACAGGACATGTCTGAGTAGTACTGATGCCTCAGCGTTGGTGATGCTGTTTCCTGAAAGAGAGTAAGAGAGTAATATTAGATGAATGACTCCACTAATTAAGAAAAAGAGAAGATGCATGTCTTCGATATATCTGGGGGATGCCATTTCTGGTAAAAAGCTGTCTAAGGTCTGTGCTCTACGGCCCTAATCTAAAGATCTGCCCATGCTACATAATTCTACAAAGGATCACGTCTTTCACATGAGCTAAATAGCACTGCCACAGCAAAATGAAATATATATATATATTTAAAGGTGCAGTCTCTTATATTTAAAATGTTAATATTTCTAGACCTGTACAAATCATATAATTTCATATTAAACTCTCTCATATAATTGTAATTCACAATTTTGCCATGCAATTAATCTGACTAGTTGCTTTATTTTAAAAATATCGAATATTTTTCTGACCCAGATTTTAGCCCCGCCCCCAAGCCGGAACACTGCTGCTCATCTCAACTTATTCTCTTTAAAAGGCAACTCACAAGGCATGCACACTTTGAGCAGAATGGGTGGGGTCAATGTTTGTTAGGGTTTTTACTGCAATTGTGATTCACTTTTCAGGCAGCAGAGGGCACTAAAAAGACCAACTGTCCCTTTAACAGAGTGTCACATAGACAAAGAGTGCCCCATTTAAAGAAGGGAAAAAAAAAAAAAAAGGTAAATAATGGTTTTAATGGTAAATGATGGTTTCAATATAAACTAGTTACTCTGAGAACCACTTAAGCCAAACAGTGTTCATATTTAAAAAAAAAAAAAAAAAAAACTCTGACAATGCCGTGATGTCATATTACCCAACCCTAATGTGGAGCTGCATTTTTTTTCTGACAGCATTTCTTGTTATATATCTGGTTTCGACTAAACAAGGTGGACGGGTTCCCCTTTTAAATCTCGGTTCCTCTCAACATTTCCTAATCAGACAAAGTTTTTTTTTTTCCTCTTCCTTGCTATTTAGGATCCTGGATTTCTTAAAGCTGCTTTACAAAGATGGCGTTTTTGAAAAAGAAATACCCCACTGACCAATCAAACGTGCACGAATCCCCCTTACTCTAAACGCAGCCGAGACACGTTTGGCATCGCTGATTTCTGCTTCTTTCATTTTGTCCTGGAGCTACAACGCAAATGTTGAGAAGTAACAGAAATAAGCAACTATTACATTCCGTAATATCATAGTTTACATTTTATAAAATACCACTAATAGCCTGAATGTAGAAATTTCACTTCAGGATGGAGATGCATCATCATTTGTTTCACTTCTAGCGTTGTGCTACACAAGGAACGTTCCTGGAAAACGGTGTGTGCTGTACCAGCTGGATATGGCTGAAATGACAATAAAAGCCACTTGACTTGAAAAAGGGGGTGGAGCCAAGAAACAAGGAGGCTAAAAGACAGAAAGGGATTACGGTGGGGTCTTGCTCAGTTTTATGGATTACAGTAAGCCAATATTTCAGTTCCTTGGGACTTATGCACTGTATATTAAAATGAACACTAAGTGATTCCTCACAGACCTGCTCTGTCTGTAGCTGCTGTCGAACTGCTCGCACGTGCTCCTGATTCTCCGGGTGGATCCTCTGCTGCTCATTCCTGACACACACACACACACACACACACACACACACACACACACACACACACACACAGAGAGAGAGAGAGAGAGAGAGAGAGAGAGAAGGCAAATAGTGAATTTGGGCTCAGCAATTTTAAAAAGCACACAAGCAAACAGCTGAGAAGATGTAAGGTGTGTGTGTGCACGAGGGTGTGAACCTGCACAGCAGTGTAGCCAGACCAGCCAGGAACGTCACACACAGGACGACCACAAACAGCACTGGGTCACTGACACCTTCGATAAGGGAGCGCTCATCTGGGATGGAAGGATTTGCATCCGGACAGTCGGGGTTTTCCATTCCACCTGCTCATAGCCTGCTCATTTCTCAACATTACAGCAAAAAAAACAAAACAAAGCAAACTAAATCAGAGACCAGTCTACTGAATATACTTCCAGGGTGGAAATATTACACTGAAATTAAAAGTATGGGTATTAAAAATGAAAGGGAAAGTACTGTAGATGAAAACTGAAACTAGAAGGGCTGTGTGTCAGATTGTGTTTTTCCCCCCCAACACTGTCTCACACTTTTTGCACAATTCAAATCACACGAAAGGATCCATTAACCATATTTTCATCAGCATGTCATGATTTTAATGAATCATTTTAGACAAATTCCTTCCTTTCTTTCCAGCACAGTAGGATATACTTTTCAGCTCTGGTAGTTCACTAATATTATTATTAATAATAATAACAATAATAATAATGATAATAATAACAACAATAATAATAACAACAACAACAACAACAACAATAGCAGCAACAACAATTATTATTACGAATATTATTATTAGTCGTAATAATAATAATAATAATAATAATAATAATAATAATAAATAAGTATAAAATATCATACAAAATTTGTGTAATTATAATTTAACATTTTTAAATAATAAAAAATAATTTAAAAAGTCTGTGCCCTCCTCCAAAAAATACTTAATAATGTATACATTAGCATATACATGCATCTGAGATAATAAAGTAGATATACGTATGTATGTATAGAGTTCATAGTAAGTGATATTCACGACAGCTAATATCTAATAGCTAATAAACAGCGCATTTGGCGTTAATGTGTTTAATAAATAACACACTCACACTCACACACAGACTCATGTCCTGTATTTAACACTTACATGAGTTCATAACAATCCGCTCGTCAAACGAAATTATGCCTCCAACACACTCAACAACCAAGCAGACATGTAAACTATCAAACACCACCGGCCGCGATACGAATACATCGCTTTTCCTTGTGTAATGCACTACCTAGGGTGTATAAATCATAATGTCATACCATAAGTAGTGCTCCTATATAGGGGATGAAAAGCGATTTGAAATTCATCCAATCGCAGTTCGCCAGGAAGTCACTTCCGCATTTTTTCCCGGTCCACCTTTTCTTAGAAGTTCGTTGCGTTTGCCTGTTTTAGTTTCCGTTTAAAATTTGTTACGGTGCAATAAACATTTTGTATATCATTGGCGTAATTTTTTACAGACTTTTATTTGTAGAATAAAAAGTACATTCTATATTGTTGTCTAGATTAGGATTTATATCGATTATACATTTTTATCAGGAGTTTATCTGGCTGCTTTTGCAGGGTGGCATTCTCAGGACCCTAGCTAACTGGAAAAAAAAAACACCAGATAACGTTATTTTCCCAACCCGTATTTGAGTAATTCCCGCCTTCTGTGATGGGATTGGCTAGTAATTTGGACTGCGAGGATTATGCAGTATCTGATTGGATAGAATCAACCAGTCGTGATGAAGAAGGCGGGATTTGTTGAAAACGGGTAGGAGAAAAAATAAGACGAATAGCTGTAGCTTCGCCGGTGGAGCGGTTGTGTGTGTGTCTCCACGTATTTGTTCATAAGAAAACGGTTTTATTGTGTTTTTATTTGATTGTGTGATTCGGTAACGGAACTGGACGTGGTAAGACGTGTTTAAATCGCACGGAGTGACCGGTTATACGTCGTGATATCTGTTTTTTTGGTGATCAGATCGATCAGACTGTTTTTTGGGGGCAGAAAACACGTCCTGTCTGGGGTTTGATAAAGTAACAGGCGGATAGCGGTGTGGATTAAAAGCTGCTGCGATGAGCCATTTGGACGCAGTGGATCGAGTCGAACTGTGTGAGAGTCTCCTAACATGGGTGAGAAATCAGTGCTCTGTGTGAGTGTGTGTGTGTGTGTGTAAAGGCTTGGATGGTCATTTTCACTAAAATAGAGAAATTGGTCGAGGGGAGAAACCAGGAATCTTAAAGGAAAACTCCACCCTTTAACACATTACACATGACTCTACTGAAATATTTGTGTTGTGGTCAGAGATTGTGTGTTCTGATGTCTTGGATTGCGTTATATTTTCGTTATTGCCGTGAGAAGTTAGAGGTTGTGTGCCCCGCTGACGTCACAGGGTGTTGTTACAATCACAAACATAATTGGTAACAGTCCAGAGCCTCTTTTCTTCCTCACCATTTTCCAGCGACATTCAACGGCGTATTATTGTGAAATCTGACATATAATATAGCGGAGACTCAACATCCCAGAATGCAGTGCAGCTGAGTTATAGAACATACTGCCTTCATGACCAAGTAACTGTGAAAAAACGTTTTTGGCCGCAGCTACTTGCTGTATTTAGTTGCCTAGCACAGTGAATCTACAGAAGTGAAAAGGGAGAAACGACGTCAGGATGTTGTAAACGTATTGTGAAATATCCAAATTATTTAAAAATCATTCAACCCAAAGTACAGGTTGTGGTGTCACTTCTCATTCCTGACCTAAACAACTGTTTAAAGCACCATGTGATCTTCCAGTGCATCCCCTAAAGGTCACGGGGTCAACTCGGGTGGTAGTGGCGAGTGCTTGTTCTGGTCTGATGAGTGAAACCCGAGTGTGCCAGCGGGCCATATGCTGTTACATCATAACTGAGGAGACAGACAGAGTGCCAGAGTCCTCATCACGGTCTGTGCCAGGCGAAGGGGAACTAGCTGAGCCAGGCCTGTTACCAAATACTTCACTGCTGCCAAGTGGCGATTGAGCACTGGGAAGGGTACGAATGTGGACTCGCAATTCAGCGCTAGCTGACTCATTGGTCAGGAGCCATTGGTCCTCGTCTCTGAGGCTTTTAACCGTGTTGTTGCCTGTTGTAACCAGAGCATCACTGGCCAAATTTGGGAAACACTGGAATAACACGACGGGCCATGCTGTTATTGGAAAACAATCCATGTCTGGGTGATGTGACGCATCCCGACTCAAAGCAGAGTCACTGATACCACCATGATGTGGGTTATTTTCCTTTAACAGCACGACCTGCAGTGTTTTATTAATGAACGACTCGTCACACTTTTTTAACAATATGTAGTTACATTTAACGCTAATGTTATTTAACATCCATAACACAAGTTAGTTCCTGTTCTGGCCTATGTTATAGCAGCTATAAACTGTTGTTCTCTTACCACCCTCTATTCTTTTTTCTCTCCCTTGAAGACGAAAAAAAAGCAGCTTATCATGTTACCAAGAAATCGGAAAGTCCTGAAGACTTTCCTGTGGCGGAAAAACTCTGACCGTTGCAAAGCGCTGACACCGGAGACTCCTTCATCTCCTTACAGAATACTTGACCATATCAATGGTTATAGGTTTTTTTTTGGTTAAATAACAGCACGTTTTTAAATCCGTTCTTTAGATTGTGTGGCGTGTCTGCCGTACGAGTACTTGTGTATCAGCTGTTACTGAGGAAAAGATAATGTATGTAGAATGAGTGCATTCATAGAGATTATTTGTATAATTTATATTACAGCTGGAGCTACTATCAGAGCTGCTGTTATAGGAAATTAAACAAAACCTTCTGATTTGAGAATTCAGTATGCAGTAAACAGGATGTTGTGGGTTTGCCACCTGTAGTTGTCTGGTTAGGTCAGCTGGTGAACTTTGTATGGATCTCAAGCTTAACCTTTTTGTGAAAGTCGCTGGTTAAGTGGTAGCTCAGTGGAACGTTCTTTGTTGATGATCATAAGGTTGTTTATTCAAATCCCGGGACTTGCAGAACCTTAAGCAAGGCCCCATAACCCTCATCCTCACCACGATACTCTATTACAGCTGACCCTGTGCTCAAATAGGTGAAGGAATGTTTAGCAGGCTTCGTTGAATCCATTCAATTGAAGCCTGAGACCAAACAGCAGAAAGTAATCGGAAGCCTTAATTTTTTAAAGTCCTGTGATTATAGCAACAATAGCAGTTTGGGCAGCAGTTGCGCTCGAACTGGTTACAGAAGACTTTGGGTTAAATTGGTGATGCGCAGAAACACAGACAAAAATATTGTCGTCCAACTGTACAACCATCACAACGTGTTGAAACACGTTGAGCAAAACGACGACACCAGTCAGAATAACGTCTTTTCTTGCAATCTGGTGCCATGAAAGAACAGCATAGCTAACAGCCGAATAGTAGCGAAAAGCTTGCGTTTGGTCGTGGTTTGCAAGCACAGTAGTTGTTGCGCTATCTAACGTGTCCTCTCCCTGGGAATTCGAGTACTCTGGGACATGCTCGTGCTCGAGCGTGAGAATTTCCACTGCTTCCGTCTCTATTTTATTGTATTCATCTGGCCTAGTCACGGAGTCACTGAGTTGGTATAGAAATGGAAAACCGAAGTCCCGGACACGTCAGGCTGCAGATAAGAAGTAAGGAGCCCACTGGAACGAAGCATCACAAGAAAGTCAGACTGATGACACACTGCTGCTGCTGTCACTGTAGAGAAGGACAGAGCTGACTGAAGTGCCTCAGAGTCGCATCATTAATACTGACGCAAGAATTACGTTCATAAGACAGCCATGTACTTGATGAAAACAGTTGGCGTAAAGGGTAATAATGCTGCCTTGCATTATAGGTATACAAACTCGTACACAGTGATGTATATTATCGATGTGTAGGTTTAGCACTGTTGAATTCTCCATTCTGATTATGTTGATCCATTTTCTATAACAGCACTTTGTACATTTATATTAATATGCTCGTTATAATACGTTATTGTTTCTATAGTAACAACATACACATGGACTTACATAGTCGACACTCCATAGAAACGGGCAAAAACGTGTAGTTTGATTGTTGATGGTAATGTTTTCAGTGATTTATGGAAGGAGTCTCCAGTGTCAATCTGAGGTAAAGCTGTAAGTAAGTTTTCTGCCACAGAAGATTAAATATAACTATAAATGGATAAAAAGTGCATGTTGTTCTTTTTGGTATAAGCGTAATAAAGCACTTCAGGGCATGCTGTTATAGGAAAATAATCCATCCTGTCACAGCACCTTGTTGATTATTTTCCTATAACAGCACGCTCCTGTCCTGTTTTATTCCTTACAGTTATAAATAGTTATACACAGATATAACTGCGGTTTCCGTCATTTGTTTTTTTTTTCTGTCCCAAATTCTGGAAGATCCAGGTAGAAGGCACTGCACGTTCCTGGATCTGTCTATACTTACACTGGGTCTGAATTATACAACAGTTATCCTGGTTCTTGTCCACTAATTTGATTGGCCGAGCAGTGATCCAGGAGTGCTCATATTTACTATAACTGCATTCGTTATAGTAGGCGGGGTTTTTTTTCTTTCCCTGAATTTCTGGCTGCTGAATACTGTTCTTTTTTTTTTTTTTAATTCATGTTTTTTAAAATTTGCATAAAAGTGCAGGAAGTAGACGCAAAGTACTGTGTGTGACATAGTTGTTTACACGCTACTTCGCTACTTCAAAATAATTGGTAGCAACATTACCCTGATATTGTGACCTTGTCTTATTTCTCGAATTAGAAACATTTGTGCATGTTAAATATTTCTTTTTTTAATGAGCAGGCAGCCAGAAGATGGACAAAGAGGTGGAACAAACTCAACATCACGGATATTTAATGATAAGCATTCCTCCAGCTTGTATTTATTTATTTATTTGTTTGTTTATTTGAAATAGAAGAGAGTACAGATCCTGTTTCTGAGCCTCTCAGATTTGTGTTAGAGTTCGCCTGGGCGAGCTTCGCCCGAAGAGAAATGAATCGTGCAACTCGCGTCCCTCATTATTCAAGTTAATCTGCTTTTTCCCTGGAAGGATATTAATCTCGTTCGGTCCGAGCTGCTCCAGGCTTGCGTGTAGCCGTCTACAGTAGGAGGCAATCGATTTCTTTCTAACAGTGTAAATGACTTTATGAAGTGATGTGCGCACTTACAACCATGCTGAAGCATAAATCAGCCTTTAGTAGGCTTTCAGAATTATTTTCTACTCATCACTATCTTTTCTGTTGACGTGCTCGCAAAAAACTACTTGAAATAAACATCCTACTTCCTGACAAAATCTAAAATATGGCTGTCCGTTTTGTATTACCCTTTTGTGTCAGGGCTGGGATGTGTCTGATTCTACGCAGTAAAAGTCAATAACTTGCTGTCGAAGTGACAGACCGACGCTGTGGCCTCTCCTCTCGCCTGCGGCTGAGTTGTGAGCGTGGCTGACAATAAGAGCTTTCTTCTGAGAAGCAAAAAGAGGAAGTTTTGCCGTGATTTGAGTGCTGTGGCCTGCTGGACTGCTGCTTGATCTGCTTTAGTAATATCCAAACTTAAGCAGACGTTTATGTAATGGTTATGGAAGGAGTCTCCAGTGTCAGCGCTTTGTAACAGTCGGCGTTAAAGCTGTAACGTGACCTTTTGTCTACAAAAACGAGTGAGTTTGCACTTTGCAGACTGTATAGAGCTGCTGTAATGTCAGTGATATCAGGACTGAATGTTCCACAACATTAAATGTGACTATAAACAGATAAAAAGGAATGTGTTGTTCTTATAATAATAATTAAAAAAATTGTTGGCAAATTCCTGTTGTGTAAGAGGAATAAAACACTTCAGGATGTGCTGTTATTGGAAACTAATCAAACTTTCATCACACCGCTGAATCGTTGATTATTTTCCTGTAACTGCACATCCTGCCATTCGTGTAGTGTATAAACGTGGTGTTTATTTTTCATTTCTTGATGGAGTTGCAACGTGGTCACTTGAATAGAAATAATTATTAATTGCAGCTATGGACTATTGTGATTAAAAAGTAAACTGCAGTGATTTGCAGATGAGTGTTAAACAGAAACTTGTACCACTTTGTGGTCCTCCATGTTGTACGCCGAATCCCACCCAGGCGTGCTGACTCTGCTTTTCTCTCACACTCCTGCTCCAGGGAATCCCAGCATTCCTCTCGCTTCAGACCTGTGATGTGACCTGCACACACCCGACTCGCGTGAAGACGTCTGGCTGCTGCTTTTGCTCTCCGGATATAATGTGGCCAGCTCACATTCCTCACATAGCCGCTAGGCGACATGCCAAAGCAGACCTGCTGATCTGAGCAGCTTACACACCAGCTGTTGTAGCAGATGTGAACCTGAAGGTTTAAATGTGTGTAGCTGTGTCGTAATAAACCCCCGAACCTACCGTAAATACGTGATATAGGACGAATAAAAACATCTCTAAAATTGACCCTGATTTTAATTAACATTTTGTAAATAAATGTTGTATGGCTTTTTAATTAAACTGTTAACTGTGATGTTGTTGAACATCTTTCTTACTTCAGTTCATCCACTTGTTTTATAAAAAAGCTGTTTCTTCTTTACCTCAGCTCACTCGGTTAGCGTCTGTCTTCTTTACCTCAGCTCACTCGGTTAGCGTCGGTCTTCTTTACCTCAGCTCACTCGGTTAGCGTCTGTCTTCTTTACCTCAGCTCACTCGGTTAGCGTCTGTCTTCTTTACCTCAGCTCACTCGGTT